>CM021101.1:151428910-152018933 GCA_007115665.2 Sequoiadendron giganteum | reverse complement strand
TCTCATGATGACAGTAAATGAAAGGAGTCATTTTTATACCTTGAAGGTAATATGAACAAGAGTGTATTTGATATAATACATTGAACTTAGTTGTGAGTAACCGATGCCATGTCATGATACGGTGAATGGGATAGTAAAATCCATAAAGTAGCTATGAGGAAAATAGATGCCTTAGCCAGTGAATGACATCTATAATATTATGTAAGAGAACATAATCATATTTTGGTACATTGTAGATATCATATGAGTAGCAGCAATGGTAAAAAATAAGTATTTTAATCATATTATGAGTGATAATACAAAAGATTTTCTTGCATTTTTACAGAATACCCAAATGATGTTTTTAAATTAGAATGCAAATTTCATTTCAAGATACAGAAATTTCACCTTGCTACAGTTAACCCACATGAGGGTTTGACAGAAAATACAAAAGTGAACAGTTTTCTTTTAGAATAAAGAATACCCACATGGGGGTTTTGATTTTAATTGCAAATTTCTCACTTTTTCAGCTTACCCATGTGAGGATTATTGTCAAGAATACAAAAATGCATATAATGTTGTTATGGGTCGAGCCCAATATATGGAGATACAAAAGAAATTGTAGGAAAATGTAATGAGAATCCTCTAGAGCATTATTTTCAACTTTGGAAAATGCAAACTACAACCAAATACCCATTTTGTGTATGAGTGGTTGTAGCCTAGAGGAGAAGTTTCAATCACAAATTTCATAGGAAAATAGAAAACCTAATTTAGTTTGCCATCTAAATCCCAAAATTTGAAGCAAACAATGATCACAATGCAATGGTTCTTTATAAAAGTGCATACATGGCGCGGCCTGCAATGGGTCTGCATTATTTATAAAAAAAAATAGCAATCATTCTTTTGCATAAAAGCTTTTATAAGATTTTGTTTGACAGAAAAAACAATAGAGAAAGGAGAACATACCCTTTCATGGTTGTAGAAGAGCATACACATGGCATCCAAGCTCTCACAGAGCACTAAATACATAGATTGAGCTCACTTTAATGGCGTCCAACAAGAATGGAGACAAAGCACAGATGAATGGAAGCAAAGAAAATCAGAATATGAGGAGCTAGTCGTGGCCTTATGGCCATTTTTTGCTTTCAAAAAACATAGAGGAAAGCCACAAAATACTTTGAAAACAACTTGCCAGGTCTATGTATGGAGGAGTCGACCAAGCTGAAGGAAAAAATCTTAAGTTTCCAAGCTTCAAATCGAAAACCCTAAGCATGGTGGCGACACTTCTCCCAGGCAGAGGTTTCCAATCAAAAGTGCAATTGTAGAATGAAATGATTTTAGGGTTTTTGCTTTGGTTTTGTTCCATATTAACCCTAATTAGACTTAGGAAAGATTACCCAAGCTTTTAGAAATATCAAATTTCTAAGTCAAATATCATATAGTCGAAATTTTCATGTGCCTTGGGTTAAATGTTAATGCCTTCATAGTATTATTTAATGATATATCCACGGTTGGTTGAGCTTTGGAGGTTTAGGTATTTTCCATATGCCTAAGTCCTAAGTTAGGATTTTATTTATTTTTCCAAAAACCCAAGTGCCTTAGTGATTTTTTTAATTGATTTTGAGGAAAATCAATTAAATATAAATGTTGAACAATATTTATGCCTTAGGTAAGAATTATGTCTTAGACTTTAATTTCAGTTGATTTTAAAGAAATCAATTAGATATAATGGTGGAGATTGTCTATATTTTTATGATCTTTTCTAAGAAAAATCAAAGTGTAACTCGAGAAATAAGGTATTGTTAAGCAAAAAAAATTAATCAAAAATTAAATCAATTTGGGGAAAAAATAAAAACTGCATGTTTTGTAAAGCAGAAGATAAAACAATATCCTATTAATTGTTTTTTCTTTCTTGCTATTTTTAGCAGTTTGTGAAGGCAAAAAGGAGTTTGACTTTTCTTGGGCGGATTTGAGTTGCATGGAGAGGAGATAAGGTGTTTTTTTCGCTTTTAAAGCAAAGCAAACCTATTTTTAGATGCTTTTCAGCATGCACATGCAAAAAGTGCGAGTTTTCCACTTTTATGCCACATTTTGGAGCATATTTGGAGGCTTTTCCTCGAACTTTCTTCTTGAACTCGGATTAGGGTTTTGGTGATATATTTGAAAGAAAAACTTAGAGATTTTCTTAGTTTAGATTATTGTTTCTTCCTCTCATGTTGAGCAGGGAGTTTTGTAAGCAGAAATTTGTACCCAGACTTTGATACTCCTTCAGTTGAAAAAATAAACATTCCTATTTCTCAATTTTTGTGTCATTTGCAATTATAGTTTGATGTTATATTGTGATTTTTGTTCACGGAATCCTTTTTATGTCCTAAAATTGTAGTTTTGATGCAGAAAGTTCATAAAATACAAGTTGCATGTTGTATTTAAACCTAGATCTTCATGCAAATCAATTATGTGTTAAGTGTTCATGAGAGATTGTGAAGTACTATTATTTTCTGAGAGTTGTTTATGGGTAAAAACTAGAGTTATCATTAAGTCATATTTAAGTCCTGAAAATCACTTTAAGTCATAGGTTTCATTTTAGTTATCTTTCTAAATCTTTCCCTCAAAAGATCGTTTAGAATAGAATATATCATTCAGAGAACCAGCTCACTCTAGAGATTCCTTCTTTGATCAAATCACCCACATCTAAAGAAGGTTTCCATGTGTCAACAAATAGTTAATTTTTTGCAAATTTAGCATAGGGTGCATATCTAATTGATAATAGTTTTTCGCATGTGTGGTGGAACTCTAAAAGTTAATTTCAGAGAGATTTTCAATCTTCTAAAGTTGTTGTTTGGTGTATGCAACATGTTATTCAACCTTTTTTGAGGCCTTTTTCAATATACCTAGTGTCTTCGTTTCTGATTTTGCATGCAGACTTAGTGCAGCCTGTGTATGAGAAAAATACAAACAAGATCAAGTTTTGTACCATTCAAGAACCTGCAACTATCCCCACCATGAAGGAGAGGCAGAACAACAAAAAGACTATTTGATACACTGGGGAGGTCAACATCAACACCTCCAGCTCTCAATTCTATATTCTTATCACCAAGAAGTCTTATTCTTGTATCACAAGCACCACCAATGGTGAGACAACATGCTTTTGTGCCTTTTAACAAGGGTAGCTCATTGAATATTGCACACTATGATGATATTCCAACAACAACTTTCAGAAGCCTTCCATTCTTTACTGGAGAAGAACAAACTACTGCCATTGAACACATTCGAGATGTGGCCACCTTATGCTCAGTTCACAATATCACTCAAGAGAATGTGGCACTGAGGCTATTGGTTGCGTCACTTAAGGGAAAATCTTTGTAATGATTTAGAGGCCTCGCAACAAACTCAATCACAACATGGGATGCTTTAGGCGATGGCCTGTACCAGTATTTCGTTGATAAATCAGATCACCTATCCTTATTGGAACAGTTGAGCATGGTCAAGAGAGCGCTACATGAGTACTTGGTTGATTTCAACTACTGATTCCAGAAAACCTGGGACAAAATCTCGATAATGGTAAAACCTTTACTAGATCACGCCTTTCTATTTTTCTTAAAAGCCTTGAATAGCAAAATTTTAATTATGACCCAATCTATGAGTGATCACACACTCCCTAATACTTATGACATCTTCATTAGAGCAAAGAATTGCCTCATTCAAGCTAGGTAAATTGCCCCTAGGCCTCTCATGCCTTTGTTTCCAAAAATTCAAGTGCCTACGCCCACATCTTTACAACCCCTTGCTATGGTCCCCCCTATTCCAACAATAGGTTATCAGACTACAGCCCAAGAGATTGTTGCTCCAGCCCAAAACCAAGAGTTTCAAGAGATAAAAATTATATTGAAGACCTTTGGGAATGACCTATTGAGCATTAAAAAGAAAATTGGCCAAGAGTATAAGCCCTATCAAGCCCCATACCAACAGAATTAGCCTAATAGGCCAACCTTTCAAAATGACTATCAAGGCCAAAGGAAATTTTTTGACCCAAGACCATTTCAGCCCTATAACCCGAATGTTGCTAGTTCATCAAAAGAACTTCTACCACAAAATAACATTGCCCAATATTGTGATTGGTGTTACCCATGCAATTAGCCCCATAACCAATCAACGTGTGCAAATGGTATGAGAAATCAAGCCTTGATGGTCCAAAATAGTTATGCAGGTTCAGAAAGTGTTCCAAGTCAAAATCTGGAACAACAAGAAAGCTTCAAGGTTGCTTTGCCAAACTGGCAAAGTTTTGAGTTTTGCGACGTGAATGATTAGGATCAATAAAATTCTCCTATTTCAGTCAACCTAGATCAAAGAAGAGAGCCATGGATTTGGGGCAGCAAGCTGGAAACTTACAACAACAACCTACAAAGGACAAACAACCTATTTCTTCATCAAATATTAATGTTACAGTGCACCTTAAGGTGCAGATTTTGCAAAGAGGCCAAGAAGTACCTGGCAAGGAACAATCCAAGACACAATCACAACCTTTGCAGAAAGGAAGCGGCGTTGTTACTAAAAATCAACAGAAGGTAACTCCTATTTCTTTCAACATTGTTGAACATCTTAAGAAGGCTATTGTCAGTATGTCAGTTTTGGATGCATTGCATATTTTGGGTCAAAAAAGCTTGTTGCAGGATGCTTTAGCTGAGCTTTCTATTTATGACGATGTTAATCAAGGGAGTGCTAAAGTTGTGCTTACAAACAGCTCTGAAGTTAAGAGTGAGCATAAAACTAAAGAGGTAAATCCTCCTCCATTTTATTTGAGTCTGATTATTGGGGATAAAATAGTGCATAATTGTATGGTTGATTCTGGTGCAAGTAGTTCAGTTATGCCTAAGAGTTTAGTCGATAAGTTAGGCCTTGTTTATGAGCCTAACTCTCAAAAGGGTGTAGTTCATTTGGATGGGTCTGTTGTTAAAACTACTGGTATAATCAAGAAGTTAGTCATAATTTGCAAGTGCAATTATCATTTGCTACAAGATAATACAAAAGGTTTTCTTGCATTTTTATAGAATACCCAAATGATGTTTTTAACTTAGAATGCAGATCTCATTTCAAAATACAGAAATGTCACCTTGTTACAGTTAACCCACATGAGGGTTTGACAGAAAATACAAAATTGAATGGTTTTCTTTTAGAATAAAGAATACCAACATGGGGGTTTTGATTTTAAATGCAGATTTCTCACTTTTTCAGCTTACCCATGTGAGGGTTATTGTCAAGAATACAAGAATGCATATAATGTTGTTATGGGTCGAGCCCAGTATATGGAGATACAAAATAAATTGTAGGAAAATGTAATGAGATTCCTTCAGAGCATTCTTTTCAACTTTGGAAAATGTAGACTACAGCCAAATACCCATTTTGTGCATGAGTAGTCATGGCCAAGAGGAGGAGTTTCAGTCACAAATTTCAGAGGAAAATAGAAAACCCAGTTTAGTTTGCCATCTAAATCCCAAAATATGAAGCAAACAATTATCATAATGCAATATTTCTTTGTAAAAGTGCATTATCAAGTGCATACAGGGTGCAACCTACAATGGGTCTACATTATTTTAAAAAAAAAACAATCATTCTTTTGCATAGAAGCTTTTATAAGCTTTTGTTTGATAGAAAAAACAATAGAGAAAGGAGAACATACCCTTTCATGGTTGTAGAAGAGCATACACATGGCAGCCAAGCTCTCACAGAACACTAAATACATTGCTCGAGCTCACTCTAATGGCGGCCAACAAGAATGGAGACAAAGCACAGATGAATGGAAGCAAATGAAATCAGAATATGAGGAGCTACCCGCGACCTTATGGCCATTTTTTGCTTTCAAAACACAGAGGAAAGCCACAAAATACTTTGAAAATAACTTGCCAGGTCTTTGTATGGATGAGTCGACCAAGCTGAAGGCAAAAATCTTAAGTTTCCAAGCTTCAAACTGAAAACCCTAAGCATGGTGGCGACGCTTCTCTCAGGCAGAGGTTTCTCATTAAAAGTGCAAGTGTAGAATGAAATGATTTTAAGGGTTTTTCTTTGGTTTTATTCCATATTAACCCTAATTCGACATAGGAAAGATTACCCAAGCTTTTAGAAATATCAAATTTCTAAGTCAAATATCATATGGTCAAAAATTTTGTGTGCCTTGGGTTAAATGTTAATGCCTTCATAGTATTATTTAATGATATATCCATGGTGGGTCGAGCTTTGGAGGTTTAGGTATTTTCCATATGCCTAAGTCCTAAGTTAGGCTTTTATTTATCTTTCCAAAAACCCAAGTGCCTTAGTGATTTTTTTAATTGATTTTGAGGAAAATCAATTAAATATAAATGTTGAACAATACTTATGCGTTAGGTAAGAATTATGTCTTAGAATTTAATTTCACTTGATTTTAAAGAAATCAATTAGGTATAATGGTGGAGATTGTTTATATTTTTATGATTTTTTCTAAGAAAAATCAAAGTGTAATTGGAGAAATAAAGTATTGTTTTGCAAAAGAATTTAATCAAAAAATAAATCAATTTGGGGAAAAAATAAAAACTGTATGTTTTGTAAAGTAGAAGATAAAACAATATCCTACAAATTGTTTTTTCTTTCTTGCTATTTTTAGCAATTTGTGAAGGCAAAAAGGAGTTTGACTTTTCTTGGGCAGATTTGAGTTGCATGGAGAGGAGATAAGGTGTTTTTTTTCGCTTTTAAAGAAAAGCAGACCTATTTTTAAACGTTTTTTAAGATGCACATGCAAAAAGTGTGAGTTTTCCATTTTTATGGCACATTTTGGAGTAAATTTAGAGGCTTGTCCTTGAGATTTCTTCTTGAGCTCGGATTAAGGTTTTGGTGATATATTTGGAAGAAAAACTTAGAGTTTTTCTTTGTTCAGATTATTGTTTCTTCCTCTCATGTTGAGCAGAGAGTTTTGTAAGCAGGAATTTGTACTCAGACTTTGATACTCCTTCAGTTGAATTAAAAAAAATTCTTATTTCTCAATTTTTGTGTCATTTGCAATTATAGTTTGATGTTATATTGTGATTTTTTCTTTACATAATCCTTTTTATGTCCTGAAATTGCAGTTTTGATGCAGAAAGTTCATAAAATACAAGTTGCATGTTGTATTTAAACCTGAATCTTCATGCAAATCAATTATGTGTTAAGTGTTCATGAGAGATTGTGAAGTACTGTTGTTTTTTTAGAGCTATTTGTGGGTAAAAATTGGAGTCATCTTTAAGTCCTGAAAATCGCTTTAAGTCATAGGTAACTTCATTTTAGTTATCTTTCTAACTCTTTCCTTCAGAAGATCGTTTAGAATAGAATATATCATTCAGAGAACCAACTCACTTTGGAGATTCCTTCTTCAATCAGATCACCCACATCTGAAGAAGGTTTCCATGTGTCAACAGATAGTTAAATTTCTCCAAATTTAGCATAGGGTGCATATCTGATTGATAACAGGTATATTTGAGACACTATAAACTTTGGTATTTAATACGCATTAGGAATATATTCTCATAGTGGGATTTATTGACTCAAATTGGATAGTGATGTTGATGGTTATAAATTCACCTCTAGCTATGTTTCTTGCTAATGTCTTGGCCTTATTGCTTTGTTTACTTAGGTAATTTGAATAATAAAGTTTTTTTATTTGATATTCGTGGCAATTAGTCATATACTTATGCCATGTGTCATTTTGTATATGCTTAGCCACATTCTATTATTCGGATCTCCACCTACCTTGACACACACTTTCTTATTTTAGCTTTCATCTTTGGTACATAAAAATATGAGCTTGCATATTTTACAATTAAGTTGGCTATCATAATTCCACTCTACATTTTTTTCTTTTAATCGTATATAAATATTATGCAAAAGATTTGTTAATATTGTAAAATTTAAAACTTAAGAATACTATATATTTGTACATATTAGACATATAATAATAAATATTCTTTAATTTATTATAATACTCCTCCATCTTAAAAAAAATCAATTTTAAAAATAAAAATCTATAATTTTATTTTATCAATTATAAAAGCTTAAAAATCTTTTATATACATTTTTTTTATAATTTTAATTTTAAAAAAATAACACATCAAAATTAATTACTTTTCATTTTTTAGAATGAGAGGTGTTCTACAGTCACAAAAGGTGTGGAAAGAACCTGTGTCAAGCTTTTGGAGGTGCATTTAAAATGACGTGCAGATGGTGGTCGAACGTTTGAACTTCGTTGGAGGCAGTGAGAAGATGTGAGTAACTGACGTGATCAAAGTTAATGACAAATTATTCCATTACCTTGCATTGAAACTGTTTCAAAGAATCCTTGCTGGCAACATAACACCTCTTATGGAATGAAGTTATATATTGCTCTGATTTCTGTCAAAGAGAGATCGTTGTCCTTTTGATCTCTTAGCTCTATAAAGGCGTGTAGAAAATATTTCATTTCTTTGTATTCGTGCAATGCAAGCAAATTTTTTTCAATGCTCACATTTTTTGTTTTATCTTTCTCTATGATGATTGTCTTGAGAATTTTTTAGGGGTTTTGTGTGAGGAGATCTAGAGTGCATGAATGAGTCAAATAAGGAGGCCTCTACATTGTTCAATGATGCAGTAATATCAACATGCAAAGACAGAATAAATATATAATAAATGGTATTAGAGCTGCCAGTTATGATGGGCATGTGAATTGCAAGGAATCGTAGAATGACATTTGACATAATAACGGTGTTTGTGCCTATATAAGGATGAAATGTATGGCATTAAAAATCGTTGAGAGAAGACGTTTAAGAAGTTTTTCATAATGACTAACTGCAAGTTTATTTTCCATGGCCTATGCAGGTATGCTGGAAAGGAGCTCTTCATGGGAGTTAGGTCTCTTGGAGTGTGAGAAAGTGAGTCTATAAAGGACCACCTCAGTTTTCAATCTGATGGGCCAGTGTATCTGGAATATAGCCACCAAGCAGATTAGAAGGCCTTATATTCCTTTTCGAAAGACATAAAATGAAAACAAAAAGCTTGTCGATATAGCACCAGGTAAAGATCAAGATAGTCGAGTTGTAGATCTTGTAGAGTACTGTTCAAAGCTTCAAGCATGTCTTCTGGAGCATGATCGGTGCACCTGCAACACATGAATGGAATACAATAAGCCCCATCGATTAAACTAAAAACTATACTCTCCAAATCATTTGCTTATGAAGTGTGATTATATTATTTTATTATATTTTTTAAAAAACAGCTATGAGCAGCCATTACAGGACAAAAACAATTTTATCTTTATATAAAATTATATGTTTTATCAGATTAAAAAATTATATAAAATTATTTAATTAGAAAAAATTGAAACTTAGACACAATCGTATTATGTGATTTGAATGAATAACATACTCAAATAATTATATCTTTCATCACTTAAAAAAATAGAAAAAATAGAAAATAGAAAATAAAGTATACAACAAAAAATAAAGTATAATTATATAATGCAATTAAGTATAAAATAGTTTGAAATAGAAAATTTTAAAAATTAAGTATAAAAAATATATTTCAAATTCACTATTTTTTTTATTGAATAAGTGGAAGGATAAGAATTAAGCAGAAATATACAGAGGTAAAGAAGTAAAATGGCAATGATAATTCTCTTGAGCTTTAATCATGATGCATTCACCCTAGTAATAGGGTTAATTTTATTGTAAGTTATGAGATATTGATTAATACATGACCTATGGTCTGCAAATCCTCTTTTGAGGTTTTTGTATTCTCCATACACTCACACTTAATGAATTCTTAAGACATTAAGTTGTTTCAATCTGTCCCATATCATCTTCTAGTTTCTTTAAATGCAATTTTAATTCAATTAAATGGCGTTTATGCTTTTGCCAATTATCCCTCCAAAAATGTGGAAATTTTCTTGTGAATCACACTTGTTATTATGATTATTGAGCTCTATTGATTAGTGTTTGTAGGATTTCTTAAGGACTTCCTGGTTATTATCCAAACCATTGATTTAATCAGTTTTTTAATGTGACCAATGCCAATTTCATAGCTTTAGGATTACATTTATTGGCATCTTTTTGGCTTACTATCCTCTTGTGTTTTGATCCTGCACCCTAGTTAGTGATTTAATTCCTGATGGTGATCATTTTTGGGGCTTTTCCCATTTTAACTTAAGAGAATTGAGTCCTACTCTTCCCTTCTATTGTTGCCTTAACCATTGATTCTAGATTAGGAATTTTATTTTTACTTTGGTTATTGTCATTGTATGCCTTTTGTATTATACTTGGTTTCTTGGCCAGGATTTTCCTTTGTATAGATCACCCTTCCCTTATTTTTTTAATTTTTAGAACTTACTTCTATGTTTTTTTGTAAACTTTCAAGAGAGGGTTTTAGGCGCATACCTCTGTATGTCATCCTTACCTTTTGGTGTTGCCTTACCTCTTTTTTGGTTTTATATGGAGGGGTCTATGTAACTGTTTCTCCATTCTTATCTATTTCAAGAAACCTATCCATTCCTTGTCATATGCTTGGTTGATTGCTTACCAGGGTTGGTTCAACTTGATCTATTTCATAGTTAGCAAGGAGGTTAGTGCCCTTATTGGCCTCCCGATATATATGTTTGATTCCTTCAACCTCCACTTCTCGACATAATTCCTTGATTTGAGATAGCTTAGTTTGCAACTTCCAATCCCCAAAACTTCCATTAAGCATTGCATTGATGCAGACTTTAGAGTCACATTCTACTACTATGTTTTTAAGACCTCTTTCTTTGCACAGTTGTAGCCCTTGTAGAATTCCCTCTATCTCTACCATGTTGTTGGTACTGTAGGGTAATTTTATTCTCTTAGCTTTGGTATTTGTAGCAAACTAGAAGCTTGATGGAACTTTTAAATATCTCCACCTTTTCGTTAATTCATCAGATCCCAACTAATAATTTTTTCTTTTTTGTGACTTAATATGTGTGTTTAGCCATTCTGATATGCTATTTTATGTCATTTGTAATACTTCTTTAATTTTCTTTTCTTTACTCTGAAATACTCTTCTATTACACTCCTTCCACAAATTCTAGATTAGAATAGATGGCACTGCCTGCCATATGTGACCCCAAAATACTCCCCACTTCAATGTAGACCAAATTACGAAATGGTCCCATAATCTATTTTCTTCTTGGTGTTATCCACCCTAGTTTCTCTTGAAGCTAGTCCCATCCTTGTGTTGCCTAAGGGTAGTTTAGCAATAGGTGATCTATATTTTCTTCATCATTTTAGCACAATGTACACCAATTAGGCCCTTCAATACCGATCATTTTTAGTCTGTCCCTTGTTAAGATTCTTCTGTGTAGGGTCATCCATGTGAATGCTCCTGCCTTTGGCCATATCATTTTCCCCAACAGAGTTTGCTTAGCCAGTCACTTTCTGCTTATTTTATCTAGATAAGGTATCCCAACTTAGCTATATAGTTACATGATCTGACTCCACACCAGATTATTTTATCCGATTAGCTATTGAGACATATTTGTCTTTCCTTTAGGATTTCTTTAAGTTCTTCCTCCATATTCAATTCATCAAGATTAATCCACCTGCTTATCCCATTCCTATCTATCCTAAAATAATTTCTAACATCCATACCTACTACTGATGTTAGGTCCATAAGGGGCCAATTCAGGATATTCCATTAGGGGTTTATGGCCTCCCCAAGAGTCTTTCTAGAAATATGCCTTTGCCCCATCGTTGACCTGCCATGCCAGGTGATCTATTATTATATGCTTGCAGTTTAACATGAAATTCCATACATGAGATCCATTTTTGGAATTGGCTATTATTAGTATTCTCTCTGAGTTCTGATTTTCAAGGTATTTGTGTTGCATCACTTTACACCATAGTTTTTATGGTTTTTGGTACATTCTCCATATAAGTTTGGCACCTAAGGCCAAGTTTTGAGCCTTCATATTCCTTAGGCCCGCCCCTCCTTTTTGTGCTTTTGCATATTGTATCCCAATGAATCGATGAGATCTTATGTCCCTCATTCAAGCCTTCCCATAGGAATATTTTTAGAATACCTTCCAGCCCTAAAGTTGCTTTTCCAGTTAATTACATACATGACATTGGGAATATCGGTATGGCTGATAGAACTACCTTTATCATTGTTATTCTTCCAGCCAAAGACAATCATTTACCTCTCCAATTTTTGGATTTTTCACTGCATTTATCTATTATATGTTCCCATAGACTTGATTTGATCATCCATTTGAATAGGGGTACTCCCAAATACTTACAGGGGATCTCCTCTATTGTATGTATCCCAAAGTCTTAGCAATTATTTTTTGCAGGGCTTTCTTTGTATAGAAGAATTATATCTTTGATTTATCCTTGTTTATATGTTGCCCCGATACTTCTATGTACTCTTCCATACATTGTTTTATTGTTTTTGCTTCCCTTGTTTAGGCTTCCCCATGAAGGATTGTATCATCAACAAATTACTAATGTGTTGTGGCTTTTATGCCTCTTGCTATTTGAATTCATCTTTATTCCTCATGATTTTGATATGTTATAATGTGTCTATCGAGGGATTTTGCCATGATGACAAATAAGAAAAGAGAAATTGGGTCTCCTTGCCTTATGCCATTTGTGCTTTCGAAGAAGCCATATGGTGAGTTGTATATGAGGACTGAGTATCTTACAAATGATATGCATTGATACACCATTTGTGCCCAATCTTTGTAGAAGCCAAACTTCTCCATTATTCTTATTAGGAATCTCCATTTAACCTTATCATATTCCTTGCTTATGTCCAACTTAATCAACATACTTGCTAAATTATCTTTATTGATAGTGTAGACAACTTCATTGGAAATTATTATGCTATCCACTATATCCCTTCCAAGTGTGAAACCACTTTTATTTGGCGAGATTTTTTTTTTCTAATATGTCCTTCAATCTATTTCCTAATGCCTTCGATAGTATTTTGTAAATTGTGTTGCATAGTGATATGGGTACATATAGTCCCCAAAACTGGAGCATGCTTCTTTCTTTGGGATTAGGATTAGCATAGTATTATTCATATCCTTGACGAACTTCTTTTTCCTTCTAAAGTCTTCACATATTTCCTAAACCTCTTCTTCTAGGAAATGCCAACATTTTTGATAGAAAAATGTTGGAAAGCCATCTAGTCTTGAAGATTTGTTTGGGTGTAATTGGAATTTTTCTTTCTTAATTTCCTCCCTTGTAAATGGTCCTATCAACTTCGTATTTTCTTCATTAGTTATTAGCTTTGAATTTTTTTTTAATATTTTACTCTCGTTGAGGACATCCTTATCCCCTTCTAGTGCCAATGCCTGTTTAAAGTACTTTATTTCTTCCTCCTTTATTTCTTTTTGACTTTTTGTTTTAGTACTGTTTGGTAGAGCTATCTTAGATATCTTCTTATAGGAGTTTCTAATTTTGGTTGTATTGTGAAAGAATCTAGTGTTTGTGTCCCCTTCTTTTAGCCACAACTCCCTAGATTTAGCTCTTTGATACTCTTCTTCTCTACCTAGTAATTCATTGTAATCTTCCATTAAGGCCCTTTCTTTTTGATAGTCATCTTGATACATTCATTTTGCCATTACTTTGCTATTTAATACTTCTAATTCTTCCTCAATCTTTTCTTTTTTTGTGAACATATTTTTGAAGACCACTTTGTTCCATTCTTGGAGTCTTTTTTTGATATATTTTAGGTTGTTCATAAATATGAAGCTTCTTGTGCCTATATATTTTGAGGTTGTGTTCCACCATTCTTCTATAAGATCTACTAGTCCCTCTTTTCTGAACCACATTTTTTCCAGTTTAAAATATGATTTCGGGATACTTCCTACCTCCTTGATTTCTATTTTGACTGGTAAGAGATTTGATCCTGCCATTGGTAGGATTTTTTCTTCTAAATTCATATTATCTGCTAGCCAATCTTGTGAAAATATAAATCTATCTAGCTTTTCCTTTATGCAACCTTCTCCTTTTCTTTTATTTGACCAGATGTACACTCCATTCCTTGTTTGGGCATCTAGGAGGTTATTGTTGGCTAATTATTTTCCAAACATTTCTATTGAGACTATCACAACATTGTTTCCTCCATATTTCTCTTTTCTTCTGGCTTAGGGTGTTCCATAGGGTTTCTTTGTCCTGGTTTCTGACTGGCCCATAAATGTTAAAGATAAAAATTTGCATATTGCTTTCAAGACTCTTGGCCTCACATAGCATCCAATTTTCCTCCTTGACCAATATATGCACTATTACTAATTTAGTTCTCCAGAGAATCCCTAGGCCACCTATTGTACCAAATGATTTCGATAGGGATTCCTCCCATCCTCCTATGTGCATTATTCTTTTATTCACATCTTCAATTTTTGTTTCCTATAATAGGAGGATGTCTGCATTTATTTTTTCTAGTTGGTCACACTTTATCAGGTGTCTTTTGTTTGGGGCATTTAGGCCCCTCACATTCCAGGTCATAACAATCATGGCTCATCCTGTTGGGAGTGCTCTTCTCCCTCTTTTTTCTTTTAGAAAGTTCTTGATACTTTTTAGGCCCTTTTCCATTACCAATTATTCTCTTTTCTGTTTGTTTGTTTTTCTTCCTTTCTTGCTCTTCTTTTGCTTAATTGGTTCTAGAAATTGAGCCACTATCTGGGAAATGCTCCTATTTTCAATTATATCAAGGTCCTCATAATTCTCATTTTTTGTTTTTTGAGTTGAGATCCTCTTCATCCTCCAGCTACTCGATGTTTAGTTTTTCTTCTAATAAGGCTTTGGGTCGCTATGCCTTCCGCTTTCTCCTTTTCTAAGCTTTCCTTTATTATCCCTGATTTTGGTTTTGCTTCCTCTTTTCCTTTTCCTGATTATCTAGATTTTCCTGGTTTGGGAAATCTTTCTTTGCTTCACCATCCTTTCTTACTTTCCTCCTCCATACATTTTTGGTTTTTGGTTGTGCTTTACATTCTTCTATTTTATGATTCCTTCTATTGCAATTTATACAATATGTGACTTGGGAGCTTCTATTTCAATTTCTTGATGCCAAACCCCTACTTTTGATTTTAACTTTATTTCCTTAGGAATCTGCTTTATTGCTGCAATTTGTAATCTAGCATGTAGGTATGAATTTTCTTTTAACACTTTAGTGTCAACTTTTATTAGTGTGCTAGTGTTCTCCCTATTTTCTCCAAGCACTCTTTTGACCAATATTCTACTGGGAGATTATACATTCTTATCCATTTAGCCTCACTATAGATTCCATGTTTTCTTCCAGGTTGAAATTTTCTTCCCATTTTTGCATGTAGATTGGGCAACCTTCAAATTCCTCCAATCCTTTTTCCAACACAACATTCCTATATTCTTCTTTGAGGAAGACAATTATGAAAAAAGCTGTTTGGTAAGAATTTTATGCCATGGATTATTTCAATATTTTTTTGTGCCCATTCTTCTATCTGCTTCCTTTCCCTTTTGGGTCCTATGATTTTGCATAATATCGCCACATTTTTTAACATTTCTACATCCTCCTCAACTTCTTCTACAACATCAATTTCTAATGGTTCTATTTGTTGGGCAACTAGACTTTTTATTTATGTGTAGGCCTCATTCTATGGTTTTTGTAATTTCCTTTAGTTTCGTTCCTTGTGATTTTCTTGTTGTCCATATTGTAGGTTTGATTCTCCGTCCTTTTGCTATTTTCCTTATTCTGTGTTTGGGGATTCATTCCTTCAGTTTTATTTCGTTGTTGCTATTGGGTTCTATTTTTCTTTATATGGTCCACATTTATGTCATTATTCTTCAACTTCTCTTGCCGCCAATTGTTTCTTGGTTTGATTTCCAGATTGTTCATCCATGTTACATAATACGAAACTCTAAAATCTATATTTGGTCGATCGTCCCTTAGTTTTGCCTTCTCTTTGGGTACATAGTGGACAATCTTTGTGGCCCAATGCTCTTCTCTTATTTTCTTATTTATTATCTTCCATGATCTAACAAAATTACCTTTATGTTCTTGTCACAATTTATGTGGTAAGTTCGCCTTATGAAGAAATTGATAGATCTTGCTTTTCTTTTCACACTATAAGATAATCACCTTCACGATCTTTGCAGTTTTTGATTTTGTAATTTAGTCCCATTTCACATGTAAGATTCACTTCTTTGTAGGTGAAATTCACAATTCGCATAAAGATTCACAAGCAGAGCATAGGTAATGTTACTTAACCATATTTTTAATTCACTATTTCAAATAAAATTAAGTTTCTAAATTAATATACTTAAAAAATAAAATATCCAAGATCTTTTTAAAAGAGATATCCATTAGACATAAACACAAGTTTCTAAAATTTAAAAACTAAAGTATGAAATAACTTTTCTCAAATAAAAGTTTATAGAATTTAGAAATTTGAGTATGAATTTTTTTTCCTTAATTTACTATTGCATATTAAAATAAGTTTCTAAATTTTAGAAACTTCTTTTTGAGAAAATTTCTTTCATAATTAAGTATTTAAATTTTAGAAACTTCTTTTTAACAATTCTAAATTATTGTATTTAAAATTAAAAAGTAGAAACATAAATAAAAATAAAATATCCTAAATTTACTATCACACAAAAAAAATTCAATACTTAAAAAAAAATTGAAAGCATTGCAAAAAGAAAAAATCATCCATATTCTATTTTAAAAAATAATGTATATCTCTAGAGAATTTTTTTAAATTTAAGACTTTATTAAAGAAATTATTTTACAAAAATATAGCAACTTAGATATATAGTCTAATATAAAAGCTTTCCATAATAATTGCACATCTAAAATAAATTTAAAATTATAAAATTAAATACAAAGAAAATATAATAAATTTATTATTACACATAAAATAAGTTTAATTATAGTTAGGGTTATATTAGGGTTAGGTTAACATTAAGGTTATATGATATAGCTTAGGCTAAAGGTTATGGTTAGAGTTAGGACTTAACTAGGGTTAGGAACAAATACGGTTTGGGTTAGAGTTGGGGTTCAATCAGGACTGGAGTTTAATTAATCTTAGGGTTCAATTAGGGATAGGGTTATGATATGGTTAGGGTTATTGGTTAGAGTTTAATTATGGTTAGGCTTAAGTTAAGTTTCAATTAGGGTTTGGGTTAACATTAGGGTTATACGATATAGCTTGGGGTAAAGGTTGTGGTTAGGATTGAGGTTAGGGTTAGGACTCAACTAGGGTTAGGGTTAGGGTTAGGGTTGGGGTTCAATCAGGGCTAGAGTTTAATTAGGGTTAAGGTTTGATTATGGTTAGGATTAGGATTCAATCAGGGTTATGGTTAGGGTTCAACTATAATTATTTTAATTAGGGTTATAGTTAGTGCTAAGCTTCAATTATGGTTAGGATTAGGATTCAATCAAGGTTAAGGTTATGTTAGGTTTCAATTAGGGTTAGGGTTCTTGATTAGAGTTTAATTATGGTTAGTGTTAGGTTAGGGTTCAATTAGGGTTAGGCCTAACATTAGGGTTACATGATATAGGTTGGGGTAAAGGATATGATTAGGGTTGGGGTTATGGTTAGGACTCAACTAGGGTTAGGAACAAATAGGATTTAGGTTAGGGTTAGGGTTCAATTAGGGCTAGAGTTTAATTAGGGTTAGGGTTCAATCAAGGCTAGAGTTTAATTAGGGTTAGGGTTCAATTAAGGTTAGGGTTTAATTAGGGTTAAGGTTTGATTAGGGTAAGTGTTCACTTAAGGTTATGGTTAGGGTTCAACTATAACTATTTTAATTAGGGTTATCGTTAGTGTTAGGGTTCAATTCCTGTTAGGGTTAGGGTTCAATCAAGGTTAAAGTTAGGTTTAAGATTAGGTTAAGCTAAGGGTTCAATTAAGGTTAGTTTAATTAGGGTTACAGTTAGGGTTCGCTTATGGTTAGGGTTTCAATTAGGGTTCAATTAAAGTTATGGTTAGTGTTAGGGTTGAAATAGAATTATGATCATTTGATTATGATTCAATGTTGTGATTGAGGTTTGATTAGGCTTATGATTAAAATTAGTGTTTAATTAGGGTTAGGATTAGGGTTATAATTCATTTAGGGTTAGTGTTTTAAATTAGGGTTCAAGTAGGGTTCTAGGGTTAAGGTTAAGGTTAGGTTAGGGTTAGATTTCAATTAGGGTTAATTAGGATTAGGGTTAGGGGCTCAATTTGGGTTAGGGTTCAAAGATAAAGCTTGGTGTTAGGATCAAGGTTAGGGTTATGGTTAAATTAGGGCTAGCTTTTAGGTTGGGTTAGGGTTAAGGTTTAATAAAGTTTATGATTAGTGTTTGGTTTCAATAATGGTCAAGATTTAATTAGGGTTACAATTATGTTTCAATTTGTAATGTCACTTTTCCTCCGAATTTATTTAAGTGTTAGCAGCGGATTTAGTAGATTAAATATTAGAACAAAATAAAAAAAACTACAATATTCTTAAAATGGATGCAAATAATCAATGCAAAAGATAATATGCGCGAGTTTATTAAGAAATTCCAAAATGGATAGTTAACCTGATAAATGGAATACACATTCATATAATTTATATGCATTAACACCAAAATCATATATATATTCTCAATATAATTTAGAATCAATAGTTTTAATACTTATCTGAATAATAACACTTGCAAAAGCCACTCTCAGTTTAAACACCTTCACATCAATGACAAAGTACTCAACAACATGTCCATAATGCATATCAGATAGAAAGAATATCGATGTATTGCCCACTACATTGTGGGTCCTATTCTTTCCTCTAGTTTTCTGCACTATTAGACAAATGGGGAGAGGATTCGGTGCATCCCATACTACACCGTGGGTCCATCCTCAACCCCTAGGAATATGTCAATGGTACTAGCTCTTGCCATGGAGCAGTCTAGGAGAAAAGTGTACTTTGCCGCTCTACATGATTGTTGGTTCCACCGGAACAATGCTCAACACTCATGCCACAAAACCATGCCCTGGCCAGGACCGTCCTGAGTGCACACACTTGTACCCCAGGTTGGACACACACTATAGATGTGCCCCTTCTCCGTCCTGTCCATAGCTCACCAACCATTTCCTTCTTCCTTGGTTGTTCTTCTTCCTTGAGTTTTCTCCCTTCTTCCATGTTCCTCACCATTCTCACATGAATGATTTATATATCCTTTTAAGGGGTGATTTTCAAACCATCACACCCTTTCACAAATGGTTTCCTTTTAATAATTATTTAAATAAATAATTATTCTTGTTTTCTTTAAAGAGTGTTTATAAGTATTCTTTATTAAAATCTCTTTTAACCAAAGGATCATAATATCCTTTATTTTCTATCTCCCTTTTAATTCCAAAGATTTATTTATATATTTCTCTTCTCTTGGGGAAAAAGTCACATAACACAATTAGAGTTAGGGTTACGATTCTAGGATAAAGCTTAGAGTTAAGGTTAGGGTTCTAGGATAAATCTTTGTGTTAGTGTTAGGGTCATGATTAGGGTTAGGGTTATAGTTTAGGTTTAGTTAGAGTTAGGGTCATGGTTATGGTTATGATTTAATTAGGGCTAGGATTCAATTGGGGTTAGGGTTAGAATTCTAGGATAAATCTTGGGGTTAGTGTTAGGATTAGGATTAAGGTTAGGGTTTTAGGATAAATCTTTGTGCTAGTGTTAGGGTTATCATTAAGGTTAGGTCAGGGGTAAAGTTTAATTGGGGTAAAGTTTATAGTTCAATTAGCATTAGGGTTATGGTTCTATGGTAAAGTTTGATATCAAGTTCAATTAGGGTTGGGTTAAGGTTAGGTTAGTGTTAGGATTCAATTAATGATCTGTAAACGGATCTAGACTATATGCAGTATTGAATGCTTAAACTTTTACAATGATTATTCCAAGTTAATAACATCAAAATTAACTTATGGAAATAACAAAATGAAAGAAATGACAAGGTGATTATAACAGAATGGAAGAAAGTGAGAGAAAGAAAGAGAGAGATGCAAATAGAGTTTGATTACGGAGTTCGCCACAAATGTGACTACGTCTCCGGGCCGGCTCCAATAGAGAACGACCGATCCGATTAATCTCCAAATCAATTACAAAATTGCACCAAGACCATTTCTTCTAGCACTTCGGCAGCATAACAATACTCCGATGTACGAAAATGGCTCCAAAAATCTCCTTACAATCCCTTTTCAAATCACCTGACACCTGTTTCACTTGAAAATTATGAGTCCCCAAAACTCACTCACTCTCTCCCCTTTAAATACATAAAAATTGCCCAAATTGGCCTTTAACAAATTGATTTTACAATATTCACCTTATCTCTCCAAAATACATAAAAATCTTGGTAATCTCCCATATTTGTATATAAATCCCCTAATAATTAAACTAAGCCCTTTTTAGTTATTCATTCCCGGGCTGCTATTGTTTTGGTGGTTTTGATTTAATCCTTTAAAAAGGATTATTGTTTGTTTTATTTAAAAATTAGGGGAATTGGTTTTTTTTTTTTTAAATAAGGCATTCGGTTTTGGACACTTAACAAATAAAACCGATGCCACCTAATAGTATAAAGCCATCTAATGGCTTACCGACGGTTAAGATTTCTATTAGGCCGGCAGTTGGGGGTTCAACCCCCGCTGCTAGCTTTTAATAGCCATTTGCCAATTTTAAATCAACAAAACAAACAGCCACTATACTTGGGTAACGGCCGACGGTTTGGTGGAATGGTCGCCCGGTGATTTTGCTCGTGGGTGTTTGGGAGTTCGAGTCCCATGCCGGCCAGTGACATTTTTTACTCAACAATATAACAAATGCTGACGATGGAGGAGGAGCAACCGATGGGCCACGTGTTGCACCTAGAGGGTGCCACGTGGCGAACACTGATTAGCCCTTGCAGCTGACGTGCATGACAACTGTTGCTGACTAGCCGATGACTGTGCACTGACTGTGCTATGACATGTCCACTGACTCAGATGATGACGTGGCGTACGGATGCCACGTGTCGGCCTCTGATTGGATCCGTACATTGCCGATGTGGATGCCACATGGCAGATTCTGATTCATCCACTTCACCGTCCGTATAGTACGGAATGCTGACATTAGCATCCGTACGGTCCACCTCAAAAGTCAACTGCAAACTTTGACCACCGGTAAGTTGAGCATATGATGTCAGATTTCGACGAAACAAACGTTGCCGGAATCGTCTCAACGAGCTCTTCGTGATGATGCCAACTTTGACAACTTTTGATGACATCATTTTTTTCGCTTACTGGACGCCCTTTGATCCCAGTTTGACCCAAGGTTTGACTGGCCATAACTTGCACAAACGGACTCCTTTTCGCTCCGTTCAAGTTGCATTGGAATCAGGACACCGAGATATTTTTGATGGTCCAGATTCTAGAGAGAATGGAGGCACTTCAATTTTCACTGAAAATATCCCCTGGATCAATTAAGGTTAGGGTTTAGGTTCTAATATAAACCTTGGGGTCAATGTTAGGGTTAGGGTTGGCATTAGGGTTAGAGTTTAGCTACGATAAAGGTTAGAATTCAATTTGGGATATGGTTGTAGGATAAATCTTGGGGTCAAGATCATGATAAGATTTGGGAAAAGGGTTAGAGTTCAATTAGGGTTAAAATAGGGTCAAGGTAAGGGTTCAATTAAGGTTAGGATTATAGTTAGCTCAGGGTTGGGGTTTAGTTAGGGTTAGGGTTTGATTAGGTTTATGAGTTAGTTAGGGTTACGATTAAGATTCTAAGACAAAGCTTTGGGTCAAGGTCAAGGTTAGGGTTGGGATTCAATTAGGTTAGGGTTCAATTAGGATTAGGGTTAGGATTCAAATAGGGTTTGGGTTAGGATTTAATTAGGGCTTGCGTTTAACTAGGGTTAGGGTTGCCACATAAAAATGCATAGGCACCTCGATAAGGATATCCAAATTAAACATAATTCTATCTCTAATGATGGAACCCTTGAGAAGGATATCCAAATTTTAAACCTAATTCTATCTCTAATGATGGAACCCTAAGCATAACCATGATCATCATTATATATCTTACCTCAACAATAACCCTAATCTTAATTTTATATCTTACCCAAGACTAATTCTAATTCTACCAGTAATCTTAAACATAATTGTAATCCTAACCCAAATCCTAATACCAATTCTATATATAAACCTAACCCTAACCCTAATCCCAATAATAAAATTAATCCCAACATTAAACCTAGTTTTATCTATAACCTTAACCCTATCAATGGTCTGAATTATTTCTTCAGTCCTAACCCTAACCCTAATTGTGATGATAGCCCCACCCCAAATTCTAATTCTATGTCTAATTGTAACCCTAAGCTACAACCCTAAACCTAACCCTGATTTAGTTCTCTAATCTTAACCCTAATACGAATTCTATCTCTAACCGTAACCATAACCCTAAGCGTACCCTTGATCCTAATTTTATCTCTAATCATAACCCTAACCTTAACCCTAACCCTATCCCTTTTAACCCAACCTTAATCTCTAACCCTAAATTTAACCCTAATCCTTACCCTTAGCCTATTTCTAAACCTAATCCTTTTTATATAAATGCTAACCCCAAACCTAACCCTACCCCTCATCTATAATGCTAAACCTAACCATAACGATCATCCCAATACTAGTGTGAACCCTAACCATAATCTCTAACCCTAACCTCAATACTAACATTTACCCTAAATTGAACCCTATTATTATTAACATTAATCCAACCATAATCCCAAATTTAACTCTAACCCTAGAACCCTATCTCAAATTTTAATCCCAAACGTAAACTTCAACCCTAAACCTAACCCTATTGATAACTTTAACTATAATCCTAACCCTATACATAATTTTAACCCCAATCCTGACCCTAACCTTAGCACAAACCCTAACCCCAGTTACCCTATTGTTAAACCTAAACCTATTTCTAGCCCTAATCCTAACCCTAATAATTATCTTCCATGTCGGGCTGTGAATGCTACTAACATATATACATTAGTTTACAAATAATATATATAAAAAACGTCGATGGAGGCGTCTATTGCACTTTTATGTGAGTAATTGATAAAAATAGACGCCTTGAGAAGGTGAGAAGGATATCTCTCAATGTTATATATATATATATATATATATATATATATATATATATATATATATATATATATATATATATATATATATATATATATGCTATGCTATGCTAGTTAAAGTAAAACAACATTCTAAAATACACCATCACATTCATCACAAAAAATGACAAGAACTACCCCTTTATGACTTTGTTTAAATATGATTTATTTTATTGTTTATTAAAAAATTGTTTAAGCTTGTTGCATTATGACACGTACTTGGTTATGTCAAATGATTTACTTTATTGTTGATTAAAAATATTCTAAGCTTGTTTTGTCATTATACTTAGATTCTTTTTGGGTTTTTAGTTCTTTCGATGGTGCTCTATGGGTGTGAATTGTGGGCTAGCAACACCTCAAACTCAAAGTGGAAACAAATTGAGAAAATTCAAAAACGTTTGGTCATAAGAACTTACGAGATTATGTTGAGTGAAATAGATGCTACCTCTATTGAAACAATTGCTATGGTGCATCTCATAAGATATTTAAAAAGAATTGAACAAATGAAAGTTAGTAGATGGCCTAAAGTTGTTTTCAGTGACACCATAAGCAAAATAAAGAAGACATGAATGAAACAAAACAACAAATGGATGAGCAAATGTTCAATATATATTTGAATGCCTACTCCACAAATGACAAGGAGATGAGTTTTTTTTGCTTTGGATAAGTTCCACAAGCGAATATGGGGTAAAGTGATAGGGAGAAAGAATAAATGTTATCTTGAGGTGTTCAACTCTGTATGTGATCATCAACACAAAGTGTACATAGCGGCTAATATTTTGTGGAGAGCCAAGATTCTTATTGCTTAGTTAAGAACAAACTCTCATCATCTCTGATGTGAAATGAGATAGTGGAAAATAGCTAAACAAGCATGGGTGAGTGTATTTTTTGCAATACTAGAGTAGTGGAATTATAAAAGTACTTTATTGTGGAATGCGATGCCTTCAAGGACATGAGGGACAAACATGCCAATATCACGACAACTGTTTCTTGGTACAATTTATTTAGCGAGGTGACTATTGAGAAGACGAAGATGCTCATAATCTCTTTGAATAAGAAAAAATATTAAAATGTAAAAGATTAAAATGTAAAAGATCAAAATGTAAAAGATCAAAATGACAAAATTGACTATTTTTAACCTCATAAACATTAAATATCATTCATTTATACATTCATATGTTTTAAACAATCCTATTGCACCGAGTGATAAAACATACAAAGATTTTGACATGGCTCTCTTTTGATATAACCACTTATTTTAAGCAAAAAAATAGAAAGAAAAGATTTATGGGAAACTAACTGCTACCAAATCTGGGACTAAATAGGCTATCCCTGCTTATCGCCCACATCTTATCCTCATCATTTTATATGGCTCCAGTTTGTGATATAAAAAAATTACGGCCCTTTTTTTTTACCGTTAAACTCTCTAAAACGTGATAGAAATTTTTAAATCCCCTATCTACTAATTTCGACCTTGCATACAATTGGCCATAAAACTGCAGAAAGAGCTTGTGGGGAGACGGAAGGGTTTTTTGCAGGCGAATTGAATAACTACACATGAAGTATATTTTCATTAGTTAACACGATCATCAGAACACTGCAAAACAAACCAGGTAATGTTGTTTATGCCAATGGTAGGAACATTATTACAGTAAGGTGGTCAGACGAAGATTTTAAACTGATAAAAGGGGAGAGTCTCTTGCTCCCCTGATAAATTGCGGACTCACAATATGAACATGGTAAGGCAGCTAACGTGCAACGATTTCAGACCCACATTCTTCACTCCTTCAATTCCCCTTGAAAACAAAAAACTCAATTTAAAATCCCTACTTCCATTCTCCCCAATTAGAATTGTTGGCTGCAAAGTTTCAGAAGGCCCATTTCTCACAACCCAATTAGGAGCATCCTTAGTTCCAATCCAAGCGACAACAGAAAACAGCAGGCAAAACAGGATTAAAACATCATCAGCAGCAACTGAGACTACCGGCACTGAAGTCAAAGACATAGAATCCCTGTTCTATGATAGCTCAAACGAAACAAGTTCAAAGAGGGGCAGCAGAAACCAATCAGGGGCATCCAGTATTTCTAGTGGTGTTAGGCTAGAACACATCAGCAAGACTTTTAAGGGTGTCACAGTATTGAAGGATGTGTCCTGGGAAGTAAAAAAGGGCCAGAGGGTAGGCCTTGTGGGTGTCAACGGGGCAGGGAAGACTACTCAGTTGAAAATTATTGCGGGTGAAGAGGAGCCTGACTCTGGAGAAATCATCAAGGTCAAGCACAATATGAAAATAGCATTCTTAACCCAAGAATTTGAGGTGGTACCTACCAGGACTGTGAAGGAAGAGTTTATGAATGCATTCAAGGAGGAGATGGAGATTTCTCAGAAGATGGAGAGGGTGCAAAAAGCTCTGGAGTCTGCTGTGGATGACATGGATCTGATGGGCAGGCTTCTGGACGAATTGGATTCATTGCAGAAGAAAGCAGATGCAGTCCAGCTTTATGACGTGGATGTCAAAATCAATAAGATGATGCCTGAACTTGGGTTTACCCAAGAGGACACTGATAGGTTAGTGGCATCTTTTAGTGGGGGTTGGCAGATGAGGATGTCCCTTGGTAAGATTCTTCTTCAGGTAATTAGTCTTAGACCTTCTTTCATTTCCTATTGTAACTTGATGTACTTTCGAGCTCCATTTAGCCACCTTGTTTTTTCGTGGACATAATATAATTTCATTCCTTATTTCTTTCTGTACATCATAATAAACTAAGACTGGCAGGGAACTCTTAATGCTTTTGTTCTTGAATTGCATTATCATTTTGATAGAATGAAAAGCATTTCAATTTTCTAACTAAAAAATGGGTTCTAATTCTTGAGAACATTGTTTGGCTCATTTAAGTTATTATTACTTCTATACATAGATCCTTTATTGAGTGAATTAAACAAGTATTGTGAGTTGAAGAATGCAATTTCGTTGTATTGTCTCTTTTCTTTTTGCAGCTTCTTTTTGGCTCCTCCATGCTGCTTTTTCTGGTTGTATTTTGAATCCTTGACATGCTTTGATCATCCACAAGTATCAATATAATTTATTTCTTTCTCATTGCTATGAGAATTTCCACAGAAGTCGGTGGTATGTCCTTAAGCAGTTGAGTTCGCCTAATTGTGGTCATCTTTAAACTAACTCACCATGAATGCATTTGAAAATCTATACAGCATGAAATTGCTCTTAAAACTAACCATTAGGTTAAATGAGTTCTCTGTAGATTGCAATCTTTCTCTTGTGCTTAAAACTTGCAAGCATTCATTCAAGCAAAGTTGGTCCAGTTGATACCAACTATTATTTTCCAAGTTCTGGTCAAATCTTCAATACACGCAAATAATCTCATGGGTAAATACTTCCAGCTTCAATGCAGATGATATTGTGCCAGCTTTCAACAGTTGATGCTTAAATTTCCCATGGATTCACCTTACCTGGCATCCTTCTACTTTAATTGTTTAAACTTTAAACTATAATTACCTCTCAGAAAATTAAGATTACATGAGAAGGACAATACTATGTTTGTTGGAAAGAATCTTGGTGCCTGAAGGTATAATTTCTACAGTATGAGCAGTAATGCAGAATATTTTGTTTTATTTGAATTTTTTAGCTTCTTATTTACCTATCTGTGCAGGAACCTGACTTATTACTTTTGGATGAACCTACAAATCACCTCGACCTTGACACTATAGAGTGGCTGGAAGGTTATCTCAAGAAGCAAGACGTGCCTATGGTGATTGTTTCTCATGACAGAGCTTTTCTTGACCAACTTTGCACAAAAATAGTAGAGACAGATATGGGTGTATCGAGAACATATGATGGAAATTACTCCGAGTACATGATTGGTAAAGCCACTTGGATAGAGGCACAGCGTCTGGCATGGGAGAAACAACAGAAGGAGATTGACCATACAAAGGATATGATCAATCGGTTGAGTGCTGGGGCTCATTCAGGTCGTGCTTCCTCTGCAGAGAAGGTACTTTTCATTAGGAATGTTTTTTATTTCAATATTTTTAACACATTCAGCATGTCATCATGCAAAACTTGTAATGCTTATTCTTGTGGTTAAACATTCGATCTGTTTAAGTTTCAATACTATTAGTTTTCAGGTAAAATATGCTCAGCAGCTATATAGTGTACCAATTCAATATATTTACCAAATAAAGAGTACAGGGTACAAAAATATTCTGGTCTTAAATATTCAGAATGTTGTGTACAATTAACTTCGTGTGAAGGCTTGATGTCTGTCTCAGCTTCATAATTTGGTGTAATTTCAAATTTTTTTTTTTTTGCTTTTCAGACAGAAGACTTTACTCATTTAGAGTACAATGTGAGGCATGTGAAGGATTTTATCAGGTTTCAGTTTTCTTTTATTTTTAATCAAGACCTATTATTTTATTTCAATAATGCATTGTGCATTAATGAGGTTGAAGAGTTGCTCTTTGTTACAATCCTACCAAAAATGTCTATTTAGAAGCCATTTTCTTCTGTCTTGCTGAAATCATCTGTCATGGTGTTAGATGTGAAAGATGAGTATGCTGTTTTTGTCCTTGTTGACTTTGTTACTTACCCCATCCTAAGCAAGGTTGATTGTCACTAAGATCATTCTGCCCATTTGTTTAGTCATGACAAAGTAGGAAATGATGGATTCTTCTAAGTGTCAAAAAGATAGCATAAATTTTTCAAGAGTGCTCCAAAACAGGTCTTGTCATATTGAAGGTGGCAAGGATGTGGCATGGATTTGCCAAGACTAAGTGGCAGTACTGCAATCAGAGGGCATGCATATTGGTGAAATGCCAAGGGTTTAGTGGCACAAATGTTGCAGGAGCATGCCCATGAGACTTTTGTGAAGATTTAAGTGGCAGATGTAAGTGAGAAGCATGCTTGAGCCAGTGTTAGATGTTTTAAGTGGCAGCTAGTGACTAAAGGCATGCCTTGGAGGAGTAAGTCAGGGTTTAAGTGGCATAGATAGCCCTGAAATATGCTTGGCATGGATTTGTCATGTATTAAGTGGCAAAAGTGGTTTTAAACTTCAAAGCATGTGCAGGCATAAAATCACAACCTTAAAGTGGCAATAATATAGCAAGGAGCATGCTTGAGTGATAGTTTCCAAGTGTTGAAGGGTTAGAAGTTAGAACAACTGAAGAGCATGCCTGGGAGAAGTAAGGTGAGTTTCAAGTGGCATAAATCCCAAAGGAGTGTGCCTGCAAGTAAAATACTGAAGGTTAGGTGGTTATGAAGAACCAGAAGTGCACCTCATGTAGTTTTGCCTTAAGCTAAGTGGCTAAAGTGGTGGTAAGGCATGCCTAGTTGGTGAAGACCATATTTTAAGCGACAAAAACCTCAAATGATGGCATCAATCTGTATTTGTGTGCTTAAAACAAAAAAAACAAAACAAAACACTTAATTTGAGTACCACTACCTCTATAATATGACAGATTTGAATCTTTGTTTCACATCTCATTATAGAGTAGCATTCAAGGTCAGAAGATAGGCTCTAGGTTTTACAGGTTATTTTCAGCAGGTTTCAAGGGTGCTATTCCACTTTCAGCTTATTTCTTCATTATTGGATGCCACCATACCTGATTTCCATCCCTTGGCATCATCATGAATGATTTTTCAGGTGTCTCCTAGGGTTTGCAGTTGCCTTTTTTATTTCAGATCATCATATGTACATTCTAGGATTTCAACTATTAATTTTCATATTTTTGCAGCTGTTGTGAAGGGTTTGTTGTTTCAGGCTTTCTTTCTGAGCCACCTAGGGTTTATATTCTGTGTGCAGATTTAGAGGTGAAATTCTTGGGTGTCTCTCTTTGTTTTCCAAACTTTTTCCAGCCATCTGAAGGAGGACTAAACAGCAGATTTCCAGTCATATTTTCCACTGATTTGTGTAGCAATTGTTGTGTTTTCTGGCCAGTTTTATCAAAGATCAGTGTTAGAGTTATGTCAAAATTGCTTTCCAAGGATTTTACTTTTAAGTTTTAACCATAGTTTTCAGCACTGCCAAATCCTAGGACTGCAGTTTTTAGATTGTGAACAGTCTGTACAGCGAGGTTTTGATTTTTAGACAAGGAGTTCCAAGAGCACGTCATTGAATTGAACAGTGAATACTATCCTAGCAAATGAACTTCAGCTCATTTGTGACACCTTGGTAGGGCACATCAACATCTTGATCTGAAGATTGATGAGAAGGTCAAAGAGGATAGTAAATTTGCTAAAAGGTTATGTTACAACAGATTAGTTCAAGCAGCTTCTTTCCCTATTTCAATTCAGTGTTTGAAGCTGGTGATAGCGCGTGCACACTGCTACGATCAGAGCACTAGGGAAGTCAATACCTCTGAAAATCAAGTTATGTGCAAGTTGGATGTAGATTCACTTGAAGGTTCCCTAAGTTTGCAACCCTTTGAGGCCTGTGAGACAAAATGTGATAACAACTTGGAGGAGTACCAGAAAGAGTCAAGAAGGAAATAGTTACTAGAGCCAAAAGGCCAAAATGATTAGTCAAGATATTTTACATCATTAGCATCATCTCTAAAGGCAAGACCTTCAATGTCTGGGGGCAACTCATTAATGACAATCTCCATAGGCAGTTGGGCAATTTCTACTAGGTTAAAAGCTTTCACATGGTATCATATTTAGTTTATTCCTTGGTATAGTTAAAGGCATTCATAGGATTGAATAAGATATGGGAGGAATGATTATTTTACAAGCAATACCTGTAGCTAGAATTCAGAGAAGGCATTAAACATTAGAAGACTGTCAATGATGCTTTCCTAATATTGACAGTGAGAAACCTTGGAAGTCAAAATCATGTTCGCATTTCAGAATAGGCCATAGCTTTTATATTGGAGTGGTCTGATTGGTTTATCCAGTTCTCCACCTTCTAAATCAGAGTTTGTGGATTCGATTCTTACCCTGATAAGCTTTCACGGTGTTTGAGTGACCAGGGGTTTTTGATGGAGTATTGTAGATAGTTGATAGTACTACACTTCATTTGTTGAGGAAGGTGGTAGTTGGGGGTTGATTCAGATTAGTCCATACATGTGTGGATCAACCCTATATGCTAAAAGTGTAACTTAAAGTTTCACCATAAAAGCAGAACCTGTCATTTGAAAGGCTATATGTTTGGAAGGCTTGGAGCAAAGCTTGCCCATGTGCTAGATATTGAAGATTTCTGGGGAAATTGTGCAGATGACTTTGAGACACAAAGAAGGAAGTACAGTCATATGACCTTGCAATTTCACTTTGGAGACTATACCTCAAGATACCATTGATTTGGGAGAGAATATTTTGTCACCTCACCTTATTCAAGTGAAGTTGGATAAGAAACCCTTACCACCAATCAATCGGGCTGTTAGGGAGAGTACTTTAGAGGATTGGATGAACGAGGTAGTCATGGATTTGGAAAGGAAATTGGAAGAACAAACTACAGGAACATAAATGGGGAAAAGATCAAAACCCCTTGGTCAAACTTAGAGTATAACAAAGAAGAGGACAACCATAGGTGTACAAGTGACAATTAGACTAGTTGGGAATGCTGCAGGTGATAGTGGCAGGGATGAAGAGGAAAGATGGAGAAGAAAAGGTAACCATAAAGGCTGAAAACAAAGAGTTGAGGGCTTACATCGCATATTGGGTTAAATCCCTTGGAAGATAATTAGAGGAAACGGTTGGATGGTTTGGTTTCTTTTGGCAAAGGCTCTCAACAATGGATTGGTTAGTTCTGGCACAGAGGGTTGAAATTGATAGATGAGTTGTTTGAATTGCTAAAAGATGTCAAAGTAGCTCAACAATAGGTGATTGAGTTTGAGAATGCTTTGACTATTGACTTTTCATCTTCTGTAATTGTCATTAGCCATTTAGAACCCATTGAGTTCTTGGGTGTTGATGAGTCAACTTAATTAAGCTGGGAATCATTTCGAATCCCCAAGGAGTACTTTCTTCTAGAGTGGATGCTGGTATTTTAGTTGTTTTTAGAGATTTGGGTGCTTACCTTGAAAATTGTCAAGGAAAATATCAAAAAATTGCAAGTTGCAGAATGGAGCATCATTACCTTTCGTGTGCAATTACAGAGAAAATTTTGGAAGCAGGAGGAACTGGATTTGATCAACGAGTGTGTGCTTAGGAGGCTCTTCTTTTGGTCTTGATAGTGTGGAATAATTGATGAAACTTGCAGTGAAATTATTGATGCAATATAAATAAATGCCAGTGATCTGGGTTTTTTTGAGGAAAGCAAAAGTTTCGTTCATCGTTAACTCAACAAACATAAAGAAATTTCTAGGCTTGTGGTAGACTGCAAGGACATTCATAGAAAAGATTTGGTTAGCACTTGAAAAAGACAGTGCACCTACTCTAGCATCTCCGGGTTCTTCAGATTCTTTAGATTAATAGAAGTTTTCAGATTAGATATTTTAAACTAAATATATATTTGGTCATGGCCTAATTTTTGGACAAGATGAGGAGAGCCTGTTTATATTAATTCTCCATGGTAAACTTCCTGACAACTAACCTGCAAACTAATTGGTAATAGTTAATACACAACATTAATTACCACTACTATCATTTGTAATGTTTATTTATTTAATACTATACTATACTAACCTATGGATGTAATATAATTCCATTATTCTCCCCCTTATTACATCAATCCAAACAAAGGAAGGAACACTGCATTGGGTCTAAGCAATAAGCACAGCAGCCTTAAATGGAATTTTGTTGATGTGACTCCATCAAATTTCTTACCTCACCTAGGACACACCAAAGTAATCGCATCACTGGATGTCCTACTCCTAATTGTCAAAAAATATCTGTAACAAATCCTTTGTATCACATGAGATAACAAATTCCAACCTCCATTCACAATGAGACAGCGAATCTTCTTTTAGAGTCCACCTTTCTCTGAGAGTGTCCCAAATCCCTCCTCAAATGCCCACACAATGAGAGAACGAGTTTGTCATCCTCTGCGAGTGTCAACATCCCTCCTCAAGTGCCAAAAAGCAACAAATCTCTTCTCTAGTGTACAACAAAAACAAAACCAATAAATGTAGATACACTAATTACATCTCTTCCAATGATTATACTATCCACAAATACTGCCAAGAACTGCCAAGCCCCATCTGCTCCAACAAGGAACACACGTTATGGTGGTGCTTCTCAAACAATCTACCATCTTGGAGTGAGAAGCTAGATTGAGACGGGGTGATTCTTCCAATCTCCTTTGTCCTCCAATCCTCTCTTTGTCATCTTTACATTCTATCCAACAAACGCATCATGAATGTCCTTGAGGGCTTTGTCATGTCTAGCATGGATTGCCCCAAGAGTACAAGCCTTTGCCATGTGGTCATGGTTAAATGCAGAAAAAAATGGGTGTTGGTTTCAATTGATAATGCACCCTTTGACAATATTCTCTCCAAAAAAAAAAACCTTATTTCACCATGCAAACAAACGATAAAAGGGTTTTGAGCCCTTGTCAACTTGCCTATATGACATAAATCTCTAAGTCTAAACCAACTAAACTATTCCATTAGCTTTGTTTTGAAGGAAAACCATTTCTTCTTAAATCTAATAGATAGAATAAACCAAAATAAATTACTTAAGAGTGCACACCCCTACACTTCTTCAAACACTACTAATGTTTCAAATAAAGAACTCCTAGATTCTTTTTATCATGCTGCTAAATCTTCATCTTCAGCGAACCCCAGTCATGAGACAACATGCTTATGCAATGCTCGTACAGGATCTAAACACATGTAATGGTGGTCCACAATGTTGCATACAGAAGCAAATAAAAATCAAACTATACCATAAGCTGGGTGCTAAGATTAGCAAAAGACTTTTATGTGCAGCTCTGGAGGATGCTACAACTCCAATGTTTGGCCACATGGATGCCTGGACAGCAAATAAATTGACTTGTATGCAGCAAACCAACTCCCACTTTGGTGCCTAAACTGGAATTAGAAGGAAATTGAATGTTAACATACCATAGGTGATGGAAGTGCCACAAACATATCATTAGATTTTTCTCCATATAGCTAATAGTCATCTCATGTGGGCGGCAGACAGAAGCAGCAAAAATGAAAAACATGAATGGTGTAAATGTACTCCAAGTTCCCTCAAATGAATCGTTATTGGTTTCAGGCTGTGTGCATGTTTACTGTTTGGAGCCTTTTCAGTTTTCTCCCTTCTTTGCAGATCTGCACTCCTAGAAAGCACTTTTCTGATATTTTTCTATTGCTTGGTTCTGCTACTTCCCAGACACCATTTTAAAACTATACAAGCTGCTTCCTCAAATGCCTCCTACATTTTAGAATACCTATTTAGTCAGACACAAAACAAAATGTTCAGGCTGTATTTTGTATGGTGCCCCATAAACATTGTCCTTCCCACTCCAGCAAATAACAAACAAATAAATGACCCGCTTCTCTTGATCTCTCCATCACTCTGTTTCATTTTAGATATCTAGTGTCTGAAGAAAGAAATAATATGGCTGCCCTCTGTCAAATAACTAATACTTTAAATCTTCCATCACAGCCTCTCCTGCTCTGTACCATGTTGAAATTGGTAGAGCAGACACAGCAATCAGATTACATCATAATTGCAGATCAAGCCATAATGGATTAATTTTACATTGATTGCATCTGCTTAAAAAGCATTGTTTTCCTGTACAAACTCTCCAAACCAATTAACTCCTTGGAAAACATCTTGACAACTAACCTACAAACTAATCACCAACACAAAAAAAATTATTATTATTAACACAGTTATCATTTGTAATGTTTATTTATATAATACTATACATTTCTAACCTATAGATATAATATAATGCCAGCAATTTATAGCTTGGTTTTATATTATTCTTTGTTCAGAAAGTTTTTTGCCTTAATTTTCTTTCTTTCCTGTTTTTCAGTAGATTTAAGGGTTTTTCTTTAAACTTTAAAGACAATGATTTTTTGTGAAAACTTAATTATTATACCAAATCCCCAAAATGAAGTATTTTATAACCTTATAAATAAGTCCTTGCAGTACACGGATTCTTAATGATAGGTTGTACTGTGTTCATTCTGAAAATATTTTTGTAGTAAATACTTTTTCATGTTCATGTGTTTGTATTGAATCTATCTCGTGTTTCAAGGATTAGATTGAAAGTAGGTAGTCAGTATCAAGCTTTGTATTGATACCCTCTACCTATGTAAATTGTAGCTTTCTATGTAACTTAGCAGTTTCATGCTTGGGTTGTTTAATGTTATTCAAAGTTATCATTCCTTTTGTAATCTTGTTTGCATCTGTTTATTGGTTTCTCTGTTCAGTTGGTGAACAATTCTGTGGTTGTTAAATTCAATTGTTGGAGCTAGGCCATATAAGTCTATAAAATCTAATTTGTTTGAAAGAACTGTTTTAGGTCTTGTACTCAGCACTGAAACAAAAGATAGTGCAGTAATATATTTTAGTTATTTCATTAATGCAAAACTCCCTTGAGAATACTGTGAAGTGTCAATAACAGTATATTTTGTCTATAGACTGGTGTTGAGGGTTAGTTTAGATCTCAGGGAGCTTCCCATCACAATTCTAAAAGAGGTTCTACCTCACACACTGATTTGTTTTGTGTTGTCTTGAAAGAGACAAATTAAAATGCTAACACTCCAAAAAGAAAAGCTTGCCAAGTTTAGTTTTTGTGTACACTATATTTTCATTGATGCTAGTGCATTTTATACAAAGATGTTATGTCCCCCTTTCGAGCTAAGGAAATAATTTAATAATTTAATTTAAGTTTCCCAAAAAGTAACTTTATGTGCATCAAAAGGCAACTCATATTTTATTTTTATTATTATATTATAAACTGCTTGAAAGAGTTATCATTAAGTGTTTTCTAAAAGAGGACCTCAAATGTGGTTAAAATCACTAGGACCAAGGTCTTAAAAGTGATTATTTAAAAATATATTTTTATAATTTTATCACTTTGAGGGAAAAATAAAATAAAATAATATAAAATAATATTATTTTCCCTTGAATATCTATAAAAGGAGGTTTGGACACAAAAAAGGGACTTCTTGATCATTCTAACAATTTCTACTTTCTAGAGAATGAATGTGAGTTTTTCCTTTTCAGCCCAAGGATGAATACCTTTTGGCAAAATGGTTTTAAGGACTGTAAATGTAATCAAATCTTTCACAAATAGAATCCTAGTAATCTAAGAATAAACTAAGGTCTGAAATTCTGTATGAGAATTCTAAGTCAAAAACGCATTTCCAGATTTTACTTTGTATGTTGAATGTGCTGATTGCAGAACATTAATAAATTTCAATGTTTTGCTTTCAATGCTGGAACTCCTATTTGTATGTAGAGAGGCCCGCCTCCAAGGGATGCGTCCCTTGAGAGGACGTGTCCCTTTGGGCGCGCGGGCTTCCTCTACAGCCGATTACCATTCAGTTTAATTAACTTAACACATATACCCCCTCACACATGGCAGATATATATTATAAGAATTCCGATTTAAATTCAATATGAATTTCGAACATCATTTATTTAAAATTCAATTTTGCTTATTTTAGAAATATTAAATATGAAGAGCAATTGATCATATATAAAAGATGAAGGTGTTTATAGCAATCATAGTTTTATATCTGACCTAAGCTACCATTCATCAACACTCCCTCTTAGCTAGGGAAGATATTTCAAATCAAATAAGTCAAGATATCACCTTCACACATGATATCGAAGATATGATATGTTTTCTCAATGTTGTCAAGTCACATGACATTCTTCATAACACATCTTCATTATGGTATGTGCACTGACATCAAGTCACATGATGTCTACCATAATTCATGGCATATCCACGGATATAAATATCCACCATGATTATCTCTTAAGGATCACAATGATCTTCAGATGATATCAAGTCCCATGATATCCATCAAAGTGTCCAAGAGATACTATCATGACATGTCCACAAATATCAAGTCACATGATATCTATCATGATAGTTTATCATTGTAGAGTCGTCACTTTACAATGTCAAATACAAGTGTTCATTATCAGAAAGATCGTCACCTTTCGATAATGTACACAGGGGGAGTAGGCCCATAAAGTCATGGAGTCACACACATGACAAAAGAGTTTACACATTAAACATCTTTATATATTAGTACAATTTATAAACAATTTGTATTTCAAACATAAATAACAAATTACATTTCAACCATACCAAGTTTCTTCCTGAAGTGCTCTACCTTGATCTGGGAGAGAGGCATGTCTGCAGTTTGATCATTTGTACTAATATACTCCAACTGGATCACTTTCCTTTCCACCATATCTCTTACATAATGATAGGGGATCTTAATGTGCTTAGATCTGTCATGAAAGACAGGATTCACAGAGAGTTTTATGCAACTCTGATTACAATGAATAATTGTAGGATTCAAGGGCTCACCAAAGAGTCCCACAAGCAATTTACGAAGCCACACTGCTTCTCTTGCTCCCATTGAGGCTGCAATGTATTCAGCTTCCGTTGAGCTCTGTGCAACTGAAGATTGTTTTTTGCAAATCCAGGAGATCATAGCCGATCCTAAACTGAAGCAACATCCTGATGTGCTTTTCCGATCGGTTACACTTCCAGCCCAATTTGAATTAGAGTACCCATGTAGATCTAGTTGATCATTCTTGTAAAGAAGACCATATCCAATAGTGCCTTGAAGATATCTCAAAATATGTTTCACAGCCATTAAGTGAATTTCCTTTGGTTCACACATGAACTGGCTGAGAACATTTACTGCATAGCAAATATCAGGTCTAGTGTTAACCAGATACATCAAGGATCCAATCATCTGTCTGTAAAGGGTTGGATCTGCACATTTGGATTCTGCTGCTGCTTCTTTCAATTTGTGAAGGTTGGTTTCCATAGGTGTAGACATCGGTCTACAGTCCAACATTCCAAATCTTTTCAGAATGTCAATAGTATACTTCCCTTGGTTTAGTATAATGCCTTCTGATTTCTGCCATACTTCCAAACCGAGGAAGTATTGTAGAATACCCAAGTCTTTCATGTCAAATTCAGAAATTAGATCCTGTTTCCCTTGAGCAATGAGGTGATCTTCTCCTATTATCAGCAGGTCATCAACATATAAAATAATTATAAGCATATCACCTTTGATTACCTTGAAGTAGAGATTGGAGTCAGCATCATTTTTGGAAAATCCTAATCCCAAGAGATAGTTGTCAATTCTTTCATACCAGACCCTGGGAGCCTGTTTAAGTCCATAGAGAGCTTTCTTCAGCCTGCACACATGTGAGTTAGATTTATGTATCACAAAACCTTTAACCTGTTCCAGATAGACTTCCTCTTCAATGGTTCCATTTAGGAAGGCAGTTTTCACATCCATTTGATGGATCTTCCAGCCTTTAGCTGCTGCAATGGCTAATACTGCTCTCACTGATGTGTAACGGGCAACAGGTGCAAATGTTTCTTCATAATCAATGCCTTCCTTTTGAGAAAAGCCTCTAGCCACAAAACGTGCTTTATGTTTTTCTATACTGCCATCAGCAGCATGCTTGATTTTGAAGAGCCATTTAGAAGAGACAACAGATTTCTCTTTTGGTCTAGGCACTATATCCCATACATCATTCTTTAGGATGGACTAATATTCCTCCATCATTGCATCCTTCCAAGCTTGATGTCTGAAGGCTTCTGTAACACTGGCAGGTTCAGAGTTTATGATGTTGTTCATTAAAGCAACATAGCTAGACAACCGTTTGGGTCTTTTACTCTCCTTGAACGTTCCTTTAGGTGTTGCATGATCCTCTGCTTCTTTGATCATTTTCCTGGCCCAAAGTGGTCTCTTTCTGCCGTTGTCATTTGTATCCTCATTTGAAGTGGCAGGAAGTTCATGTGGCATTTCCTCAGGATGCTCCCTCTGAATCTTAGGAGCAGGTTCCATTTTAGGTACTCTAGGGGAATAGGTTTTTGTCTCACTAGAACTTCTTGCCCTCTTGAATGCAATGTCTTCTTCAAAGATGACATCTCTGCTCAACTCAATTTGTTTCTGCCCGGGTATGAATATTCTGTATGCTTTGGAGGTTTCACTATAACCCGCAAATACTCCCTTCTTTCCAGAAGGTTCTAGTTTGAATCTCTTCTCTTTGGGTACATGAATATAGACAGGACAGCCAAAAATCCTAAAATGACTAATGTTAGGTTTTATGCCGGTAAAGGTTTCTTTAGGAGTTTTGTTATCAAGATGAGAATGAGGACATCTATTTTGGATATAGACAACAGTCCTAGAGGCTTTTGCCCAAAAAGAAGTTTCAATGTTTTGGTCTAGCAACATTGCCTTAGCAGCTTCTACAATGGTTCTATTTTTTCTCTCAGCAACCCCATTCTATTGAGGGTTGTAGGCAACTGTGAACTCCCTCTTAATTCTAGCACTCATGCAAAATTCTTTAAAAATCTCAGAGGTATATTCTTTCCCATTGTCTGTCCTTAAGGTTTTTATTTTCTTTTCGGAGAAGTTTTCAGTGAGGGCTTTAAACTCTTTGAACCTTTTGAGGATTTCTATTGACTCTTTACACTTAAGGAAATAGATCCAGGTTTTCCTAGAGAAGTCATCTACAAATATGACAGTATAGAAATCCTGCTTTAGAAGGTACAGACATGGGTCCACATAGATCAGAGTGGACCAGTTCTAACACATTAAGGGTTTTACTCAGGCTATTATGAAAGGATCCCTTAGTATTCTTTCCTAGGGCACAACCTTTTCAAGTTCCCTCATGAGATGGTTTAAACTTGGGTAAGCCTGTAACAAGTTTTTCCATAGAAGGTAGGGCAAAGAAATGGAGGTGTCCTAATCTTCTATGCCAGATTTCATTTATATCAACAGTGTCAAGGGTAAGGGCTTGTTTAACCTCAGTGTATAGTTTGTAAAGGTACCCTTGTCTTATGCCTATGGTATGGGCTTTCTTGATAGTTGAGTTCTTAGGCCATACATAAAGGTACTTTCCCATCCATAAATGTAACTCTGTAACCATTGTCTTCAAGGGCAGATATGGATATAAGATTTCTCTTTATTCCAAGTACAAATAAGACTCCAGTGAGTTGCAGAGAAATCCCAGATTTCAACTTGATGGAACACGTTCCAACCCCTTTTATAGGGTATGCAGAATCATCCCCGATGGTTACTTCTTCATCAAACTTTTCAGTCATGGAGTCCAAGTGTTCTCTGAACCCTGTGATGTGTCTGGATGAACCACTATCAATTACCCAAATTTGGGTGTTGTCAGATACTTGACTAGAAAGGGCTGTATAGAACACAAAGTTCTCAGATTCATGATCTAGTTTTGACTTTCCTACTTTGGCAAAGGATGCTTGTTGTTTAGTTCTATCAGGGCACTTCATTGCATAGTGACCATACTGATCACATCTAAAGCATTGTACTTGAGAGATATCTTTCTTCTTATAAGATTCCTTTCCATTGGAATTTCTTTTTCTTGTAAAAGATCCTCTCTTGTAGGAGTTTTTCTTACTCCTCTTATTAGATGTTGTGTGGAGAACATGAATGTCTTCATCTATGTGTTTCTGTTTATTCTCTTTTGTGGAAAGTCTTGTTTCTTCTTGAAGGTAGTCAGTTCTTAGCCTGTCAAACTTAGGGAGTTTAGATCTCGCACTTACTCCTTGAACAAATGACTCCCATGAATTTGGTAGGCCTCCTAGTGCAATTAGAGTTAATTCTTTGTTGTCAATCTGATATCCAATTGTGGATAATTGATCCCTTAGTTCAATAATCCTCATGAAGTATGCATTAATGGACTCTCCTTTGTTTATTTGAGCATTGTTGATTTGCCTTTTTAATGCTAGAGTCTTGCAGGTGTTGTTGATTTCATAAGTACTCTCAAGAGATTTGTACATATGGTATGCAGTTTCATGTTTTGCTAGGATAGGCACTATATGATCCCTAATTGCATCTACTAGGATTTTCATGGCTCTTTCATTGTTTTCGATCCATTGAGTTTTCTTAGGTTCAGCCTCTGGTTCTCTTTTATTTTCTCTCAAAAGTGAGTCTAGTTTATTCTCTCTAAGGATCATCATGATTCTAAATTTCCATGATGTGAAATTGTCTACTCTTGCAAGACGATCTTCAAATCTGATCACACTTGACATTATGAAGAATGTGATGTGAATTCGATTTTGAGAAATACGAATTTTTCTAGAGCAAACTGATTTTAGATTTGATTTGGATTCACACAACGTGGCTCTGATACCATGTAAATGTAATCAAATCTTTCACAAATAGAATCCTAGTAATCTAAGAATAAACTAAGGTCTGAAATTCTGTATGAGAATTCTAAGTCAAAAACGCATTTCCAGATTTTACTTTGTATGCTGAATGTGCTGATTGTAGAACATTAATAAATTTCGATGTTTTACTTTCAATGCTGGAACTCCTATTTGTATGTAGAGAGGCCCGCCTCCAAGGGATGCGTCCCTTGAGAGGACGTGTCCCTTTGGGCGCGCGGGCTTCCTCTACAGCCGATTACCATTCAGTTTAATTAACTTAACACATATACCCCCTCACACATGGCAGATATATATTATAAGAATTCCGATTTAAATTCAATATGAATTTCGAACATCATTTATTTAAAATTCGATTTTATACATGCATTATAAAATTCGATTTTACTTATTTTAGAAATATTAAATATGAAGAGCAATTGATCATATATAAAAGATGAAGGTGTTTATAGCAATCATAGTTTTATATCTGACCTAAGCTACCATTCTTCAACAAGGACAAACACTTTCCTAGCCATTTGAATAGTTCCATCTAGGGATTACCTGTGAGTGGGTCTTAGATTGCATTTTTAGATTTTCAGTTAGTTTGGAGTTTTCATGTATGCTAGTGTGGTGTGAAATTTTCAGAAAAATACAAAAAATACTGTGTGGTCATTTTTTTTTCAGAGTTTGTTTTGGTTGAAGGTTTTCATTTATTTCAGTGTGTTTCGCAAAAAATCTGATGGCTGTTTTTGTGGGAGTTTGTGGTTGACTTTCGTAATCTCTTGCAAATTGTTTATCATAGAAAAAATAAATATTGGTAGTTAGGTGGTTGCAACACATGTTGTCAACAAATTTCAGCATTAAATCCAACCGTACCATCCTTTATATTAATTTTACCAGTCACTATCTGATCTGCAACAGTCCTAAGGGAGTTTGGGATGCCGTACCGTATCATTAAGAGGCTGTACAGGCATGAAATTAGTTTCAAATCAGAAATTTTCAGTATATTTCAGGGTTGTTTGGTATCATTCATCTTATTTGGGGTTGGCCATACAAACTTGGATTTATGCAGTTGCAAGTCAGTGTTCAAAGGTTGCATGTCAGTTTTAGCAGTTGCATGTTGGGGTTTCCATAGTGATTCATCATTCAAAGTTTTGCATCCTTGTATGACAGCAATATCATTTGATTTGATGCTAATTATATATATTGGCTATTGTCATTTCTTGTATACCTTGTGATAATTGATATTTATATCGTTCAATATCTATTCATAATAACTCCTTGTAAAATTAGATGGTTTACCACTAGTTAGAGGTACCTCTTGATGTTGTATGAAGATTTTTGTCGGCTCGCCAAATTGACAATAATTTATTTAATTAATTTAAATATTATGTATTTCCTAGCAAAAGTATATTAAAAAAGGATAATATTAAATATTTAGATTATAGGGTTATTATAAAGTGTTGGCAACAAATATTTAAAAGATATTTAATAAAGGCAGTTTATAATAAAGTGCAAATAAGTTTTGGTGGGAAAATTAAAAGGGTTTTTTTAAAAGGACACAAGAGCTCATTTCTTCATTAAGCGAAGATTATTATTTTGGTTTGGATTTTTAGGTGGAGCTCTTTAGAGTGTGAAACCCTAGGTGGGATTCCTATGGGTATTTGGTTTCGGTGGTGAAAGATTCCACCCTAGCTAGATTGAGGCGGATTCGCTCAAGATTTGCATTTGCACTTCAACGGCTTGGTTGAACAATTCGATAATTTGTGAGTCTTGCCAGGGACAAGACAAATTATCAGAGACAAATTTGGAGTTAAATGATTAACATTCCTGGCAAAGTGAAGGTTGAGTTTATTATTTAGTTTTGAGAGTGTTGCTAGGTCAGTTTTGGGACGCCATATTCTGAAGTTTATCAGCTGGTCGTGACGCTTCTTATAAACAGATTTATGTTGCATTTTGGTTTAATGCTGGGCGCCAACACTTGCTCTCATACCTGGTGAAGGCGTGGGGTTTCCAATGTTATAGCTACAAACATTCATATATAGGTTAAGTCTGATATAAAAGGATGGCGTAGCAGATTGGGGGCTTGGACTTGAGCCTTTTCAGAGTTTGTGGATGGTATTGAGGGCCAGGAAAAGGGCATGAAGTTATTGCAGGCAGTTCTGCCCTGTTGGAGGTGCGTGAGGATAGCAGGATACTTAAAGAGGTCGAGGTGCATTTCCCTACTCAGATGTAGTCCTAGGAGGGTTTCAAAGTTCAAACTAAGGTCATGACCATACATAGTGGTGTGAGGACTGCTGAGTTCGAAGGGAGGCTGGACGTGATTGTTGTTGAGTATAATACATAGCTGGGTGTAGCCATTTGCTGATTGGAATCTGCTGTTTGGTTACACCATCAAGTCATGGCATTGGGAGTCAATGGTCGGCTTGCACATGCTTGCAAAGTGGTATTTATGTATGACTGTAATTTGTATTTTCTGAGCTTGAACACCTCTGATAATACTGCTGTTCATAGTTATCATTGTGAAGCATTTTCATGTCCTTCAAATGTATTGACTGAATTTCAAGACTGAACTTTATTATGTCCATATCGTCCATGTAACAAAAGTAATATTGTGAATGTGATTTCCTATATCATTGACAATGCTTAGTTTAGTTATTGTGCCATTTGTTTGACAAAATGCAATGCGTCAAACTGAGAATATCGTGGAAAATACGATCAAATTTGAGAGGGGATTCTACAGTGGTATTAGAGCTAGTATTCTTGCCAACCTGTGAGTTTTGGATTCACATTTTGGTTGCATAAGTTTCAGGACAGCATTGGGTTTTCTCTCAGTTGCAGCTGATTATTGGTTTGGGAAAAATGAAGACAAATCAAGAACTCATGGTAGAGTTTTTGCAAGTCTTCCAAGGGTATCAGAAGAATCTAACAACTTTGTTAGAGCACCTGGAGTTGTTGGAGCCTCATCTATTAGTTGGGAAAAAATATGAGGGGTGCAAATCTATAGTTGTTGGTGACGAGGATGCCATACCTCATGATGGTTGTTTGACGAAATTCCAGGATGACTCTTTGGATGTGCCTGCATCCATTCGAATAGAGGAAGTGTGCAATGAGGTTGTCAAAACAACTACTTGTAATACACCATTATAACTATCCTATGAGGCGGATAACACTAGTGCTTACGATGGGCATGATGATGTTTATTGATCAGTGAGTGATGGTGATTCAACATCCTCTCTTAGTGCTGATTACAAATCATAAATTTTGTATGAGGATGATAGGTCTCAGGGGTCCCATCATTTGGCAAGTCAATTGAAAGTAAGTGAAGACATGATCAATGTAGCCATAAATCATTTTGATGATACTTAGAAGTTGATTGCAAATTGTTGTTGGAAGACTCTGGGAACACATAAGCATCTTGATGGAGAGCTTCCCCTTGTAGAATATCAGGCACTTAGAGAAGCGGTGGTGGTGATGAAATCTAACTACCTACATCTACTCTCCAATAGAGACCGTCTTCTCATTCTTGATGAGATTTATTATGATGCACCAAAGGGGAAAGAAGAGGAAGTTGATGAGCTTACTCATGAGCTTGAGGTCACCGTGGACTCCTTGAAGAGCACTCAAATGGCCCTTCAAGAGTTAGAGACTCGGTTTGACGAGCTCTCCGTGGAGTTGAACGTGGCACAATCTTCATCACCCACAGCTGAAACTCAGTTATCTATGGCAGCCATCAGTGAAGAGCATACATCCATTGGTTGTGGGAATGGGTATATTGAAGATGTGAAAGCATCAATCATGATTATAGGTGCAAATGACACCAAGGGAATGTGTGCACTAGATGACCTTAAAAAGGAATAGAATTACAACAGGTGTCCTAGAAGAAGAATCATGCACAAGTCTCTACATTGGTGATGTAGAGATCGCTATTGATAAGTTTTGTGACGAGGGGGTGGATTCTTCTGAGATTTGTATGTTAGATCATAACGCTGTTCCATCTTCTTTATAGGAGGATTGCAGGGCATCATCCAATGGGGAAAATGGTATTCATGATGTTATGTTTCCCCCTCCTAAAAGCAAATTAGAAAATTCATTTTATGTAGCTGATCGTGATCATCGACCCGATGAGTCACATGAATGGAAGGATCAGCTAAAGCTTATTGAAGATAAGGTTGTTCAAAGTTTCAAACCTTAACTCAATTTGATAGCACACACAAGTTTGTCGAAAGGGGTATCGGTTGGAGCTTCTATTCCAAGCTTGCAGACTATCAAGCATGCTTTAGAGGTAATAAAATTAGATTACCTCCATTTGCTTTCAGACAGAGACCTTGCCATTAGGGTTGTAGAGAAGGTTTATAGAGCTATTGCAAGGTCTGTCTGTCATGATCTAAGTTGTGAGTCATCTTCTGGTGGTGGTAGTGAAGTATGGAATCCACACAACTCTTCTAGTATTCCATTGATGCAAGTAGGTGAATTTCACCTTGATTGCATGGTGAGGTGTGTTCATTAGTTTTCTTTTAGCCCACATACACATGATTTGATCATGTCTCTGATGAAATATAAAGGTGGGTTGGATAGAGGGTGGCCTAGTTCACTCTGGTACAATGTGCTTCAATCTTTTGAAGATCAATCCAAATTTTGCAAGTCTCCTACTTTGCTTTCTCCAGATGGTTGCTTCAAAAAACAGGAATCTGAGGCTTGGCTCATTTGGATTCCAGTGGTTATCAGAGTGGCACAACAAAATTCTGTAGGTGTTGGGTATGTTGGACTTCCAATTTGGCTATGGGATCCAGGAATTTTTATGATTGGTAAATTGCTTCCTTTTACTATAGGGATTGGCAGAGTTGCTGAGTATTCCAGTATCAGAGGTATTAGGTTGACGCAATAGAGTTTTGGCGGAGCATTCTACAAGTTCATCTGGGATTCGGGTATTTGGCCTTGGTGTGCAGGTGTGGATTGCTTGGGGACAAGCAATCTCTAGGAAGGGAGGACTGTAATGTCCTCGCTTTTCGGCTCGCCAAATTGACAATTTATTTAATTAATTTAAATATTTAATATTGTCTAGAAAAAGTATATAAAAAAAGGGTAATATTAAATATTCAGATTACAGGGTTATTATAAAGTGACATGCAGGAAATATTTAAAAGATATTTAATAAAGTCACTTAATAATATAATAAGACACTTTATAATAAAGTGCAAATAAATTTTGATGGGAAAATTAAAAGGGTGTTATAAAAAGGATGCAAGAGCTCATTTCTTCATTATGCGAAGATTATTATTTTGGTTTGGATTTTCAGGTGGAGCTCTTCGGAGTTTGAAATCCTAGGTGGGATTCCTATGGGTATTTGGTTTTGGTGGTGAAAGATTCCACCCTAGCTAGATTGAGGCGGATTCACACTTGCACTTTGATGGCTGGGTTGAAAGATTGGATAATTTGTGAGTCTTGCTAGGCAAGACAAATTATCAGAGGCAAATTTGGAGTTAAACGATTAACATTCCTAGAAAAGTGAAGGTTGAGTTTATTATTCAGTTTTGAGAGTGTTGCTTGCAGAAACCCCTGTTCTCACTGTTTCTGGGACTGCTTATTTTTTTGCTTGTTTTTTATTGTTTTGATGTTTTTTGTGTTTTTTTTTGCATAAAGAGATAAATGCGATTTTTGAAAGAAATGATATAACAATCTTAGATAAATACAATAAGGGAAAAACTAACATAAATAGACTCTGGAAACGATTGCTATTGATTGTATTATTCTTCTTCAGCAATTACAATATTAAAACCCTAACATGCAGACCAAAGCACAAAGCTGATTTGTATTATTCAAAAACCTGGTTTGCTAATTGCAGCCGCCTGGAATGATGATGAAGTGACACGGCTATCAATAAAAAACAACTTCTCCCTTCGCCAGATGATTGTTAGTGATCTTAGAGGTATAGGCGCCCCATTTAATGAAGCCAGGCAGCTCAAAGGAAAAGCGCACCACTGTAGCTGAAAGGTACGGCCCTGTACTTGCTGGTACGGCTCTGGCTGCAGCAATAAGAAATCCGTACTGTTTGGAAATAGATGCCAGGCAACTCCTAAACCAGCCGCTAATGATTTATATCTTTCCCTGATGACACTGGATTAATCTCCGGACAAATGAATCTTCTGCATAAGCTCTGTAATAACTTCTGGATGAAGCTATTTCTCTGACAGGCAATAAATCAGCTGATATTTCATAGCCTCTGAACTGCAACATTGAAGATGGCTCGTTCTCCAATGCAAAACAGATAACTGAAACCCTTGGCTCCGTTCTCTGAAGGAATAAGTGATCAAAGTTGATTTTCATAACATAATGCTATCTTTCACAATGGAAAACCCTTATATCCTCAAGAAGGTCGACTTTTCTCACAAAAGCATCATTTAAATAAAAGTTGAATTCATCTTTTAATATTTCCATAGTTTGCACGCACTTTTAATTATAAAATATAATTGAAAAGTGGCCCCTTCCTCATGTTGGTCGACCCCTTCCTTTAAGTCACTTAAGTTATAATATTTAATTATATTATAACTTTATAATATAACTTTTAATTAATTAATATTTATTTTAGCAAACAAATATTAATATCTCTCTCAAAACAGGTCCAAATGACGAACCGTCTGAAGCCAGATGATAAGTGACTGAATACGCACACGACCACAACATACTGCTAAAAATAGCAGGGGTGCTCTGCTGAGTGTCTCCACTTATTAAAAATAGTAAGTCAAGCAAATGGTGTCCGAACGACCCCGACCGAAAGCCAAACTGAACAATCCTGCAACTGGAGCTAAGCCAAGCCTCGACTAGACCCTCTATCCACCCGATCAGCCTACGAGGGTCGCATAATAGGCTAATCATAAGCTCTGAGAGATGTCAACTGGAAGGGGACATTACATTGCTAGGTCAGTTTTGGGACACCATATTCTGAAGTTTATCAGCTGGCTGTGACACTTCTTATATACAGATTTATTTTGCATTTTGGTTTAGTGCTGGGTGCCAACACTTGCTATCATACTTGGTGCTGGGTTTCCAATGTTATAGTTGCAAACATTCATAGACAGGTTAAGTCTGATATAAAAGGATGTTGTAGCAGATTGGGGGCTTGGATGTGAGCCTTTTCAGAGTTTGTGGATGGTATTGAGGGCCACGAAAAGGGTGTGAAGTTATTGCAAGCAGTTCCGCCCTGTTGGAGGTGCATGAGGATTGCAGTACAGTTAAAGAGGTCGAGGTGCATTTCCCTACTCGGACGCAGTCCCAGGAGGGTTTCAGACTGAGGTCGTGGCCATACATAGTGGCGTGAGGACTGTTGAGTGTGAAGGGAGGCTTGATGCAATAGTTGCTGAGTATAATACACAGCTGGGCGTAGCCATTTGCTGATTGGAATCTGCTGTTTGGTTACATCAGCAAGTCATGGCATTGGGAGTCAATGGTCAGCCTGCACATGCTTGCAAAGTGGTATTTATGTATGACTGTAATTTGTATTTTCTGAGCTTGAACACCCCTGATAATACTGCTGTTCAGAATTATAGTTGTGAAGCATTTTCATGTCCTTAAAATGTATTCACCGAATTTCAAGATTGAATTTTATTATGTCCATATTGTCCATGCAATGGAAGTAATTTTGTTAATGTGATTTCCTATATCATTGACAATGCTTAGGTTAGTTATTGTGCCATTTGTTTGACAAAATGCAATGTGTCAAACTGAGAATATCATGGAAAATATTGATCAAATCTGAGAGGGGATTCATTTTGGATGGTTTATTGCCAGATCTATTTTAAATTATATATCATTATTTGCCAATTTGACATTGATTTAAGATTTTCTTGTTATTTGTCAATTTGGCATTGACTAGTCCTGTAGTAATCTATCCATTTGACATTGATCAGATCTACTTGTTATCTGCTAGTTTAGCATTGATTGGATCTATTTTTCATCTATTGATGGTATTGATAGTATTTACTTATTTATCTTTGATCGTAAACTGGACGGTTTGCTGCTAGTAAGTTTTGAAATCTATTGCTTACTGGCTACATTCCAGTTTTCGTATGCTCTCACTTTGCCTTCATCCGAATCTTGGTGATCAAAAAGAACTTGAGTTTGTGTTGATTTTAAAATTTGGTGAAATTTGGCTAACATTTCTGCTAGGGACATTACAGTGATATCAGAGTTGTGATCTTGTCAGCTTGTTCAGAAAGTTAACATTGTAATACAAATTACATATATTTCATGTTTCAATATTAATATATAGATCTTTGTTTCCGTTAGCTTGTGAGTCATGGGAAACAAATATGAGACATATTCTTTGCTTGAATCTCTTAGACAAAGTCAAAATGCATTGGAAAAGACTACGAGAGAGTTCATGGTAGGTTTAAATTGGAACAAGAGCCCTCTAGTAAGTAATTGCTTGTGATTAGTTTTACATCCAATACTTTTCAGCCTGGTTTCTTATAGAGAGAAAAGGATATAGATTCTGTTTAAGATGTGTTAATAAAAATACAAAAGAACAGAATGAATTATAAATTTGAGGCCATCAAAATACTTGACCAGTATCAAGAATTACCCAATGAATACAAAGATCAAGTTTCTATTGATGGCTACTTAGAGTTACTTGAAGTGAGGTATCTTTAACAAAAAGGCCTAAACCCTAAATTATATAAAAGGGTCAAGAAAGAAAGAGGAGAAGACAAAATTTTCCAAGGAGTTGGAGATGAAGGAAATGTTAAAGAAGGAAGAACACTCAACATTGCAAGAAAGTGAAAGTAAGCAAACATCTACCATTGAGGAGGAAGATGTGGAATTTAATTCAGAAAAAGTTATCTTATTGACTTCTAAGTTGCAGATCAACAAAAGAATTATCTTAATCAAGTTAAGAAGGAAGCATCACTCGTTGAATACATGAGTGAGAAAGGTGTACTTGTTCACCACACACCCATCAATCCTCAAAAGATTGGATCCATGCCATGATTTGCATGTTACTTGTAAAAATGAGAGTGATCTTTTGAGTTACTAGAATGTTGGTATTGATTAATTTGAAGCATCAACAAAGTAAGATAAGTACTTGAATCATTTTGGTGATGTTAGTTTAGAATATGAAAGGGATTTTCCAATTCAAGAAATTTATGAAATTGGCTTTCAAAAAGAAACTATTAAGGAGTATGTTGTAGAGAATAATGCTGATTTTGAGTTTACTAAATTTTTTAGATCAGCAATTAATGAAAAGTAGCTTGACTATCTTCATGAATATAGCTTAAGGCATGAAGGTACTGATTCTAGGAAAGGATTGATATTATGGAAAGACCCTTGTCATCATGGAAAGTACCATAAGAATGGTGTCATGTCCCCTTCTTGAGCGTATGTTCGTTGATGACCCTTAGCTTATTTTTCATTATTTTTCATGTAGGCTATTGGGGTGATAAAAAAAGAAAAATTAATTGAATAATTAAATGAAGTTGTCAAAACATAAAAATGAAAAGACAACTTATTTTCAATTATTAAAAAAGGCGTTTTAAGTGATTATTTTAAGTGTCACTTGACCCTTGGTGCAATTTTTTTTTTAATTTCTAACTTCAATAAATATTTATTAAAAAGAAAATAATATTATTTTATTTTCTCAAAAAAAATTATAAATAGGAGGAATCTTTTTGAAAAGGGTCTTCTTGCTTTTTGAAACTATCTCATTTTTCAAGAATGAATGTGCATTCTTCTCTTGCCAAGGATGGAAACCCTCCTAGTTTCCAGTGCAATTCCATATAAGGATTGACAATGCACTTCATTAGGCAATGATTCTAGATTTTCTAACTTCTAGAGTTATTGGGGTTTGTGATATTTCAGTTTGAGAGTGCAGTTTTTTGAGTTTGCAGAGTGATTTTTGTTAGTATTATGTTTGGTAAGCTTGCCTTGTAGGCTGTACCCTTGGTGAAGTTTTTCTTTAGTAAAATGACAAGCTGCATGTTGTACCACTCCAAATTGGTCATTATTGGTTTCTTTATGCTTGGGCATTGACCTTAGTGATGAGCACACGCTTATACTGAGAGGGGGTTTGGGGGGGAGGAGGTGGTGAATCAATATAAGACTATTTTTACTTTTTCAAATTAATTTCACAATAACTTCAAATGCACACCATCAACAAATAAGATTCTAGATTTACGTGGAAACCCTTTCGAGAGAAAACCACGAAGAAAGGATTGCTTGGATCTACTATCCAAATCCAACCACATAAAATAAAAGTCTCTTACAAATTTTTTAGGCACCAACCCACTGGAGACACCAATCCACACTACTAAGCACCAACTTAGCAAGAGACACCAATCTCTTCGATTAGGAGGCACCAACCTCCAAATGAACAAAACTTTTGTCTTCTTGAATATTGCTTCTTCAAAGCATGATTGTTGTGTAAATCTCCTTCATAAGATCTGCTTGTAAATATGCTTATAAATCTTCTATAAATCTCCTTAAAAGTCTTCTATAAATCTACCATAAATCTCCTTGAAAGTTTGCTATAAATCTGCTATAAATCTCCTTGAAAGTTTGCTATAAATTTGCTCTTCTTCTTAAATCTGCTCTTCTTCTCCTAATTTCTGCTCTTAAAAAGAATGGTTTTGCATTGAACAACTTGCTTTCTAACCTCCAAAATAACCTATTTTTATATCCATATCACGCCCTTCACCAAAAGGAGGTCGACCAAGATTTGACATAATAAAATTATTTTAAACATTTAAATTTGCCCAAGAAAGGCGCCAAAGAGAAGGTCAGCCAACAACATAAGTGTTATTTTTATTATCATTATTTTACAATTTGCAAAGTGAGTGCGAAGGTGGAGGAAGCGCGACCAACACTTAGGAATTATAAACATGTCTTTTATCACCTTGAAATAATGTGATCTACCCTTGAATGAAGCAATTAGTTCTCCTTTGATATTGCTTTTGACATCAATGACTAACATTTCCAACAATCTCCCCTTTTGTCATTAGTGGCAACCCTACAAAGAAATAATTTGTGAATGCAACTAGAACATAATTGTTCCCCTGTCTGTAATGCTCCCCCTTACCTCAACTCTCCCCCTTTGACATCAATGGCAAAGTCTTCATGGAGCTGAAAGATAATGCAATAAATGCCTCCCCCTAAATTCGTGCTCCTCTTAAGAAATTAGTGACTTGATGAGAGTGATGTCACTTCCAATTTCTGCCTGAGATACTCAAAAGTCTCTTTAGGAAGAGGCTTTGTGAAAATGTCTACAACTTGTTCCTTTGTGACGATATACTCCACCTTGACATTCTCTTTTGCAACTTGTTCTCTTAAGAAGCGATACTTGATAGGAATGTGCTTTGTCCTAGAGTGCATAACCAAATTCTTTGAAATACTAATTGCACTCGTGTTGTCACAAAGTATGGGAATAGGATGATCATATTCCACCTTCATGTCCTTCAATGTTTGCTTCAACCAAAGAACTTGTGTGCAACAGGATACTGCTGCTATATATTCGGCCTCTGCTGTGGATAAAGAAACTGAAGGTTGTTTCTTGCTTAACCAAGACATTAAATTGTTTCCAAGAAAGAATGCTCCTCCACTTGTACTTTTTCTATCATCAACATTGCCTGCCCAATCTGCATATCCGTGTATGCTGCTAGGGTGAAATCTCCACCTCTCAAATACCACAAACCAAAATCCATAGTACCCTTTAGATATTTAAATATCCTTTTAACTGCTTGCACATGAGTTTCTTTTGGTGCTTCCTGAAACCGTGCCACCATGCCTACAGCTTGCATAATATTTGGTCTTGAAGCTGTCACATATAGACTTTTCAATCTCAACATACTTCTTTTGGAAGAGGAATAATTGTTAGAGCAGCAACTGTAAACATGTTAAAAATTAGCAGATAAAGGTCCTGCTGACAATCAACATTCAATATCTGCATTTTGTTTGTAATTTCATTGAAAAATGCCAACTCTTATGCTTCAGTATTGTTTTCTGAAAATGGTTGTATGTGAAGTCAGATTGCAGAGAGCTGTAATAGTTCTTTTCACAAAACTTCAACAGAGAGATCAATTGAAATATAAGCTGGCTGTATTCTAGAGTGCACGCTTTGACTATTTTTACTTAGCCTGTCAGTCTGTGGAGTAGATGTGAATTTTCTGATTAACATATTTAATTTTACACTGTTTACCTAGGTGTAGGACACAAATTGACATTTCTGGTTTACAGAACATATCTGTGGTCAAATGTGCTCTAGGTTTGCATTGTTGTCATTTGGACTTTATAGTTTATTGTGAGATTGCTACTAATTTGACATTTCTCTTAGAAATTGGAGAAGCTTCAGGATGAACAGCAGATTGAGAAGCCGTTTGAGCGCAAGTCAATGAAGTTCAGGTTCCCAGAACGAGAACGGAGTGGAAAAACTGTGGTCATGATAAAAAATTTGGGATTTGAGTATGATGGCAAAGTAAGTGGTTATTCTTCTTGGTACATCAATCCATTTTATTAAAACACAGCTTTTTGAAGTTCTTTTGCTTTTGTATTCTTTCTCATCCATCCAATTGAATGTATGAACTCAGGTCCTGTTTAAGAAAGCAAATCTTTTGATTGAAAGAGGCGAAAAGCTAGCTATCATTGGTCCAAATGGGTGTGGGAAGAGTACATTATTGAGAGTCATTATGGGTTACGAAGAGCCTACTCATGGGCAAGTTGGTCTTGGGGAGCATAATGTTTTCCCAAATTATTTTGAGCAAAATCAGGTAATGTTGCTACTTTTGCCTTTGCTATTCAAACTTGTTGAGGATGACCATTTCTTTTCCTTTTCATTGTCCTCTCCAAAAGAATTAGATGCTAGTTTTCTAATGCTTTACCTCTTTCTTCATATAATGGGACATATTTTGTTGTTGGCTCGATAAACCTTAATCTATCCTTCATATGTGCAGCTGTTCTTTCATAAAAGGCCAAGCAATTGCTTTTAATTGTTAACTCATTAGAGCACTTCAGAATCAAAGAGTTCATTTTAGTATTATATATTGAAAAATATTCTCAGCAGGCAAGATCATATATGAGAATATTGACCTATTTGTGATCAAGTAAAATGGATATAGACTATATATGTAATTATGTAGGCTTCAAAGCCAAGTTAGGATTTGGATTTTGTTCATTGAATGTCACTGATTATGGAGTTAATTTTGGCTGGTTTTAAATGAATACATTTGCACATGTGGCAGTGGAACTCTTCTTGCTATCATCTTAGTTCTTTTGAATGTTCCCCACTGGTTGCAGTCAAACAAGAAATGAACAGAGTGGGATAATAACATAGATTCATGAATGCATTTCTTGAGGTTGCAAAATTATACTTAACCAGGTAGACAGACACCAATATTGATCCAAATGTCAAAGTGCTCACAAAATGCTTCCAGAGCCATGCCCTACTCCTGTCATGCCAAGGAAGCCTATATTCTGCTCTCCAAAGGCTACCTTTAACAATTTTATTTTGAGTTAACCAAGATTTTGCACAAATTCTTAAACCAAGTTTCTCTTCCATGAGAGTGAGATACCGGGGATGAGGACTTATGTGAGAACTAACAGTTATTCTGCTCTTTTTTTTAAAATAACATTTCTCACTTGCTTCTTATCATGCTTTCCAGATATATTCATGCATTTTTCTATAGTAGGGTGTGTCATGAGAAACCACAAGCTTACAAAAGCCTCATCAGGATGGGAAGAGATACAAACATGATTGGAAAATAGTGCCCCTACACTTTGTGCATTCATCATTAAATAGCATCACAAGTAAAAGAATATATCACAGGCCTGTAGAAAAGGTCAGTAACAGGCAAAATAACTTATCAGATTCAATCTACTGAAGAAATGTGTAACAAATGATAGTATTTCTTCCACAGGGATGATGTTTGCCGGTTGCAGGTTGGCTCAATTTAACGGCAAGCTATCTCAGCCATCATGGCCTTAATCAGGCAGTGAATGTAGATGGGCTGGGTATATCAGCTGGCTGATTACTCTGTTGGCCTCTTGTCAACCATGTCTCTTTTTATACTTAATTTCTCATACTTATTTAAGGCATTGCTCTCTTGGTCCTCTTTTCTGCTTCTGTTCTGTACCTTAAGACTGCTACAAGCTGCATCCTTTGAACTTGGTCTTCTAGAGAGGTGATTTGTCTGTGTTAAAGTGTTAACATGATTTCAAGTCAATTTACTTGATTCCTTTTCAGCATTCTTGAACATAAGTATGATGAGGACTTTTGCAATACCAATGACAAAAAATAATATATGCATGTAATGAGTGGTCCTACAATAAACAATGTGAAAGACTATGCCAAATCTACCAGTGTACATATAAAAACATGTGGCCAGGTGCGTCAATCCAGCTTTAATTGTATCAATGCCTAATTTGATTCTCGTTGTTTTATAAAGCCTGATTGTTAAGTTGGGATGTGGTTCATTTCTAACAGTTGGTTTTCCTAGTGGCTTCTGAATTTAGTCTAAAATCTAAACCTATTGAATCACACATATTTTGCAAAGACTATCCTATATTTTTTTCTGCTAGCTTTGATGTTCCTTTATGTGAGCTGATTGTTTATATCATAGTTACGAGACTTGCCCGGAAGCGCCCAAACTCGGCGAGTCCTGAGCCGAGCACACCTGGCCGGGTCCCAGGAGCCCGGACGCGGACGCGGCCGAGTCTTGCCGAGTCCTCGCCGGACTCGCCGCTTCCCGGAGAGTCCCGAGCCCTGGTTGCGGCCGGCGACAACAACTGAAAAAGTGAACAAAAAAACATAAAATTTGATGTTTTAAGTTTTTTTTTTTTTGTGTTATATTATCTCCCCAACCCTAAAAGCAACCTCATTTTATTCATTTGGCAAAATATGTAGAAACCCCTGTTCTCACTGTTTTTGGGACTGCTTATTTTTTTGCTTGTTTTTGATTGTTTTGATGTTTTTTTGGCATAAAGAGATAAATGCGATTTTTTGAAAGAAATGATATAACAATATCAGATAAATACAATAAGGGAAAAACTAACATAAATAGACTCTGGAAACGATTGCTATTGATTGTATTATTCTTCTTCAGCAATTACAATATTAAAACCCTAACATGCAGATCAAATCACAAAGCTGATTTGTATTATTCAAAAACCTGGTTTGCTGATTGCAGCCGCTTGGAATGATGATGAAGTGACACGGCTATCAATAAAAAACAACTTCTCCCTTCACTAGATGATTGTTAGTGATCTCAGAGGTATAGGCGCCCCATTCAATGAAGCCAGGCAGCTCAAAGGAAAAGCGCACCACTGTAGCTGAAAGGTACGGCCCTGTACTTGCTGGTACGGCTCTGGCTGCAGCAATAAGAAATCCGTACTGTTTGGAAATAGATGCCAGGCAACTCCCAAACCAACCGCTAATGATTTATATCTTTCCCTGATGACATTGGATGAATCTCTGGACAAATGAATCTTCTGAATAAGCTCTGTAATAACTTCTGGATGAAGCTATTTCTCTGACAGGCAATAAATCAGCTGATATTTCACAGCCTCGGAACTGCAACACTGAAGATGGCTCGTTCTCCAATGCAAAACAGATAACTGAAACCCTTGGCTCCGTTCTCTGAAGGAATAAGTGATTAAAGTTGATTTTCATAACATAATCAGCTCTTTTCCCAATGAAACCCTTATATCCTCAAGAAAGTCGACTTTTCTAAGGCATCATTTAAATAAAGTTCAAACTTTTTCTTTTAATTTTTCAATAGTTTTGAACGCACTTTAATTATAATTTATAATTGAAAAGTGGCCCCTCTTCCATGTTGGTCGACCCCTTCAAGAAATCACTTAAGTTATAATATTAAATTATATTATAACTTTATAATATAAGCTTCAAATAAATTAATATTTAATTTGACAATTAAAATATTAATATCTCTCTCAAAATATGTCCGATTAACGAACCGTCTGAAGCTGGAGGATAAGTGATTGATTTTGCACATGACCAAACCATATTGCTAAAAATAGCAGGGGTGCTCCGCTGAATGACCTAACTTACTAAAAATAGCAAGTCAAGTAAATGATGTCTGAACGACCCTGAACGAAAGCCAAACTGAACAATTCTGCAACTGGGCTAAGCCAAGCCTCGACCAGACCCTCTATCCACCCTATCAGCCTACGAGGGTCACATAATAGGCTAATCATAAACACTGAGAGATGTCAATTGGAAGGGGACATTACAAAATAGGAGGAGAAGAGAGAGTTGTGAGGAAAAATAGGAGGAGAAGAGAGGGCAACCAGCAAGCTGTTGAAGACAAATACAGGGCCACATACCATTTGGGAAGCTTCATAATAGCAAGGAGGTGCATTGAGAGCTCATTACCAGTGATTGAGAGGAGTTTGCATTGCATTCCAAGCCAAATATAAGAGGTAAGTTTGATTTTTATTGGTTTTTTTTGTGTTTTTTTATCAAATAATTCATTGTAATTTGAAAAATCATTGTTTTTTTTAGTTTGCATTTTTTTTTTTACAAACCCTACTTGCAATATAAATAATTTTATAAACCCTACTTGTTATTGCAGCCACATTCATTTGCAAATCAAAACATATTATTATTTTCACAATGTCTCAAACCCCAAGCAGAAAAGACCCTGCTTGGAAACATGCTGAAATCTTTCTCGGAATGAAAAAAGGAGAAGCAAAATGTAAATACTGCAAAACAATATATCATGGAGCCATAAATCGATTAAAATACCATATTGCACTCATACCCATCCATGATGCAGCGGGATGCCCTATAGCACCTCCTAAGGCTGTCCGTGAAGTGCAGGTGCAATTAGAAACTTTTGAATTGCAAAAAGAGATGAAAAAAAACAGAAGCATGAATTGGTGAGTTTGGGAGTTGGATATGGACTTGGTGCTGTTGGAGATGCTTCTTCCATGCCTCCATACCGTCCTAGTGCTAGTGCTTGTGCTAGTGGTACTGCTTCTGCACCAGCTATCCTGTGCATACTCCTACTGCTGGTGGCGCTAGTACTGCTAGTGGTAGTGGTAGTGGCAGTATTATTGGCCCTAGAGTTCGTAAATCTAGGGTGGACTCATATTTTGTACCACGCACTACTCCTGGTTCCCAACCGTCACTTGAGAGCATGGGTTGGAACAAGGATGTACATGATGCAGCAAAAAAGACAATTGCAAACTTTTGGTACTACTGCACCATTCCCTTCCATGTAGCCAGGTAATTCTTTTTTGTTTAATTGTTTTAAAATTTATTATTTTAGAATCTAGATGTATCTCATTATCGAATTCAAATTTAGTGCAGTTAAAATCTTAAAACTTTTCATTTTACAATACTTATGTAAGTAACTTATTAATTTATTTATGACATGTTTTAGGTCACCTTTTTGGCAAAACATGGTTGATGCCATAACCATATGTGGGCCGGGGTTCAAAGCCCCTTCTGAAGATGAATTAAAGGGCCCACTTTTGAGTCAAAAAGTGGCAGATGTGAAAGCACAATTAGAGGAGCAGCGTGAGCAGTGGAGGAGGATTGGTTGCACCATCATGACTGATGGTTGGACCGATAGGAGAAATAGGACGCTGCTTAATTTTCTAGTGTCCTCCGGAGGTAATTGTACTTCCCTCAATGCATTGAAATTTGAATTTGATTTAGTGATTAATAATTTAATATGGCTGATTTTTGTTTTTTAATTTATTGAATAACTGGTTTTGCTTATTCTTTCAGGTGACACCGTTTTCATTAAGTCCATTGATGCTTCTGCCCAATTCAAAAATGCCACATATCTGTGTGAGGCTATAGAGGAGGTGATAGCTGATGTGGGGGAAGAGAATGTAGTGCAAGTGGTGACAGATAATGCAGCAAACTATGTTGCTGCTGGTAGATTATTGATGGAGAGGCACCCTACTATATTCTGGACTCCATGTGCCGCCCATTGCATTGACCTCATGATGGAGGATCTTGGCAAGCTCCCATGGATCAAAACATGTGTGGATGCAGGTAGAAACATTTGCAAATTTATATACAATCACACATGGGTGCTTAACCTTATGAGGCAATACACGGGGTTGAGGGAGTTGTCTCGTCCTGGCATCACTAGGTTTGCAACTAATTTTATCACGTTGCAATCCTTGATTCGGTCAAAGGCAGCCTTAAGGCGCATGTTTGTTGGTGAGGAGTGGTCTTCCTCATCGTTTTCTACAAGCACTGCAGGGATTGGTGTGGCCAATTGCATTTTTGATGAGCAAGGGTTTTGGACACCAGTGGAGGAGATTGTGAAGGTAAAATTTAATTCTTTATTATGTTTTAATTTTTAATCATATCTTTTATTTGTTTATTTTCATTCACACTTATTTGTGAAACATGTTTACACTTTGCAGTTTATTGAGCCCTTGCTAGTTCTCCTACGAGTTGCAGATGGGGAGAAGCCTGCACTGGGATACATATATGAGGGCATGGATAGGGCCAAAGAGGCTATTAGATTAGTCTATGGTGGAGTTGAGGATAAGTATTGTCCCATTTGGGAGATCATTGATAGGAGATGGCAAAACCAACTTCATAGGCCCATCCATGCAGCCGCATGTTTCCTAAATCCGGCCTTCCAATTCCGCCGTGATATCCGTGGAGATAGAGAAATTCTTAGTGGGCTCTACTCGACGATAGAGCAGATGTTGCCCGCTGTTACTACACAGATAGTGTAGGAGATAGATGCCTTCAGTAAGGCACAAGGAGACTTCTTTGCACGTCAAATGACCAAAGACAGTAGGACAACATTACTACCAGGTAAAAATATATTTAAGGGCATAATTATCATCCTTTTATATTGTATTTTATTATTAAATGTTGAACTTGAAACTTGAAATGAGATTGATTTTGTTTCTTTTTCTCATCTCAAATAGCTGGTGGAGGTTGTTTGGTTCTGATACATGGAACCTGTAGAATATTGCCATTCGTCTATTGAGCCAGACATGCAGTTCATCTGGTTGTGAGCTCAATTGGAGTATGTTTGAGCACATACACTCCAAGAAGCGCAATAGATTGACAGTGGAGAGGATGAATGACTTGGTCTATGTTCATTACAACCTTCGGCTCAGATACAGGAAGCTTTTTGACCATGACAACACCCTGATCAATCTAGATGAGGTTGATCCACAGTCTGAGTGGACCACTGAGGCTACAGATGCAGTCTTTAGTGACGAGGACTTTGATTGGGTGGACCAGGCAGAGAGAGAGGTTGAGGTTGTAGCCATGGCTGAGGAGGAGGCTAGAGCACGAGGAGACATAGCTACTGTTGGTGAGAGTGGCATGGAGACTCAGACAGAGGCAGAGGCTATGGCTGCAGCTGCAACATCATCCAGGAGCATTAGACGCCTTCGTAGGAAGGATGTTGGCTCCACTATGTCATAGAGTGATAGAGTCATAGCTATTGTTTTGATATTTCATATTTGTATGGAACATTTGATGTTATGGATTTCATATTCCATGACTTTTGTATACATTTGACTAGTTTTATAATTTATATATCTAAGTATGCTATTTCCTTCAGCAACGGAACTACAATTTGTGTACTTTATACTTATGTGATCATTGTATACTTGTGTATGTGATCAAATTTGCTTTTATTTGTGTTGTATTCAATAAAGGTGTTTGAAACAAGTTTTAAATCCTTAAAAATCTCTAAATTTCTAGGTTTTTTTCAACTTTTTTTCATTTTGCCGAGTTTGCGCTGAGTCTGAGTCTTGAGTCCCGAGTCGCCCTAGCCGAGTCCGAGCCAAGTCCGAGTCTCATTACTATGGTTTATATTGGGTGTACAGACATGACATTTACACTTTAGTACTTACTGGACATAGCTGCTAGATCCTTAAGAGATTGAGTATATGAAAGCTTGTCTCTCTGTGGAATTATATGGAAAAAAATGACCAAAAAATGACATGATTGTTTAATGTATATGCAAAGGAGTTCCTGTAAGCTGCAATGGTCATGTGTTATGGTTATCTTTTTTCTGGAGTATAATTGGCATGATTCTCTCTCCTTTTTATTAGCAACTAGTTAGAGTGGCGAGATTCATGGAATTCTATTGATAACACATTATTTTAAAAGCTTTAACAACACATTAATAATATTTGCTTCCAGTTGATGTAATAACCTCATTAAGTCATTCCTTTATTGCTTGAATCTTTGTCATGATATGAAAAGCTTCTGCATTCACCTTTTTAATGCTGTTTGAGGATAATTTGCTTTTTGTCTTTAGAGGCATTGTTACTTATTGAGGCATGATGAAAAGGTTGCATAACAGAGGCCCAGTTCAATTTTTTGTGCTCTTTTTCCTTGATCCTATTAACAAGAGCTTGCTAATTGTGCATATCCTGTAAAATCTTAGTGAATTATCCGATGCTTGGTAAAAGAATGACTCAGATTCCAGGGTGAAGTCTGATAAGAATGCATGTTAGTATGTTTCTATGTGTGTTTAATACACTCTTCTCTTTGTTGTGTTTTATGAACAATGGCACGTGCAATTAATTTTCTTTAGAATTGTTGCAGGCAGAAGTTTTAGATTTAGAAAAGACTGTTCTTGAGACAGTTGAAATGGCTGCAGAAGATTGGAAAATTAATGATATAAAAGGCTTGTTGGGTCGCTGCAACTTCAAGGCAGACATGCTAAATAGAAAGGTTGCTTTTCTGAGTGGTGGTGAAAAGGTACAGAAATTTGGACTTGCAATTCCTATAATGTCCAGACACATTGGTTTCTTTGAATAAAGTAACATTCTGTGGACATTTTTCAGATTTTTTGATATGCTTTCTTCAGTTCAATCTATAATTGTAGTTTCAAGATACCCATCTTTTTAATCTAAAACATAATCTCAAACCACTTATCTTTGCATTCCATAATACACTTTTTGACCTTAACACCTGAAGAAATTGTATGTATTATCTGTAGAAAGTATATTATTTTTGATGTAATAATTTTTTTCTATAGCTTGTCTTATTAGCACTAGATTGAAGCACTTGAATTCTATCTAAACCTGTGCCAATTAAAAAGTAGCTTGTCTGAACTGTATGATGTATCTAGAGAGACTGCGATGCAGTGTACATGCATGAAGCTTATTTGCTGGGGGATGCAGTGTACCTCTTCAAGTGTGTGCCTCTCATTCCTTTTGATGTGTTTGAGAAAAACAAAGGGGAAATTTCAATTTATGGAGATTGTTTGTTTTGGAATGTGCTAGATTTCCTTAATGCACTTTTGGTCACACTTATTGAAAATCTCTTTGTAGTGCCACGTCCTTTAAGATGTGCACCTTGCCATTGGGAGAATTAAAAAACAAAGTATTGTGCATGCCTAAACACCATGATTTTTTTTACCATATTTTTCCTCATAAATGTATCTTTACTATCATAGACATGCTTGAAAGCCATTCTTCTTAGATATGCACTTATAGTTTGGGCATTTTTTTTTGAAACACACTTGTTGATAAAATTACTTTGTATTGGGGTGCAACAATACATTGCAACAAAATTTTGAAGATTTTCTCTCTTTATTGTGGTGTGTGCTTGCTTCTTGGTGCACACCAATACATTGTCAAATGCCTTTTTTCATATTTTCCTCTTTCAAATTGGTATGTCTTGCCTTTTCTATGTGCACCACTACTCTATATATGTGCTTTTGCCTAGAAGAAATGATCCTTTGTATTGGCATGCCTAAGCTTTTTGGCGTGCACAAATACTCTTTGAGTTTGACTTCAAATTTTTCATTCATTTTTTTTATAGAAGTCGGTGCAAGCTTCTTCAAGGGCGTTTGCATTTCATTCTCTATATGATTTCAAACCTACCCTTTCTAATCTTGTTTGTCAGATCTTTCTTGCATTGCAAGTGATTGCTTTCTTATGTGTGCTTCTTCAATTAACAATATAGATCCTTTGCAGATGTGCTTTTAGCTCTAGGTGTGTGCCTTTGTATGACTGTTCCTAAACTCCTTGAAACTATCCTACTCCTTTAGCAAGGTGTGCTCAATTGTTATGATCCTTTGAGGGTTAGAAAAAGAACCAACAAGATGGTGTGAAGTAGACAAGATTCCGAAACATGTTACGAGTAGGTAGATGAAGATTTTAGTCTCAAAATTTGACACAATATGAAATTTTGGTATGTGTACAACACTCTTTAAACATAAACTAACCTACAAACATTAATCTAAATAGTATGTAGTTGCTATTTACAATTAGTATTAGTATGTTTTTTTGGGGTAATATATGCGTAGGAAACAAAACTAAAGGTGCATCTTTAAGCATGTGGTACAGACAAAATTTACAATAAAACATATCTCTTTGGTCTTAAGCTAGGGCAAAAGGTTGATATGTACATCTACTCAAGGCAAGAGGTTTTCATGCTTTTTGATTGAAAATAAACCCTACGTAGCCATCAAATGCGCACTCTTTCTAGCTAAAAACAAAGATCAAAATGATGTAAGACATAAGGATTGAATAGTAATAAACACAAGGACACAAACACTTAAGTAAAGTGAATTAAGGAATTATGTACAAAGCCACAATTATCAAATTTGAGTAAATTTGCAGCACAAAGCTTGGAAACTTGTTAAAAGCAATTTAATTTACCTCAACACATAAACACAAGACATTATAAGCTAAACATGGTAGTTGCATTTAGAGTGACAACGAAACTTAACATCTATTTCAATACAAAGTTTTTCAGTAAATGTTAAGCAATATTCAATTCATTAAAACAAAATAATGTAAAACATCTGAAGAACAATTTAGAAGCAAGATAGGCATTACTAAATTCTATTGAAAGTATAATACTTAGTGAATAAACCTAAGTGCCAAGAGCAGTTATTTATAATAGTTAACAATGTGTTGCATGAAAAACAAATAGAAAGCTAGCTAACACTTTGATGCGAATAATAGGTTGCGTGCATGTAAAGAAAACTTATTATGCAACTTTGTCAAATATGCAACCCAAACACATGCAATTTTTAGATAGATTCCTGATAAGGATAACTGGATAAGTATTAGCTCAACACTAGATTTTCTAGAAGATATTCTAAAAATAACTGTTCTATATAAAATTTAAATAACCTCCAAAAATAGACTTATAAAAATATGCCCATCTCCTGAAAAATAGCTACTAAAAATTGATTTTTTGACAGTTGGCTCATGAGGATGATTTTGATTAAGCTTTTTTGTACTGACCATGGCAATTCCTCGTAAAAGACTCTGTAACTTTGACATTTTGATCCTCTGAATATGATAAGTCCTTTTTTCAGCAAACCAAAGCTGAAAATCTGCAATCTTAAGTGCTTTCGATAAGTTCTTAGAGGCATAAAAATATGCTCTCTAAACACACCAATGTGATGGCAGTCATATATGCTGATCTCCTACTTTTAGCTAATCAGTTCTGAAAAAAAATCAGCAGAATGATAAACTTATCATTATTGAAAGCCGAGCAACCAAAATTCATCAGCAGTATATTTGGTGATGAAAATCCCCAAACCCTCAGTGCCTAGGTGCTTTTAAAGACTCTGAAAAACAGCTGTTTTAGACTGAAATTCCATTGTTATTTGGGACTGAAATCACTGTCCTTAATCCTCTGCAACCTCGCTAAATTTTTGATGAAAAACCTGTTGTAATATGGAAATCCACCAAGCTAAATCTGCTGCTGCACTTCAGATGAACAAAATGATGGATAAATATTAAACAACAAAGAGAGGATCTATTCACGCACCAACATCACAGCTATTTCTGTCTCTTGATTTTGTTATTTAAAACTGCTTTCCCTTTGTATAGGATTGCTTCTCTATTGATAGATGAACTTCTATTTCTGAAAGATCATGATTAACCACGAAAGGGCGTGCCCTGACATATATATCAAACACAATTAAAGTGCACAACCCATTATACACTTGTGCAGCCTTTAAAGAAACCCTAGTCAGCCCTTTTAAGGGTGCGAAAATGAACAGGTTTGTAACCCATTATCATTCAAAGTTGACCCTCATCTTGTGGCATGTGACTATCCATAGGGGCATGATTCACCTAGAGAAACCCGTTTTTAATGGCCTAGGCCATGCACCCCTGCACATCTGCATGTTTGGCAAACATTATACATTTGTTAGACTGTCATTGATGCATGTTTGAGCATGCTTTTACTCGCTTTTCTTTAAAACCTTATGTCTTCTGTTGAAGGGTGCATGACAGAGTATAGGCACATCAAATTTTAACTTCAAAAATTGGTTTCAACAGTGACAGTACACACGAAGGGGCATATTTGTGTGGATTTCAACAAATAAAAATTGATTTTTCCTTATGTTTGGCATACTTCTGTTAATAGGCTCACCAATTTTGATTTGAAAACAAAGAAAAAATGTCCTGCACCTTCCTTTGTTTGGTGCACACTTGTTACTGCAGGCTGCAACTTCAACTTTGAATCTTCATGTCCTTTTCCCTTCTATGACAAGCTTCAGCTTAGTGACAACTGCTGTAGATATGGTAATAGATAACGAGTTTACCAGAATTTGTGTCTAGGACTTGGTCCTGAAGCACTGCCAGGTGGTACCCATTTCTTGTTATGTTGATCTCACTGATTCCATTTGATTGAATACTGTGCACCTTAGCTGGTGCATGGATTTGCACAAGCATGCATATTTTGCCAAGTAATTGAATTGTATGCCTTCATTACCTGAAACTTGTTGGACTACTTTTTGTGTTGCATTCAAGTTCAAAATGCGGTTTAGTTGTAATTAAAATTGCTTGCAATGCTCTTTGTGATGATGAAAAGATCTTCTCAACCATATTTTTCTTGTTTTCTTTGGATAAATTTCAACACATTGGTGCCATTATTTGCAGTTATTAACTTATTAGCATGCCCCGTGGACCACACCATCAACACATCGACACATTAGGTTAATTTGATCTATCACCTTAATATTACTAAGTTACCGATTCGCCACTCGCAGCCTTCGGATACGATACGATTCGTACCGGATTCAAAATTTGGGTTCGATTCGGGTCAGATTCGGACAGGATTTGGAATTTTGACTGTGGATTCACTGCAGATTCGATTTGCCTTTGTGGATTCGTCTAGGATACACCCAGACGAATCTGAGGCGAATGCAACAAAAAAAGTGCTTTTTGTTTCGTTTTTTTTTTGGGACCAAAAGTTGACTTTTAAATAATAAAATATTCATTCCAACCCTAATCTTTGTCTCCAAACACATCTAATGATGCTGCTTTTTTTGATGACCCATATGATTCAGATTGATCAATGATCAATAATGGCTGATTGTAAACATTTGACATTTTTATGTTTGAACTTTAATTTATAATTTTATATCATGACATTCGACTTTTGAGTTTTACTAATATTTTAATATTTGACTATGAAAGTGGTGATGTATTTTTGCTATGTTAGTAGACTATTAATATGGTGGTGTATTCTGAGCTTAATTACTGCTGCAAATATGTATATATTTATGATTTTTATATGTTTTTTGTATTGCCGTACCCAACCCCAATTTTTTTTTTCGCCGAATCCTGTACTGGATTCGCGTACCTGTACCTGAATCCAAAAATGAATCAGTAACTTAGTAATATTATTATGCATAAGCTTAAATTTGTTTCCAAACCTGCTCAAAGGTCAATCTATTTTGTAAACTATTAAATGAGTGGCATAATTTCCTTTTACCATTTTCTTACAGCATCACACATGATAGGTGTAAAATATCTAACCAAATAATCCTTTTTCTTTTGACCATTTTCTGCCCAAATAGTTTCATACATCTTGCAGTGATGGGTTTTATTTTTTATCCTTCTTTCTGTTATCACTAAATATTAGAAGGTCGTTACCATCAAGGGTGCTGTGGTTTCAATTAATATTCTTCTTGCCTTTACTGGTCTTCTTTTTACACTTGTACTTTAGGGGAAAAATATTTTGTTTGCAAACCATATGGAACTTTCACAATCAAATACTTAAATTATTTATTTTATTTTGTGGGATTTTTAATCATGTATATTAAGTCAGCTCTTTGATGACCAATTTCCATGAGTAGCCATTTCTTTTTCAACCTTTATCCAAGCACCCCTAAGAAATGTTAGTGCCAATGTGAAGGAAGATGCCAACAAGTCAACCCTGGGAGGGAATTTCAGCTCAAAGCTTGTATTTAATGTCTCAAAACTTGTAAGCCTCTCTTGTCTCAAAATTGTAATGCCTCATAAGCTACCTTGTCTCACAATTGTAATACCTTCTAAGTGTCTCTTTACTCAAAATTGTTATCAAAGTAGGACAGTCACAACTCAACACTCATCTTTTTTGTAAATTCATTGGAGCTGCCATGGTCAAGTTTTAATTATATCTTTATTTTTGAGGGATTTTCAAGCAGTGTATTAAGCCATGTATTTGATTTCTTCTCTAATCTTTATCTTACATGTATAACGGTAATAACCACACAACAAGTGGACCCTCAAAACACACAAGCACCTCTATCTAACAGTAGTACCAGTGAGAAGGAATACCAAATATACAAACACATCAACCCAGGATTTTCATCCCATAACCTGTTTTGAATTTGCAAAGCTTTTAGTGCCTGTAAAACCTTATAAGCTTCTCCCATCTAATCTTTATGTATAATAGTAATCACCACAAGACAAGGGGACCCCAAGACACACAAACACTTCTAACTGATACGAGTACCAGTGAGAAGGAAGATGCAAACACGTCAACCCGGCGACTTTCACCTGAAAACCTGTTTTGAATTATCAAAGCTTTTGGTTCATATAATACTTTGTAAGCTACCTTTCCCTCACAATTTTTCTCATCGTGGGAAGATCATAACCCACCACTTTCTGCATGGGAAAGTAAAGTTTTGTAGTTGCTTATATTTGTCATTTTTATTTCCAATATGCTTGACTTCTCTGGTAAACCCCATCTGGATCTATGGTCCAGGATTTTTAAAGAAGACTGTTGATGGATTCTTGAGGAAGCTAAAATAAATGTACCTCTATATTGAAGTTTTGCATGCTGATATTGATTTCTATATTGTTTGTTATTGTTGGAGCTCTTTGCAGTATATTGTATTGTTTTTCGTAATCTATTTGTTGTAACTTCGTTGCTGCTACATTGTTTCAAATTTTCAAGCATCATTTACTTCTACACAAAGTTACTCCATAATTTTTTATCGTACATATTTTGATTTTTTGATTTTCAGATTTTAATTTATTAACAAAGAAATGATATATACAAGCATACTGAGCATTCATCTAAGTGCAATATTTCAGGCACGGTTGGCATTTTGTAAATTCATGGTTACACCTTCAACACTTCTTGTACTGGATGAGCCAACTAATCATCTTGACATACCAACAAAGGAGATGCTTGAGGTGAAAACTGAAAATTGCTCTTAAGAAATTCCTCCTGCTACTCTACATGCATAACTTTATTTTTCCAAGTATTTTATTTTGACTTAGAAATTTACACTTGTAAGTTTGTAACTGATGTATTGCCTGGAATTGAATGATCAGGAGGCAATAAGAGAGTATCGTGGAACAGTAATTGCTGTGTCTCATGATCGATACTTTCTAAAACAAATAGTCAATAGAGTTGTGGAGGTGAAGGATGGAATGCTAAATGATTATGTTGGTGATTATAATGTAAGTACCTTACGATTTCCTGTACTTTAAATTTGCGAATTGTGTAAATCCTGATTAAGTGGGAGCATTGCGTTCCTCATTCAAGGAATTATATTTGTTTAAAAAAGGTAGGCGAAGAAATAACTGAATAAAATTATAAGCTCTTGCATATAAATAAAGCAACCTTGTTCTCAGTTCATTGTTATCTTAATGGTCTAATTCTAAAGTCTAAAACATCTCATTTTATTTTATATGTTTTTCAGACATTCTTACTTTTGTGTGTGTTTGGCATACAAATGATGTCAAAATATTAATGTAGATATTATGTACATTGTATATAGTTTCATCGCGTTTTCTCTATTTTATGAAGCTGATAATGTCTAAAAATGTGAGTTCCTTTGGATTTTTCAGTATTACTTGGAACAAAACCTTGAAGCAAGAGAGAGAGACCTGGAGCGAGAAGAAGAACTTGAGCTCAACGCTCCAAAAATAAAAGCCAAATCTAAGATGTCCAAGGTATCTTTGTGACATATTTTCTGTCTTTTCCTTCTCACTTAAATCCATATTATGCATATGCATCTCTTAAGTTCAATCCATTCAATGAATTCTATCAATGAACTTGATTAACTTGATGACATGCTGAAGATAAACTTGCCTTATTGCATATTGAAAAACATACTCCTGTGAATGGAGAGATCAAAGGATTCATGAAACTCTATATCTAATTTTAAGAAATACTATATAAACAAGAAGCTAAGGAGTTTATGGTAGTCTATCAAGAGAATCCACATTTTTGATGTTGTGATATTTAGAAAAATTCTTTTTACTCTTTTGGGAGAGGGACACGGAATAATAATTCAATGCTCCAGTTTACAATTTATAACATCATAAGAGAAACAAAACTAAATGGATCATGGTAATGACTGAAATACTTCTAGAAAAAACTGTGAGTTTTTTTTGCATTATGTTTCATTAGGATGAAAAATGATGGGTGGATTGCAGATTTCATTTTATAAGAAGGGCCCAAAAAGCACAGAAAATGGTAAGTTAAAACAAAGTTAAAAGAAATGCTAAAATATTTGGGTTGGAAATGTTTAGGGGACGTGTAATGTCCCTATTTTGAATTTTAGCTCACTTTGCAAATTTTCAACAGCAAAACACCAACCTTTGCACTTTCTGATCACCGAGATCCCAATGTGGGCAATGTGAGAGCATACTGTAACTGGGATGTGAACGTAACCAACTAATTTCACTTTTGGTGGCAAGCCTTCCAGAGCAATACATGTAACTACCAAACTAAATAATAATGTGCAGAGCTTGGCGGCTACGTCATTAATCTCCATCACAATGCCAATACAAATGTTTGAAAGGGATCTGGCGGCTATGCCTTCCAAGACTACATTACAACAGAATAAAACTAGTAGAGAACTGCACAGGGATCTACACTGAGAATTTTATTCTGATAAACAAACACTTTCGAATATTGAAATGATCCACTCACTGCTACAGACTCACTACTGCTGAAACAATGTTATTTGTGCAAACCCTTATATCAAACTTGTAATATGCAGCTGTTGACAGCAATACAAACTCCTAAGTGATGATTATCAAATGCTAACATTACCCACACCGTTAGTATTGGGACGGACTGATGAATGGCCTGGTTTTGGAATCTTAAAACTGCTGGAAATCTGATAATTACCCTGCTCAAGAGAAATAACAGATTACTTACTCATCTGATCCTGTAATTTGGTACAGATGACCCTCTGATGTAGTACGGACTGATGGAAACTTATTGCAGTTCTATAGCAGTATTGACATTTGTTAATGATAGCTTCGGTCAGATTGTATGATATTTCTAAAGGAAACATTTAAATCGAAATTATGAGCATTCATATAAATTCGATCTTTCCCGTGATTTTATATTCTGCATTTTGTTTGAAATCGGAATCCTCTTAATGTCACCCGCTAGCATGTAGAAGGATGCATATGTGTTAATACGTAAAAAACAATAAGCTTTAGACTGTAGTCTGCCCGCGAGCAAAGGGACGCATCCCTTGGAGGCATGTCTCTCCTCTTACATATAGGAGTTCGATCATTGATATGCAAACATAGAAATCAGATAATGTTCTGCAATCAGCACATTCACATTTAATCTAAAATCTGGAAATCGCAGTTAGAAGAAATTCTGGAAAGTTCATTTTAAACTTATAATTGTATTACTCAGAAATTCGAACTCAGTCTTTGCCCTTAGGTATTAGGATCCCAATTTTAGGAAAGATTTGATTACATTTACATGGTATCAGAGCCACGTTGTGCGAATCCAAATCAAATCTAAAATCAGATTGCTCAAAAGAAATTCGTATTTTTAAATCGAATTTACATTCTTCATAATGTCAACTATGATCAGATTTGAAGATCGTCTTGCAAGAGCAGATAACTTTACATCATGGAAATTTAGAATCATGATGATCCTAAAAGAGAATAAACTAGACTCACTTGTGAGAGAAAATAAAAGGGAACCTGAGTTTGAACCTGAGAAAAGTCAATGGATCGAAAACAATGAAAGGGCCATGAAAATCCTTGTAGATGCAGTAAGGGATCATATAGTGCCTATCTTAGCAAAACATGAAACTGCATACCTTATGTACAAATCTCTTGAGAGTACTTATGAGATCAATAACACCTGTAGGACTTTAGCATTAAAACGACAAATCAACAATGCCCAAATGAATAAAGGGGAGTCCATTAATGTATACTTCATGAGGATTATTGAACTTAGGGATCAATTATCCACAATTGGATATTAGATTGACAACAAAGAGTTAACCTTAATTGCACTAGGAGGCCTACCAAACTAATGGGAGTCATTCGTTCAAGGAGTAAGTGCAAGATCTAAACTCCCTAAATTTGATAAGCTAAGAACTGACTGCCTTCAAGAAGAAACAAGACTCTCCTCTAAAGAAAATAAACAAAAGAGCATAGATGAAGACATTCATGTACTCAACACAATGTCTAATAAAAGGAACAAGAAAAACTCCTACAAGAAAGGATATTTTAAAAGAAAGAGAAATTCCAATGGAAAGGAATCTTTTAAAAGAAAAGACATCTCTCAAGTACAATGCTTTAGATGTGATCAATATGGTCACTATGCAATGAAGTGCCCTGACAGATCTAAACAACAAGCATCCTTTGCCAAAGTAGGAAAGACAATCTCAGATCATGAATCTGAAGACCTTGTGTTCTAAAAGGACAAATGGACTTAGAGTTACCCTTATGGATGGGAAAACTCTAGCATGATCTAAAACTCAACTATTTAAACAAAAAAAAAAAAAACCATCCCATGGAGGATCTTGTAAAAGGTTGTGTCTTAGAAAAGAAAATAAAACCTTAAAATGTATAATAGAAACCTACATCTTAAGGAACTCTGCATGAGTGCTGGAATTAAGAGGGAGTTCACAAGTTGTTTGACCTCAACATTAAAACCATTCAAAAGGTCATAAAGTTCAAAATAAGACAGAGATCTATTTCCTTAGGATACCTGAAATGGAACCTACCCCTGAGATTCAAAGGGAGCATCCTAAGGAAATGCCACTTAAATCTCCTACCACTTCAAATGAGGACACACATGACATTGGCAGAAAGAGACCACTTTGGGCAAGGAAGATAATCAAAGAAGCAGAGGATCTTGCAGCACCTAAAGGATCACTCAGGGAGAAAGTCTTCCAACATCAAGCTTGGAAGGATGCATTGACAGAGGAATATCAATCCATCCTAAAGAATGATGTATGAGACATAATGCCCAGACCAAAAGAGAAATCTGTTGTCGTTTCTAAATGGCTCTTAAAATTAGGCATACTGCTGATGGCAGTATAGAAAAAAACATAAAGCATGTTTTGTGGCTAGAGGTTTTTCACGAAAGGAAGGCTTTGATTACAAAGAAACATTTGCACCTGTTGCCCGCTATATATCAGTAAGAACAGTGTTAGCCATTGCAGCAGCTAAAGGTTGGAAGGTCCACCAAATGGATGTGAAAACTGCCTTCCTGAATGGAACCATTGAAGAGGAAGTCTACCTGGAACAGCCTGAAGGATTTGTGATATATAAATCTAACTCACATGTGTGCAGGATCAAGAAAGCTCTCTATGGTCTTAAATAGGCTCCCAGGGTCTGGTATGAAAGAATTGACAACTATCTCTTGGGATTAGGATTTTCCAAGAATAATGCTAACTCCAATCTATACTTCAAGGTAATCAAAGGTGATATGCTTATAATTATTTTATATGTTGATGACTTGCTAATAACAGGGGAAGATCACCTCATTGCTCAAGGGAAACAAGATCTAATCTCTGAATGTGACATGAAAGACTTGGGTATTCTTCACTACTTCCTCAGTTTGGAAGTATGGTAGAAATCATAAGGTATTATACTAAATCAAAGGAAGTATACTATTGACATTCTGAAAAGATTTGGAATGTTGGATTGTAGACCAATGTCCACACCCATGGAAACCAACCTTCACAAATTGAAAGAAGCAGCAACAGAATCCAAATATGCAGATCCGACCCTTTACAGACAGATGATTGGATCCTTGATGTATCTGGTTAACACCAGACCTGATATTTGCTATGCTGTAAATGCCCTCTGTCAGTTCATGTGTGAACCCAAGGAAATTCACTTGATGGCTGTAAAACATATCTTTAGATATCTTCAAGGCACCATTGGATATGGGCTTCATTACAAGAATGATCCATTAGATCTACATGGGTTCTCAGATTCAGATTGGGCTGGGAGTGTAACTGATCGAAAAAGCACATCAGAATGCTGTTTTAGTTTGGGATCAGCTATGATCTCCTGTATTTGTAGAAAACAATCATCAGTTACACAAAGCTCAACAAAAGCTGAATATATTGCAGCCTCAATGGGTGCAAGAGAAGCAGTATGGCTTCATAGATTGATTATGGGACTCTTTGGTGAGCCCTTGAATCCTTCATTGTGATAATCAAGAGTTGTATAAAGCTCTCTGTGAATCCTGTCTTTCATGACAGATCTAAACACATTGAGATCCCCTATCATTATGTGAGAGATATGGTGGAAAGGAAAGTGATTCAGTTGGAGTATATTAGTACAAATGATCAAATTGTAGACATTCTCACCAAGCCTCTCTCCCGGATCAAGGTAGAACACTTCAGGAAGAAACTTGGTATGGTTGAAATGTAATTTGTTATTTATGTTTGAAATACAAATTGTTACAAATTGTACTAATATATAAAGATGTTTAATGTGTAAACTCTTGTGTCATGTGTGTGACTCCATGACTTTATGAGCCTACCCCTCCTGTGTACATTATCGAAAGGTGACGATCTTTCTGATAATGAACACTTGTATTTGACATTGTAAAGTGACGACTCTACAATGATAAAACTATCATAATAGATATCATATGGCTTGATATCTATAGACATGTCATGATAGTATCTCTTAGACACCTTGATGGATATCATGAGACTTGATATCTGAAGGTCATTGTGACCCATAAGAGATGATCATGGTGGATGAGTATATCCATGGATATGCCATGATCTATGGTAGACATCATGTGACTTGATGTCAGTGCACATACCATAATGAAGATATGTATGAAGAATGTCATGTGACTTGACACTTTCAGAAGCATATCATATCTTTTGATATCACGAGTTAGGTGATATCACTTTTGGAAGTTATTCTTCCTAGTTAAAGAGGGAGTGGAGAAATGTTGAAAATGTGTTATGAAGAATGTCATGTGACTTGACAACTTTGAGAAAACATATCATATCACATGTGAAGGTGATATATTGACTTATTTGACTTGAAACATCTTCCCTAGCTAAGAGGGAGTGTTAATGATAGCTTTGGTCAGATTGTATGATATTTCTAAAGGAAACATTTAAATCGAAATTATGAGCATTCATATAAATTCGATCTTTCCCGTGATTTTATATTTTGCATTTTGTTTGAAATCGGAATCCTCTTAATGTCACCCGCCAGCATGTAGAAGGATGTGTATGTGTTAATACGTAAATAACAATAAGCTTTAAACTGTAGTCTGCCCGCGAGCAAAGGGACACATCCCTTGAGCGGACGTGTCTCCACACGTGGAGACACGTCCTCTCAAGGGACGCATCCCTTGGAAGCGGGTCTCTCCTCTTACATATAGGAGTTCGATCATTGATATGCAAACATAGAAATCAGATAATGTTCTGCAATCAGCACATTCACATTTAATCTAAAATCTGGAAATCGCAGTTAGAAGAAATTCTGGAAAGTTCATTTTAAACTTATAATTGTATTACTCAGAAATTCGAACTTAGTCTTTGCCCTTAGGTATTAGGATCCCAATTTTAGGAAAGATTTGATTACATTTACAACATTCCTTAAATTTTGATGTATTTAGCCTGCTCTAGCTTAATCTCAATCTTAGGATAGCTGCAGCAGGTATTATGGTACAACCCAGAACTGAACGAAAGTCTCTTTATATTTCCTAAGGCAGTGATTAGGAATTAATAGTGATATGGAAACTACTATCATAGGTTGCATCCCACATGATATTAAATGAAACCCCCTTATTTTGTCTTCTTTTGTTGGGTTGAAGTGTATGAAAGACCAAAAGGAAGTTTGTCAAACCTTGCCTCATTAATGTAAGCTCCTTCATCTTATCCTCTTGTGACTCACAAATAATATTATATCTATCATAAGATCTGATCAATATGGGATGGCTAAGAAGGGTTTAAGATAAACTTTTTCTTTTGTAGTAGATTTTAGGAAGTTCACGACACCCTTTGCAGATTCATGAAGCTGCTAATTCACAATCAGGAATATTATTCATAAAGGTGCAATCATTCCAAGCACACAGTGTTGCAATGGCTTTACCATTGCGCCAAAAGATCGACTTGTTAACACCCGATACAAATCCTAGATTTATACAAGATCAATGGGAGGTAGTTAACCCATGTCACAAATCCACGGCAGGCTGGACAGGCACCAACCTATCCAAGGGGACGAAGGCACCAACCTTCCAACAATGCCCCCCTAGTGCAACTGCAGGATTCGAACTTGTGACCTCGATTCAATACCATTTGTTGCAATGGCTTTACCAATGCCTAATACAAACGCTAGATTTATACAAGATCAATAGGAGGCAGTTAAGCCATGTCACAAATCTGCGACTGTCTGGACAGGCACCAACCTATCCAAGGGGATGAAGGCACTAACCTTCCAACACACAGTAGCAAATAATATTAACTCTACACAAATTAAGCTGCACCAATAATAACTCTTTCACAACTAATAGATATTACATTGAAACCCTACAATTAAATTTGGAAATGTAAATCTTATTAACTAGAAACCCACAAACCAAACTGAAATCTTGCGCTCAATCTGGAATTTTCTGCACAAATCCCAAAATCTATAAATCTTCAACACATCAAACTGGAAACATTCAGCGCCAATGTGATCCTTGAATGGAATATGAAATCACCTCTATAGACGAGGGTTTTTGTTCTCCAATCATTTGCACATCAAGGCTTTTCGTCCTTGGGAGCTAATAGATGAACACAAGGTCCAAGCTATTAGAAAAATCAAATTGATGAAATATTTAGAATGCCATATTTTCCCCAGCCAAGCTCCTCCTTTAATATTCCCTTATTTACTAATTTAAGCCTCCTTCTGAAAGTGTCTAGACTCTAGAATATGCTTTTTAATTTAATTTTTCAGTTGGCCCTTTTGTTTTGGCAACCCTCTTTTTAAAAACACTTTATTGGACCTTTCTTTTTAATAATAAAAAAATATTAAGTTGCTCTTTAAATAAAATAAAGTCATTGGAACAGCTTAAGATATTATTTTTATTATTTCCTTTGCTTAATAAAAAAAGGGGACATGACAGGATGTAAGTTAAAGGTGGAAATAATAAAATGAAGAGAACGATAAGGTGGGTTAGTGGTAAAATAAAAGTAGAACGATGATATTATAAATAAATTGGTACAAGTAAAAATGAAAAATTAATTGAGATAAAGGTAATGATGGTTGAAAGAGAAAAAATATTAAGATATTAAATTCCATAGAAAGATGAAGTAAAAAAGGAAGAAAGTAAAATATAATGGTGATTATAAAAACAATAATAGAATGGGGAAAGATGAAATCCGAAGAGGGAGAATCGAAACAGATAAATGAGAAAAAGTTTGAAAGACATGAAAAACAGTAAGAGTCGAAGATTGAGCAGAGCAAGAAATTGTGGAATAAATGTGGTAGAGAGAAGAAATAAATTTGTAAAGGAAAGAACAATGACAATCAAGAGGAAATACAAAAATTGTGTCTAAGAGGGTTTCCATCATCTCTATGCAAACTATGTGGGAGCTTGCCAATTTCAATTGCTTCACTTAGCTTCCTCTTGCATTAATTTTCTTCTTTCACAAGGATTTTGGTAGCTTCTTATCATATGTGTTGTTTGGTATTGGATGAATGTTTGACAAGGGTTGATTTTCCAATATGCTCATGTTTGATGTTAACACCATGTTCTTTGATCCTTGTTCCATTAGAGTGTCCTGTTTCACCAATGTACGGAGTTTTGAAGGAGCATTTTATTTTATAGATCCCAAAGTTGTGAAAAAATTATCTTTGATCTTTTAGGAAGGGGATCGGATTCCTAACATTCTTATGTAGTTCAAATGAACAATTAATGCTTTTTTTCTATAGAACTTTGGAAATCTTATTGGATATGTCCTCAACATATGAAAGAAAGCCATACGTACTAATCTCGGGCTCAACACAAATTTGATATACAGATTTAGACTTGGACTTGGCATAGCCAAAAAAATTGAAGAAAAAGTGATATATGGAGATTTTTTAAGAAACCCATTATTTTCTATCTACTATCTTGACATCAACTTTAAAGCCTAAAAGCTAATCAATTATGTGCTTCTTTGCTCACATACAAAAGTATACATTAAACAAATACGTACAAAGAGGATTTGAGCTAAAGGAAACAAGTTTTATAAATTTATAAATATTCATAAGAGTTTTCTGGTGTATAGAGTTTTTTTGGTGCATAAGAGTTTTTTGGTGTATATCTATGGCACCAAAAACAATGAATACATCATGGAGTCATGAAATATGTTAGAAAGGAGATTTTATAGCTCAACCTAACATTACTATCTCTTTAGTGCCTTTTGTACTCACATTGTAGACTAATAATCACCCTACTATTTTTTGAAAATCTTGTTAGCTCAACAAAATGGAAATTTCTTAACAACTTTCCTTTCCACTTTTTGATCACCAAGTTCCCAGTGTGGGGGTGAGAGCATATTGTGTATGGGATTACAATAATACTTGCAAATAAAGTAGTTGAAAGTAATCCACTTATCCAGTGGGGTTAGCTTGGCACTTTCCACTTTTCAGTGGGAAAAGCTTATACAATAAAGGAAATGTAAAGCCAACTCTTCCACTTTTTAGTGGTGAGTGAATACAAGAAATAAGCAACTCTTCCACTTTTCAGTGGTGAGTGAGTGACAAAGTTATTTATGTAATGGGACGAGTAACAAGAGCCACTTGCAGTGGGGTAAGTAACAACAAGTAACAAGATCAAGATCATTGGTGGTACTACCACCCGGTGTTACAATGTTAGCTGTTACAATTCATTCCAAACCAAATACATATCTGCTGTTACAAATATTGTCATGAAAGAAATTGATAGAACACCCCTCACATGTATCACAACATCAAAGAACTAACCACCCATCATGGATATGTCAAATATACCTCAAAGACTAGCAATTAGATGGCTGGTGCAGGTTTGAAACCCTGTTGTTACAGTCGGAATAGTGAGTAAAGTTTGAAAAATTCACCAAATTACTCCCATATGCGTCCCAAGTGAATGCAAGCTAGAACCATGTTCCCAAACAGCTCTAATGACTCATCACATCATCAAAGTATTCATACTGAAAAACCAAAACTGGAACTTCAAAGCAGCTCCAATGGTGACTCCTGGTCGGAATCACACCATAGTCTAGCTATGGAATATCTTGCAATTCTGAAACTAGAAATCTATGAGGGATTTCCTCCTCAAAGATTGAAGAGAACCAAAGCCATTTCGGCAGCATAACATTATCATTCTTCAACATATCCAAATGAGCCCCCAACGCCCCCTTTTATAGCTTTTCATTGCTTTTTCGAAAAAGCTCTTTTTTGCTTTTTCATTGCTTTTTCGAAAAAACACTTTTTGCTTTTTTTTTCTTTTTCGTTGCTTTTTTTCTTCGTAAAAAGACTTTTTGCTTTAAATTAAACAATTCATTACGCGCAACATTTAATCACCTTTCAAATGAGCTATTACACTAAGTTGTCCTTTAATTATTTCTCAACATTAGACAACATTAGTGAAATATTAATTAAATAGCTTAATAACTCACCCAAGTTGGGGAAAGTTAGAACACATTAGAATCCAAATTTGACCACACCAATATGATATTGATGCAATAGGTGAATATAGAGGCCAATTAGGTGACTTACTATAAATAGCCATGCTCTCCGAGAAGTTTGGAGAACACCCCAAAAGTCAGAAAACACTTCAAAGAGTGTCATTTAGATCAGTATTGCCCACAAAGCTCATTGCCAACAAAAGAAACCTTGTAACTCGGAAACCGTGTCCTCCAAGATCTTTGGAGTCCCCTTGCTTTACCAATTAGTACACGGGAACTCGGGAAATAGGCTAATGGTCTTCAAACTAATTAGGCTTGAGAAGGGGACATTACACATGTCCTTGATGCTACTGCAACCATAATAACTTTGCATTTGTTAGCAACATCTATGGGATATGATTACATTCTCTCTACTACTACCACCTCTCCGTTAATCTCAACTTGACCAACTCATGTGTGGCCATCCTCAATAAGCATAGGATTTGCAGCATTGGTGATCCAATCTAATAGTTGATCAACTTCCTCCAATGCAATGGAAATAAATTTGAGTTTAGGATTTTCTTGTGATGAAAGCAAAAGTTGCAATGATCATAGACAAGATTATTCAGTCTTTGCACAATCAATTTATCACACTTCTTGGAGTGTATTTGTTCAAGAATACTCCAATTCTACTTGCATTTTGGTGTGTTGCATGGTTGGCACACGACATGTACAACAATCCTTTGAAGGTTTAGCACCTTAACACCAAATCTCTCCTACCATACATCTATAATGAGACCAAAATTGAAAAAAATGTCAAGCTCATTGTTTGACAACAACACAAGAAATTTAAAAGTACAACTTTAAGCAACTTTTTCATTGGCCTTGGACTTCAAGTAAAATTGAAACATTAGATTCAAGCAATAAATTGTCGTATGTGCCATCATTGATGAATAATTTCTCATATGGGATAATATTTTTTGTCAACCCCACTGTATATGGCTTTAATGGTCTCCTTGGCTTTATCCCTACTACATGTAGCCTAGTGTGAACTTCTTCCCATTAGCAACACAAAGGAGGCTAACTAAAGGCTTTTAACCCATTAAAAAATAACATAAAGTAGTAGGATTCAAGAAGAGCACATAAACAAATAAAGATAACATAAAATTAGTGAAGTGGGACAAAGAGGAACAAAATATTCTTTTCAATAGAAGCCAAAAGTGTTGCTCATCAAAGACCCAATCCACAAAATAAACTTTGACATAAAGATTGGGACCACTCCTAACTAAAAAACATATATTTTATTTCCTATTTGATGATTGGGGAAATGTGTCTCCCCCAAAAGACATGATGTAATTGGTGGTTTTCCTATCGTTTGTTGTTTTTGTGCTGCTTTTCTCTGCTCTGTTGTTAGTTTTTGGTTAGTTTATTTTGGTTTTTCTCTTTGTAGCCTTCAGGCTCGCTTTTTAATAGGGCTGGGATTTTTATAAAAAATCAGAACTAATTATTGGCCACATGTAATGGAATTAGAAACCTCCAACTACACTCCTTGCCCCGTGATGTTTGTCTCTATTCCAATTTGTGCTTTCAAGCAATCATTGGAAACTTGGAGAAGGGAGTGGTACAATATAAAAATACAATCTAGGTCTTTCTAGGGCCAACACTAGTGCTCAAACTTGAATACAATGAAGAAAGTTTAGAAGTGTATTGTTGGCCCATGGTTGACATCTCTTCTCTTTACCTCTTTATTAGGCCCTTCTTTTTCTTCAAAGGTCTCTCATTAAATTTTCACCTTGCACAACTTCAAGTGGGGTTTGTGTGCACAAGGAATTATCTCAACCATAGAAGTAGGAATTGACAAAATGTTGTATTTGTGAATCATGATGTTTGCCACTTTTTCCCCCAAAAATCACAAGTTTCTCAAAAATATCTTGCAATGATTTTTTCACTTTTTTTGTTTGAATAATTGCAATTTAATTGCCCAAGATGTGTGTTTTATCAATTTTTCGATTTTGATGGTATGAGGTGTTGGACTAATCACCAACGTATCCCTTTGGATTCGAGACATGGACTAACTGCCTCCTGTGGATCCATTTATCTTTGGCTTTAATAGGTCGATCTTTTGGTGCAATGACAAATGTGTTCCAACAAATGGTATCAAAGCCATGGTCACGGGTTCGAATCTCCTCAGGTGATGCTGAGGGGCAAATTGTTGGACTAATTGCTAGCGTCTCCCTTCGGATTCAAGACACAGACTAATCGCCTCTCGTGGATCTGTTTATCTTTGGCGTTTGTATCAAGTGTTAACAAGTCGATCTTTTGGCACAATGACAAACATGTTCCAACATGAGGATGAGTTTGACTTTGGTGGTCAATTATTATATGAGAAATATGTAGAAGTGTCTTTGGAATTGGGTGGAAAAATATTAATAGTAGTGCCCCCATTATAAACTAGGGAGTACAAATGAATTAAAGCCTAAGGATCTATTATAGGGCTCAATCACCATTATAGAGTAGAGGGCATGAGAGGGGTTTTAACGTGCTTGTGTTGGGCCTTGTAGATAGTACAATAAGGCGGACGTTTGCTTTTCTAGCAAGCATAGATAGAGTAGAGTTTGACCAACTATAAATTGCAGAAGGTAGGGTTTGCAACCCATTTTAATTTTTCATTATTTTTTTCTTCAAGTTTAAAATGTTTAGATTTTGAAAATTTAGATTCCCTTTCAAATAATAAAACTTAAGTTAAAGTTTAAAACTTTAAGGTCTAGTTAAATTAAAATATTATTAGCTATTTAATCCTTTATTATTAATTCATTTTTAGATATTTCATATTTGATAATTATGTTTAGAAGTTTTAAAAAAAAAATTAATTTTAATTTTAAGTTGATAAAATTTAAATATTGTTGGTGTAATTATTTATTTACTGCACTTTTTTTTTCTTGGTACCTTGGGAATTTTTTGCTTGGCCCAAGCTAGGTGAGGCCACAAACTCACCATTTCTTGCTCCAATTTTGCAAATGCACCTTTTAATTATCCAAAACCACCATTTCTTGTTGTTTTCTAGTTGTTGTCTTTTGCTATGTCTACTTATGTTTACTTTGTGTGATATCTTTTTGTTTTTTCCCTTGCTTTCAAGTCATTTCTTTTTTCTGTCTTAGGTTTTTTGGGTTATATATTTTCTGATATGGGGTTTTTATTGTAAGGGCAAATCCTGCCAGGAAGACTTGTGACTTTGATAGACTTGGCCAGTTTGTTAGAAATTCACTAAGTTTTTGTTGTAGGAGACTAGTCCTTGTTTAGGTCTGTCTAATCCATGATTGCATTAAACCAATGAATAATTAAAAATGTCATTGTTCATTAATTCAAAATTATTGAAAAAATCAGACCATCATTTGGTAATTTAAATTTGTAATGATAAAAATGCATTTACCATCATATTCATTAATAACTTGTTAAATGTGCTGACATCCTTTTGGTTGCAAATCCCACTTCCTCTTCCATCACATTTCCTCCTCATCTTTCTTCTTTTTCTAATATTTTTTTTTGCAAATGAAGTTTTTTTAGGGCTTGTGTGGGTTAGCTTAGGGTGGTAGGCTTTGGTGGGCCCCTCTTTTAGGTTGAGGTTGTACCTTTTTAAATTTATTTTGACTTTTAAAATAATTTAAAATGATTGATGTCCTAGAAACAGCAGGCTGACAAACAAAAAAAATCCGGGGGACATTCCCTAGGAACATCCAAAATCTTGGGGGTGCCTTTGAGATGTCCCAAGTTCTTTAAAAATTTGTGGATATGGCAAGGGGGTGTTTTTTCTTTTGTGTATTTCTTGTCCCTAGAATATTTGTAAGCACTTAGGATAGGCATGGGGACATGACCCATGGGTGTTTTGAATTCAACATGGTTTCTTATATGGGAGACCACAAAAGTAGTTTCAACTTGGTTTCTTGGTAAGAGACCCAACAATCAGCTTCAACATGGTATCTCCACCATAACACCACCAAAATGTTCTAGATCATTTAAGATGGAGTTGTTTTACCAGAGATGCTCTTACATTAGACTCCCTTAGATAGAATTTTGTGAGCATGATGCCTAAAATTCGGGATTTGAAAGTGGGGAAAAGATGGCCAACCAAATTGGCCAAGTTTAAATTCTTGGTTTCATGAATTTTCTGTTGCCCCTTTATCTTTCTGTCAACCTATATATTCCTTCTAACTACATCTTCTAGTTTCTTTATCAATCTGCATATCCAACAACCAACATTCTCATCAATCACCACATTAGTCAATACAGAGTCATATGATGTATTGTGGGAGCTTTCGAAATTAGCCATGTTGGTAGTTTTCTTTGAATGGAGCACTACATTCTCTCTTGTTAGATATACTAACAAAATCTCTTACAAGTAACTTAAGCACTCACTATTTTTAATGCACAGCTCATAAGAGTTAAGGGTACATTTTTTTTTTGATCAGTAAAGTGAGGGATAAGGGTGCTCACCCTTAATAAAATAGAATAAAAAAATATCAAGATGTCTTATGGAAATCAGCCCTTTTCAATGGTATAGGGGTGACAACACAATTCAGAAAGAAAAAACCTAATAATTCTATACTACGTATTAAAAACTAAGAAGCTAAATAGAAATTAAAGATTCTAAACTTCTCAAAGAAAATGCCCAACAAAGTTGGTGAAAGTACTTAAGCTACAACCTTGATTAGGAGCAAAGGGTGTAGGCTCTGGATCATCCTTACTGTCCATTGAGACTACCTGCTAATCCACATGCTCGCCAATCAAAACTTGGGGTTGAGAGGAGGGAGAGTGTGCCTTCTCATAAGTTTTTTCATGATTGTGCCATAAGTAATCATTATGTCCTGAATCCGATTTTCTTGTCCATTTCTTGAGATTAATTGATCTAGATCCAAGATAAATTTTAGAAGTGCACCCTGCAACTTTGTGATTGATCTGATTGCATTATAAACACCTTAGGGGCAAGCCTTCAAAATTTAGAAATTAGGTCTAAGTATCTCAAGAGGAGTGAGTCTTGACAATATGTTATCGATCATGGCATAGACTTCGACAATTTTTTTTTCGAATCCACCGATTTCTTGTCCAATTTCATGAAAACCCCCTCTTGATCAATTAGATTTTTAATCATCTCTAAATATCTCATGATCAATTAGATTTTTAATCATCTCTAAATATCTCATGATCAATTAGATTTTTAATCAACTCTAAATCAGTTATATAGGCGTAGCCAAATCGGAACACTTGTAATGGTGGCTGCCATAGGGAAAAAATCAGTTTTCCATGGGGTTTTGGGGATGGGGGTGAGGGGACAGCACAGGATGTGTTTCGGGGACGCGGGGACGAGGGATCTAAGTTTGGGGGCGGCAGGGGGTGACAGGGTACCGAAATACTTATAGTACTTGAAAAAATAGTTATAAAAAGATGTATAAGTATAAGAATTATACATCTTGGAGACAACTAGGAGTCCCCTAGACGTCTTGAGGACACCCCAACATTCTTGAAGTTCTAGCGGTGTCTTGGAGACAACGACATTGGTGGTGGGATGGTGGCGTTGGTGGTGGGTTGGTGGGGGGATGTCCCCCCCAAGTCCCCAAGTCTCAGAGATGTCCCTGTTTAGGAGACGCGGGATTTTTTTGGGGGGACGCGTTCCCATAGAACACTGGAAAAAATAGATCTACCTTGCTAGAAGACAAAGGGCCATTTTGTTGCATAGAGCTAAAATGAATAAGAAAAAATAATGCTCCCACATTCCCATCGAGGGTGGTGCTAGGTTGCTAATGTCAGTTGATACAACTTGAACACAACCATCAGAAACAATAAAATTGAAGGGTTTGACCTCTTAAGTTATTGTAGTATCACCCAAAGAGAATCATTGGTGTGATTTTCAGTAGGGGAGAATGTCTACAAGGTTTGGGTTGCCTTTTATGTCGGAACTGGAGAAAGATTAGGGTTAACCAAAATTTTGCAAATTTTATGGACTTGAATTTCCCCCAAAGCTTCTATAATCCCTTGACGGGTTGTTGTTGCCGTGGGGGGTGAGATAGGGGGAAGAAACCCTCGTCCAAGTCCACTAAATGCTTACTTATCCACCTTTTCAAACACATCCATCTTTTTATTTTTATTTTTTTGTCTTTCTCCTTCACTACCTAGAATATCTTCTTTTGGTGCTGATCCTTCCTTTTCTCCCCTCTTTCACACATCTTTGCTCTTAAATCATATCTAATTTTTAAGAGATAAGGGCACTTGTTGAAGTATCTCTTTAGAATTGCTTACAAAAGTTCACAATTATTGCATAAATGATAAAAATAATCAAAATGAATATTGAACTAGACTTGTCAACTAATGTTGGTCTGTAAAATTTTAGAGACATTCCCTAAACACTCACCAATTACATATAGTATGTTGTCAACCATACACAAATTCATCTAACAACCAAATTTTTTTTTTATAATGCTTATAAGTTTAGTTTTTGAATGTATAACAATGCAACAAAAAACGGAAAACAACATATCCACATAGGTGCAAACAAGCCATGAAAATGGACTGAATATGTAGATACACCTGGACAAACCCTCAAAAAGGAAAAACACTTTGGAAGAGTGGGCTCTTCTTCCTCATGCCACAAATATACCATCAATTACACATGGTTATAAAGTCCAATGGATGAATTGAAACTCTTAAAATAAGTTCATCAAGCTTCTTTCTCTTGCCACCAATATTCAATCAATTACACATTTTCATAACATCCAATGGACGAAGCGGAACTCTTACAACAAGCTCAACAAGATTCTATGACTAGTAAATGATTAGTGCACCATGGAAATCCATCTTCTTCTTGGTATTAATCAAATAGTGAACATATTGAAGGTAACTTTGTTGGGAAATCTATTGTTAGTGCTCATATAGTTACGTGATGGTTACAAGTTGTTTTAACAACTTGCCAATCTTAGAGTGGGTCGAACTATATGGGAGAAAATTAAGACTCCTTCCTTTATTTATGTATTGCTTCAAATGGTTTGATATGGTGAATACTCAAGAAATATTATTATTTGTGTGCTGCTTTGGAAAATATCATGGTATTAGAGCTAAGATATGACCCTTGTAGGATTTAGTTCACTCTACAAGCTTCTTTGCATGTTTGTGGCATGCCACTTTATCTTGCTCAGATTGCTTCCATAGTTCATAGAGAAAATTTGCAACATCACATGCAGCAGAAGCATGGTGGTTTCGAAATTGAAAATGGCATGCATATGCTTAAGTTGTAAGTCCTTGGAGTCAAGGGTGAAGAAACGCTCAACAAATATTTGTTTGGTTTCTGAATGCTTCGATTTAGAGAATATCATGTGTAGCGTATGTACCAGGTTTGTTCTTTTGGACCTTCATGTGTTTTGATTACTTTTGCATGAGTTTTTGATAGTGATTGGTGGATGAGGGATACATACTACTGTCATCAAAGGAATGGCTCTCTAGCTGTACGCCCATTAGAGTCATTTTTTTGAATTGTTTTGGAGTGGTTTTCAATCTATAGGAAAGTTGATAAATCTATTTTCATTCCTAAGTGAAAGGAGATGCCCACAAAAATGACTTTGTATATGAAGTTTTTTAATTAACATATTCTATTGAAATTGCTGGTATTGATGCCTGTAAAGAGGGTTGTATTTCACCTGCAAATCACAGTTATCATTTTTTTCTATGCATAGTTCGTAGAATAAAGTACATAGTTGCAGAGGTTGTGAAGTGGCAGTGTCCAAAAACATCAAGTCTATTTTGTAACTGACTGTCTAGTATTATAAGCTCTTCTAAATTAGTATTGTCTAAGATCAAATCAATGAGCTGTAATGTGAGTTAATTAAGTGCTTGAGTAAAAGTGAGATAACTTGTTAGATTGGTGTGGCTAAATTTCTTGAAAGATATTGCAAGTGCAAAGAACTCTCCCTTGTTTATTGTATTCATAGGGTGATGACTTCTGAGAGTTCGTTGACGAGTGTTTCAAGCACCTGCATTTTTTTGTTCAATTTGTGGGGGGTAGTCATGGATAAATTAACTCTCATGGAGAAATTTGAAGGTAGATATTTTCATACATGGCAAACAGATGCAATTACACCTGATCGGAAAAATATTTTTGGGATGTTGTCACATTGAACTCAGTTGAGCACCAACTGATGCAAATGAAATTGCCAATTGTAATATCAAAAATCAAAAAGTGTTGGGGACTGTTGGCCCCGGCTTGTCAAAAGCATACCTACATCATGTGGATTTTATGAAGTCTGCAAAAGAAATTTGGGAGTCATTAAACAAGCTTTTCGGCTTTGAACCAAAAAGAGCCAAGACAACATTGAAGTAGAGATTGCATGGATTGAAGATGGATACAAGTACAAAAATGGCAGATCATATAAGTTTCATTCCTTACTAAATCATTTAGCTGGCATTAATGAGAAAGTAAAGGATGATGATTTCGATGCAATACTTTTGAATAGTTTTCCTAAGAATATGTTTGGTATGGCGTTTACATTAAGCAAGGTAAACATTAGCCTTAAAGGAGTAATCTTTACTCTATTTGACCATAATGAACATGCAGAATTTGAAGAAGTCTCATATGTACATTAAAAAGCAAGAAAAGGCAAGTAGAAATCCAAGCATGTTTCTTCAAAAGGAAAAATAAAATGCTTCTATTGTAATGAAATAGGACATGTAATTTTTAATTATAAGAAGAGGGCACAGGATCTACTAGACGATAAATGAGATCAATGTGCTTCCTTGGTTGAAGAAACATATTGGAAAGACTTTGCCAATGATGAAGAGCTATCTTGTCCTAGTGATGAAGAGTTTGTGTTTTGAATAAATTCAAGCTTGGAGGTAGGAGGTAGCGAAGGAAGGAGGACACTCAGCATCCTCTCGTCAGCCCCCAACGCTGGGACTGCTTATTAGCTTTGGTGATGTTTTGTTTTCTATTTTGGTGTGTGCTTCTATTTTCTATTTTTTTAATAACTGGAAATTTCATATCGTGGGGGGGTAGGGGAGGGGACGGAATATAACACCAATATTCCATTCCCAGTTGCAGTGACAATTTCCTATGTTGTTAGAGATTGATTGGGAATGATCAACAACAATGGCAATTTCTATTCCTATGTGTGTTATTTCATTATGTAACCTCCTGGTGTAAAATATTGTAGTGAACAAAAACACTAGTGTAATGCAATTCATGGATCTTGAAACGGTTATTGGTAATCCAAAAAGCCATATGATGTGAATGGATGAGTGTGTTCCTATTTGTGTAGAGGTCTGTGGTAAACTTGTGTGAAAACCATGAAAGGTTGATGAGAGGTGCCTTTCATTAGAATCGAGATCATGAGCCACAAGGGTTGTGCTTACTGCAGTTGAAAGTGTGAAAGTTCTTACCATGTTCACACTAAGGGGGGAATGTTGGGAAATCTATTGTTAGTGCTCATATAGTTATGTTGGTTACAAGTTGTTTTAACAACTCACCAATCATAGAGTGGGTCAAAGTATATTGAAGAAAATTAAGGAAGAATCCTTCCTTTATATATGTATTGTTTTGAATGGTTTGAAATGGTGAACACTCGAGCAATATTATTATTTGTGCTGCTTTGGAAACTATCAAACTTGAGGGCCAATCCGTGCACAATGTGTTTCAAGTGGTTTTAAACCTTTCCTATACCCATCCTTTTGCACCACAATGAACTCCAAATGTCTAGAAATCAAAACCTTTCAAATTTTGTGTTTTGTCAAATTTGTATGAAATTGCCACTTGATGACTTTATATGTTCATGAAATTGGTCAAAATGGTTAGGCATTCACTAGGGTGGTTACGTAGTCACCTCTTTGGGAACTAATGGTTTTATTGCCATTCAATTTTTGCTCATTTTTTTGTTTGAGCCCTTACTCTCTGACCTTGTGATGCTCTAGATCACCCCAAGGTTGTCACCAACCTAAGAACAAACATATTGGCTTCCAAAATTGCCATATGGAGGAACCACATGTAACCATACTCCTTAGACATTTTCTCAATTGGAAATGACATCAATTGACCACATGGTTGTACAACTTGGCTCTATTTTTACAATCACAACTCCCCCTCGAGGAGGCTTTTGGTCTCCAAAATTCAGGGACTCATCAAGTGAGGAAATTTTTTCCTCACATCTTCCTTGGGATACCATTTTTCCTTGGTAGTTGCCCCTTCAATCCCACTAACCACGTTTTGTCCTCTTCTCTCCTCGTCCTTCTCACCTTGTCTAAAACCACACCATCCTCTAGCTCCTTTTGGTTTCTTGGAGTTGAATCATCAATGATAGGCAACAATATGTCCTTTTCCACATCAAGCATGAAAGGCTCAACCAAACAAAGATTCTCAACATTAATGATTGAATACATCTTCATGTAGGGAGGCAAGTCCAATAGAAAAGCATTTTCTCTCACTTGTTCTGTAATGTCCCCATTTTTAGGTTCTCTAGCAATGTAGTTGTCGTCGAATTTTTTGGGTTCGTGTCAGCATGTTCAGAGGGGTAATTTGATGTTACCAGTGAGCTTAGATGGTTTAAAGGAGTCATATGGCACTTTTAGACTAAGTCACCACATTTGCCGAATCCCAAACATGAAATTCGATTTTTGACGAATTTCAAACTTTTCTATAAAATTCGTCAAAATTCGCTTGAGATTTGTACGGAAAAAGTCGGATATACCAGGAGTGACGAAAATCTGCCTCCGTCAATATTTGCTCCAATCGCTCCACTCCTTTTTGTACATTCTTTTGCCTTCGATGACGAGGATCTTGGGAGGAAGAATCACCTCTGGAGGGTCGAGGAGACGGGAAACACAGGGGAGCCCTCCTTGAGAGCCGTGACCTGCTTGTGCATGAGGTCAAAGTTATTGGCCTTGGGGACCAGCACTGTGACGGCCTTCTCTTTCCTCCCAAATCTGTCAAGAGAGTGATAGTCGTCGAGGTAGATGATGGTGTAGCTGTTGCTGATGAGTATGTCGCTGATTACAGTCGGAAAATATCCACCAAATCACCGTCCTCCTTCATCTTCGTCTTTGTGTTTTAATTTATTTTATAGTTTTAAGTTTTTAATATTAATATTTAATAAATTGAACTGTGATATTTTAAAATATTCATTTAAAATGTTCAATTCAGATTTTAAATTTTTTATATAAAAAAATTAACTAATTTAAAATACCTAAATTAAATTTAACAAATATAGTAAAATTTTACATATTTAAATTAAATTTAAGAAATATACTATATTTAATATAATATTGTTTTATTTTAAACTTAACACATTTATATAATGTGGAATCCGAACCTTGTGACTTAGCTTATAGTTAATAATTTATATCGTGTTTTGATATATTTTTAATATTAATTTATATGTAATAAATTATTTTTACTTATATATATAAGAAAATATATTACATCATATATATTTTTAGCATATATAATATTTACTAGTTTTTATATACTATTAATATTAATTTCCTTTAGACAATTTTGTGGATATATTACTTATATTTATTAAAAAAAAATTACTAAGGCAAATTTAATCCAAATTTTTTTTTTTTCGAATTTTTTCCTAGCCGAATTTCATCCGAATTTCAATGTTGCCGAACTCGAATTCGAATTAGAACTTGGTGACTTAGCTTTCAGATGTTATTTTTGGCTTCTAGTTTGGGCTCCAAGATTCTTGGAGGGAGCGTCTATTACTAGTAAGTCACCCAATCGGGTCCGTTTATCATCTTTTATCATCGGGATCACTCCTATGCAGTGATATTTCAATTCCGATGCTTTTCGGCCATTTCTGCTAATTGGTGTAATATTGAGCTATATTTAATTATTTTCACTAAGGTTGCCTTTTTTATTAAATACATTTATTGGGCACTTTAGTGTTATAGCTCGTTGGAAAGAGGATGGAAAGTTTAAATGATGGGATGCTTAAAAGTGATTTTAAGTGCCCAAAATGTTTTAAAAGTAAATTAAATCACCTGTTGGAGTTAAAAAGGCTTAATAAATTAATAAAGTGATTTTAAAAAGGAGTTTTTGGAAAGCCCTAAAAAGCTTATAAAAAGGGGAATTGAGAGCTCATTTGGGGGTGGAAGTTTATGATCTTTTTTTTTGAAAATCCTTTTGGTTTTGGAGATTGGACTTGGTTCATCTCAGTCTTCGTAAGGACGAAAACTCTCTTGGAGGAGATTGGCTTTGGTGGTGAAAGATCTACCCTGGCTAATGTTTGTTGGAGATATCGATCAGGTATTTCATAGTGCATTCAAATATCTGGTTTTCTAATTTGTGAGTCTCTTTCAAAGACAAATTTGCAGGTGAGTGGAAATATTATAAAATATCTTATTTTGGAAACCTTGCCTGGAAGAGTTTGGTGGTTTTGGCAGTTTCATCATATTCTTATTTTGGAGCAGCTTTATATCTTATTTGTTGGTGTGGAGTTGTGAGTTTTGAAAGCAAAGTACCGTTGGAATTCCTTTTCAGAATTGGTGAAGTCTTGTGCCAAGACCAATTTCTGGTTATAGTGCAATGAAAGGAAATATGTTATGATATTTATCTGCTGAAGCTAGTCCAGCCGTACCATATGCAAACCCCTGAGCTAGCCATACATGTTTGTGGGCCCAAGTTTGAATAAAGTAAAGATTGGAGGCGTTTTAGAAGGCGAAGGAGGAAGCTTACACAACAAAAAGGGGAGAAGGAATCAAACAAAGGCTGCCAGCCTGCCACACCTTTTCTAAGGCTTCCGTACCCTTTGGGAATTGCTCATAAATTATTCTATGCTAGTCGTACTTGTTGGGAAAGGCTATGAATGGATGTGAAGGGCATTTAATGTCCAGGTTAGTGAGTTGTAAATGATATTTATCTGCTGTATTAGATTTCTGAATGTAATAAATTGTTACCAACACTTTGAAAGTCAGTGTTATTGCTACTTTGGATTCAATTGTATATTTTATTTATATAAATGTAAGTATTTCATGAATGCCATTGTGCCCAAAACAATAAACAAATCACTCTATATCAAAATCAGTCATAAACTAGTTCAGAGAGGTTACAGGCAAACTGTAAGTATTTCATGAATGCCATTGTGCCCAAAACAATAAACAAATCACTCTATATCAAAATCAGTCATAAACCAGTTCAGAGAGGTTACAGGCAAACTGTTTGACAAAATGTCTGAGGCTGAGCACATAGATTGGTGAAAGTGAAAATTTTTCGAATAGAAAATTAGTTTGGGATATTTCATGTTCCAATAGCTAAAACAGGCCATACCTTAATGGCTCAACTGTTTGACCTTCTTAACTGGTTGATGGAGTGCTACTTTGGGTTCAATTGTATATTTATTATTTTATTTATATAAATGTAAGTATTTCATGAATGCCATTGTGCCCAAAACAATAAACAAATCACTCTATATCAAAATCAGTCATAAACCAGTTTAGAGAGGTTACAGGCAAAATATCTGAGGCTGAGCACATAGATTGGTGAAAGTGAAAATATTTTGAATAGAAAATTAGTTTGGGATATTTTATGTTCCAATAGCTGAAACAGGCCATACCTTAATGGCTCAACTGTTTGACCTTCTTAGCTGGTTCATGGATTGCTACTTTGGGCTCAATTGTATATTTTATTTATATAAATGTAAGTATTTCATGAATGCCATTGTGCCCGAAACAATAAACAAATCACTCTATATCAAAATCAGTCATAAACTAGTTCAGAGAGGTTACAGGCAAACTGTTTGACAAAGTGTCTGAGGCTGAGCACATAGATTGGTGAAAGTGATTTTTTTTTTAATAGAAATTAGTTTGGGATATTTCATGTTCTAATAACTGAAACAGGCCATAGTCATACCTTAATGGCCCAACTGTTTGAGCTTCTTAGCTGGTTCATGGAGCCTTTCTTTTTCTAAGTACATTCATACACGATCTCCAGTCTTGAACTTATGTTCTACCTAATGTTGGTCATGTTGCCTCTAGTACCTAGCTTGAGACTCCAATTTCTCTTGAACTCAGAGATATATTTGCCAAATCCTTTTCAATGAACTGTTTAGGTTTGTGGATCTCTCAATCCACATTCTCAGATTTCTCTTGTGACTGTACTAAAGTAACATTGAAGGGACTAGGAGGCAATTAATCAAAACAAATCCCTAAAATAGTAAAATGGTGACAATCTTGTGGCTCTATGGACTGTCCTATAGTATTAGTGTCATATATATGCCAAATTCTTAACCCATGACTTTGGATACCTCTGATTATACCCCCTCTAGAGCTCTACCGAGGTGCAGTCCACCACTTCGTTTTCCGGTTGCCCATTTGTTTGGGGATGAAAGGTGGTAGAATGCTTCAACCAATTTTCTATCTTCTCCCAATGCATACACAAAACATCCCCAAGAATCTAGCATCTCTATTTGATGTTAAACTTTCCGGAAGACCAAAATGAATCACACGAGTGAAAACAACTCACTTACTTTGCTTCCCTGAGGAGTTTTCTTGCATAGTATGAGCACACATTTTTCTGAATTGGTTCACCGCCACAAACAAATAGTCATGCACATGCCCTTTGGATCTGTGGCATGCAAAAGTCTCTCATCAATATCAAAGCTGCATTCATTCATTTGCTTTGCTCATTAGGTAATGTTCTTGCCATTCCTCTTCTTGTTTCTTTAAGGTGCCACCTGTTGTGACCTATTTCACACATCGCCCCATTGCAAATGGGGACCCCCAAGTTTTGATGTCGCCCTCTGAATCGCCAGTTTAGAGTCTTTAATTTGGGTAAATTTTGAAAGACAGTCCGGCTAAGTTGAGATTTCGAACCCGTTTGTGTGTCTTAACGTCATGGAAGTGCTTAGAAGACCCGGTAGACGAAGATCGCCATTGCTTTTGGTCTTTTCTGATACTTCCTATTTTTTAGGGATTCTGCTTTTTTGCTTTTTGCTTTTTTGATTTTTGGCACTTTTAGGCCATTATGGGGTTCCTATTTTTTAGGGATGCTTTTTGCTTTTTCTATTTTTGGAAAGTTTCTATTTTTGGAAAAAGTTTCTATTTTTGGATCCTACCGAGCAGAAAATCAACATGTCCCCAGAAATCAAGAAAATCAAGATAAAGTGAAAAAGGTTTGAAAAATGGCGAAAATTTTGGGAAAATGCTTAAGTCTGAGAATGGCGTCATCAAGAAAGAAGATGGCATGGAAACCTCAAAGTCCGCCCTACCTTTGGCATGCCAAAGATAGGCACTGGCATGAATGTGGCCAAGTCCGCCATAGGCAAGGTGGTCTCCAAAGTCCGCCATGGCATGAAGGTTGCCAAGTCCGCCCTTAGAGAAAGATGGCATGAAACTCATGAAGTCCACCCAGCCTAGAGGAAAATGGCAAGAGGCACATGAAGTCCACCCCAAGAAGTGTGGAGAAAGGTAAAATATGAAGAGATGCGCTCCAAAATGTTTGGAAAGGGGTGAAATTACAAGGGAATCCATTGGAAATTGGATTAAATGATCGAAACAAATGAAATTTGCCATTGGACAAGGCACGAATAAAATTCGCCATGGCAAGGAAAGGGTAAGACAAATGAAGAATAAAATACGCCATAGGCAGGAGATTATAAGAAATTCGTCCAACTTTGAAAGGAAAATTATTCTAAGGCATGAAAAACGGAGAAATGTCTGGAAGAAGAAGAGGTTTAGCTGGCATAAAAAACCATCCTTAGCACAACGGAATGAAATTCTTTGGCGCAAAATGAAGAGTGTTTGGCAGAGCAAGCATGAAGTTCGCCCCTCTCAGCTTGGAAAATTCCTAAGGCACTGGTAAAAAAATGGCAACGTGGCAGAGATCTCCAAGTTTGCCCAACCCAGAAGATGGATCGTTTGGCTAAACAAAAATGTACAAAGAGGTCAGAACTCCGCCTAGAAAGTTGAAATTTGGCAGATAAGCTATTGAGCACATTTTGGCTAGGCAGACAATTCGAAAAGAGATATTTTTCCTCGGACGAACGAACTTAGCCATGTATCCAGGTTAAACGGGTTGGAATTTAATATTTCAATATTTTTAATTGTTTCCCTGACACTTAGGGAATTTTAATTAAAAATTCGAAAACCGGAGATTATTTGGAAGATTAAACTATTCTGCCTTAGATAAATTTAACTTTGCCATGATTCGAAGATTTAAAATACGTTGAAAAATTAATCTTAAATGATTAATTTAATATCTTTTCCAACACTTAGGCAATTTTTGAGAAAATTCGAAAATCTCAAGCAAAGATGGCACAAAGGTGAAAATCGGAAACTTGCCTCGATAACTGAAAGTGAAATTAGAAGTTTGCCAATCTGAGAAGAAAACGTTTCTAAAAATTGGAAGAAAATCAAAGGAAAGAAAACAATGCCTTGAAGAAAATCGCACTTCTCAGCCATAAAATGAGTTTCAGCAACTCATTTCTTCACAATTCCGGCTGAGAAGTAGCTATCTCTCTCGAATCTTTAGGAAATCATTCGTAGAGGAGAAATTTATAAGAATAACACTGTTGTGAGAATCGAGGTAGCATTTTCTTGTTGACAGGTGTGATTTTTTGAGAGAAGTAATTTATTTCTTTGCTGAAATCACACTTTCAGCATATTGGCGCACCTCTTCTGGCAGATTTTTGAATTTTTAAATTCATTCGCAGCCAGAACACGATCTTCGAGGTTTGGAAGTTAATTGACAATGTGTTTGCACTGTGTTTCTATCTTCTACTTCGTTTCCGGCACGAATTTCATTCATTGATAGGCGAATTTAATTACTTTCAGCTTGCTTTTTGACAGAAATTTCAATTCAATAGGCTGAAAGTGCGATTTTTATCCAAGCTACACTCCGGAACAAGTTAATTTTAAATGATCTTGTATTAATGTTAAGAATTTTGTGCTTGCAGGTTGACGATCGATCAAAGGGAAACATCCAGGCAGGCACAGATGAAGTTTGCAAGAAAAGGATCTCAGCCAGATGACGATGCGCCGCCTTCTCCCACGGGCACCGAAATATTGGAGTCAGATGACGACGATGTGGGCGCCCAAGATGAGGATTTCCAGGAAGGGATGATTTCAGCCCTTAGGGGAATTGTGGATGTTCCTGACAAAGAAGGTGTGCCGGAGGAAGACGGTGTTGAGCAGCTTACGATCCCGGATTGGCTGAAGGAAAGGCTAAAGGTACAAGTGCCGACAGATGAACTAGAAGAAGATGATACGGTAGACTTTTTGGCCAGACTGTCTCAAACCGTGGCTAAAAAGCCGACGAAGAAATTCTCCAGCATACAGAGAGACGAGGCCGGCAATAGGACAGTACAGATTGCCGTGCCTATAGCGGACAAGCCGCAGGAGGATATGGCTCCGCAGGATTACGCCATCACAACCATTGACTTGGATCCAACCACTAAGGGCCAAGAAATGGAAGATTTGGATAATTCTGTGTCTGCCATCAAATCAAGGTTGGCGAAGGAGGTAGCCAAAAGAAAGGAGTGCCAATTGGAAATTGAGCGCTTAAGAGAGTACATCTAGCACTTGATCAAGCCACTTGATCAGGATATTATGGTGGCTCCTCTACTTCCCAACTCTTCACAAGAGGCCGTTAAAGAGATAGAAGAAAACAGGCTCACGGTTCAGGAGGCCAAAGAATGGATAGCAGCCAAGGGGATTGAAGCTGAGACATTCATAGAAAGATTAACTTTGGTTTATGGTCAGGCCACTGCCTTACTTTCTAGGCTAGCCTCCTTGGCAAAAGTATGGGACAGCCTTCCGGACACGCAGGATAGGATAATCCCTTGCCTTAGGATTCTGAAAGGAGTTCCTAAGCAAGAATTGATAGAGGGAGGCGTCATCGCAGCGGGAGCAGCCTATGACTTCCACACTTGGTATTGGGCCTTGATAGCACGAGGTGAAGTCTTGGAGAGGGTAAAGGTTGACGGCATCAGATTGGAGGAACAAGTCAAGGAAGTTCAGGTCAAAATCCTCCACATAATTGCCGATATCTTGGATAAAGAGGCTCTGCGAGAGAATGACCTGCAGTTGGAAGTTTTGAAGGAAAATGTCCAGGAAAATATCTTTGACATCACTGGACCCATCTTGAGGCAGGACTGGGCCAAATTGGCAAACTTCCTGAGTATCCGAGAGTCCTTTGAAAAGGCTGAACCAGAGTGGGAGGAGACCTTCACCAGATGCGCTGAGAGCATGGATGGGCTGGAATTTAGAATCGGCATGCTTCCACAGGTTACCATGGATGAGGTTGCCTTGATCGTGTCCAGATTCGGTGAATACACGGTGGCTCGAGAGGATCAGTATCTAGTCCCTTGAAAATAGCTCCTAATGCCAACTCATTGCTGTTCATTGCCAGTTAACTAAAGTCATTTTGGGAAACCCTAATTAGGGTTTCGTTTGTTAAATCTTGACTGTCGGCTCATGTTTAATTTGAGCCATTTATTCAATTTATGGAACTCTATATAAACTCTTGGACCCTCATTTGTAAGGGGTGAAGTGAGTAATAAAAAATTGTTGCGACGAAACTATTTCCGTTTATAAAAGCTCTTGTGCATGATTTGCTAAGAACAACTTTTATTTTCAAGTAGTATGCAAGGTTTAATATTTCTCCTTCAACACTTAGAGTAGACTTAGAATAGCATTTCATTACATGTTGGTTAGATGAATGATAGATTTGATCGCAGTGCCGGATAAAATTTTGCTCATACTTTTGTCGAGTGGATGATTTGCACTCGATGTGTAAAGTTAGTCTGAGCCATTAAATCGTGGATGCTTAACTTCTGTTTGTCTTGATTATCAATTCGAACATGAAAACCATTATCACCTCCGTTGAAGATTGCACCCGCTTCGCGTAGTTGTCCGAAGGAGGCGAAACGAAGTGTGGTTACCCATTTTGTCTAATCGCTGCTGTCTCTTGAATTCTTAGGCGTAGTTTAGATCTCTAAACCCTTATCCTTTTGCCCTTTTTTTGGAATATCTGAAATACCCATCGAAAGAGCTTCAACGATAAAACCGCCTAAGTCCTCAACTCGCGGAATGAATTTTACGTAAGTCCCCCTTGTGATTACCAGCAAATCACAACGCCCACTGACCTTGTCCATATGTCATAACCTGGCCAAAAGAAACATTGGAGTCATTGTATTATCTTCTAGGTATTTGCAATTACTTTTCAAGAGAGGATAAAGTGTCCTTGGGCATTTTATTCTGTGTATGGTGGCGTATTCAAAACACACACCAACACCACCTTGGGGTGCAACTTTCAACACCCCTCTTCCTTGTGACCATCTTTCTTTCAATGAGTGCAAACTGCAATGGTATTTGTCTTTGTTATTGCCCTTTGAATTGATGCTAGTAGTGGCATTATTTTTTCTTTTCCAGTTGCCCTTACCCTTGCCTTTCTCTCCACTTTCCTACTGTCTTTTATTCTGCTGTTTTTGAGAGTGTGAAGTGCTTCTTTTCTTGTCTAGCTCCAAATAATGTTTTTGTGCACATGGTTCATCTATATCTTTTGGTTTGGCCATCAAAATAGACCTCTTGAGGTGCCCAAACAGTTCTGGTAAGCATTTTATAAGCATTTCTTGGTCCATGACATCCTTGCCCAATTGAACTGCTTTCTTTCTAAATTCACTTGTGTATGCTTTCTTTCTAAATTCACTTGTGTACTCTTGTACACATTGACCTTGTCTTATTCTAAATATGTCATTGCATTACTCTCTCTTCTTCATAGGAAATGGGGTAAAATTATTTCTTAGCAGCCCCTTGAAGTCCTCTCACTTGGACATTGGTGGCATATTTTGCAAGGACTGGCATAGCTTTCAAATCACATGAGAGAACGCCTGGTGATTTGTTGATTAGAAGACATTTTGTGCAAGATGAAATATATCTCCATTTGAGAGACCCATTGGTCCAATTTCTTTATCAAAGGGCTGAATCCCCCATCTTCATCTCAGCCTTGAAGGAAACATTGCAAGAAGATTTCCTTGTTCTTGCTCAGTCCTCTTGGGTTCTTCTTTCTCCTCTTCATGTTCTTGTGTAATACTCAGTTTTTTGGTTAAAGCTAGGATTATGTTTTCCAGCGTATCTAACTTTCCTACTGAGTGGGAGATATGAGTAACATTACTTTCCAGCCTTCTAAGCTGTGCCTCATCCTCATACATCTCTCTATGCATATCTGGTATCTCTTGCCATTGATCTCGTTGTCCTATTCCGCTCTCAAAAGGGACTGAATTATCTCTTCCTCCTGACCTTGTAATGGGCATAACCAGCCAATAGCCTTTTCATAGTAGTCACACTCTTGCAAGGATAACAAAACCTTGATCTGTAAAGTGTTAGTTGCACTTCCTAAACACTTGCCAATTATAGATACTATCCTGTATACTCTACACAAAACCTTTTGACTGAATTCTTGCTTCACAATGCTTGTAAGTTTGGTTTTGAATGTCCAGCAATGCAACAAGATAACATATCCACTCAAGTACAAACAAGCCATGAAAATGGATTATAACATAGATACACCTGGAGAAACCCTCAAAAGGGAAGAAAAATCCAGAAGAGTGACTCTTGCTCCTCATGGCACTAATATCCAATCAATTACAACTGTTTACAAAGTCCAATGGACGAATTAGAACTCTTACAGCAAGTTTAATGAGCACCTAACACCTGTGAATGGTCATTGCATCATGGAAACCCCCATCTCGTTGCATCAGTCAAATTGTGAACAGAATGAAGGTAGAATTGAGAGCCAACCCTTGCACAACGTGTTTCAAGTGTTATTAAGCCTTTCCCACATCCATCCTTGGTGCCAAAATGAAGTCCAAACATTGGATGGTTGAATTGAGAAATCACAACCCTTCAAATTCCATAATCTGTTCAATATGTATGAAATTGCCACTTCATGACTTTTGGTGGTCATGGAAATGTTGCAGTGGTTACAAAACTACTGGGGTGCTTATGAAAGTGCCTCATGTTGGAAACCAGTGGTTTTGTCACCATTAAGTTTCTCTTCATTTTCAACATCTGATCCTCTGTTTCCTGACCTCCATGTGATGCTCTGGGTCACCACCAACCTGAGAAGAAATATTCTGGCTTCTGGAACTGTCTTATGGAGGAATCTCTTGTAACCATAGTCCCAAGAAAACTTTTTAACTAGAAATGACATCAACCTTGGATCTGTTTTTTGGATCACATGTTTCTTAGCTTCACCCTGAAGTTTGCCAAATGGACAGCTGCAGTGTTGATATAATGGGTGTATGTTAGAATTTGTCTTCTTGAAATTTGTTAGATAAGTTGCATGCTTCAATTAATTGTTAAATCAATAGACCCTTTTAGGATTCTATCACTGTCTTTTTTATGAACTTTTATTTCTTCTGGGGATGAATTTTCTTATCAATTCTCTCAAGATTGGGTATTTGTGGCATTTGCTGTCTTAAACAACTGTAGTATTATCGTTACGTGTTCATGTTAATTGGTTTGCACTAGTCAACTTTTCAAATGAAAACGTAGGGTTATAACTATAGGAAAATCAGTTTCCAAGCTTCATGTTTAGTTATAAGGAAATCGAATTAATGGTTTGAAGAGGATTGAATTAACCGCTTCAAGGGAGAACAAAGGAAAACTAATCATGGGTTGACATTGATAACACTTTTTGGATGACATGTGGAGAAAGGAACTGGTAGGCTAGTGCAAATGTGTGTCCAAAATGGGATTATTTCCTAATACTGTAAAGGATGTAGCTTTGGTTTTAGGTTGCTTAATTTGATTTTTGGTTCACTTTGTTAGTTTTATGATCAGACATGAAAGCAATCAGAAAATGCAACACATAAGACAATAAACACAGCAAGATACCCTGGGAAAACCCTCCAACTTGAGGGAGAAATACCCAGCCAATATATCTCTTATATATTGATATAATGAGAGCAGCAATCTGCTTACAACTCAGGCCCAACACAAGGCCGAATTTGATACAATATACAACAGCATCTCTCCTAGATGCGTGAATACAGAATAGACATGTTTCTCCTTGAGGTCGATCTGCTGCATCAATATAATGATCTGCTGCTCAAGATACTAGTCTGCTGCTCAAGATCATGACCTGCTGCTCAAGTGCAAACTTCTTCAAGGAGTGCGAATATGATGAATGAACTTCATTATCAAATGAGAGATCATCACCTTGTATTTATACAAAACAAAGTGTCTCTTCATGTAGGTCGGCCTCCTTATTGAATAATAATAATAATTAAATGAGTCGGCCACATTAAGGAAGTCGACCATAATAATTATTAACAATAATTAAATATTATTTATTTTATTATTTAAGATAGCCGCTTCTCTTCATTAATATCAATTTAAGATAAATTAAATAGCTAAAGGCTATTTTAAAATTTATCTTCTCAAATCGTGGTTGGAAGTAATCATCCAGACGCTGTATACATCAACACTCCCTCTTAGCTAGGGAGGAATACTTCCAGCTGTATAAGACATATCACCTCATTGTGATGTCAACCACCATGGTCACACCCATGTGTGGAAAAGAGCATATCACCTCATTGTGATGTCAACCACCATGGTCACACCCATGTGTGGAAAAGAGCATATCACTTCATTGTGATATCAACCATCATGACTCTCCCATGTATGGCAAAGGAACATATCACCTCATCGTGATATTAACCATCATGGCTCTCCCCTGTATGGCAAATGTATATAAGTGCCCATCACTCAATCATGATATCGTCACCTCATTGTGAGATTCACCATGGCTAATCCCAGAGGGTGAAAAACACAAGTACAAGAAAATCATCACGGACTCTCTCACGTGATGTTGTCATGGCGTCACACACATGACATCCACCATGGCTCTCCCAGAGGGTGGAAACAAGGGCTTTCACCTTGAAATTATCTCATAGAGAGAAATGCATTAACAAGGGCTTGCACCTCAAATCTCTCTAATAGAGAGAAATGCATTAAAGCAAATATGAAGTTCACTGATGCTGAGACTCCTTCTCAGCTAGGGCTTCATTCTCCACAATACCAAGCTTGCCTCGAAAGTACACAAACTTTACTCTGGCAAGAGGCTTGGTGAGAATGTCTGCCGTTTGCTCATCAGTGCTGATATACTTCAACTGGATTGCTTTCCTTAATACCATATCTCTGATATAGTGGTATTTGATTTCAACATGTTTTGTTCTGTCATGAAACATTGGATTGACAAAAAGCTTCACACAACTTTGATTATCACAATGAATGACAGTCGGCTCCAATGATTGTCCACACAATCTTGCAAGGAGCTTTTGAAGCCACACTACTTTTTGAGCTGCCACACAAGCTGCAATATATTTTGCCTCTGCGGTGCTCAGTGCCACCGAAGACCCCAAACTGAAACAACATCCAGAGGTGCTCTTCCGATCAGTGACACACCCTGCCCAATTGGAAGCAATATATCCATGCAGCTCTAAATCCATATCAGAAGAATACCTCAAGTCATATCCAACTGTGCCATGCAAGTATCTCAGGATATGCTTCGCTGCAACTAGATGTATTTGCCTTGGTTCACACATGAACTAACTAAGTGCACTCTTTGCATAGCAAATATTTGGTCTAGTATTGACTAGATACATCAATGATCCAATCAACTGCCTGTACATAGTAGGATCCACCAAATCTGAACTAGCTGCAACCACTTTTAACTTCTGAAAATTGGTTTCCATAGGTGTAGACATGGATTTGCAATCCATCATACCAAATCTCTTCAAGATGACTATTGTATACTTCCCTTGACTCAGAATGATCTCATTAGAGCTCTACCAAACTTCTAAACCAAGGAAGTAATGCATGTATCCAAGATCCTTCATTTCAAATTCAGAATCTGACTCCTTGCTTTTGATAATGAGGTGATCTTCTCCAGTAAGAATTAAATCAACATAAAGAACCAAGATCAACTATATTACCATCTTCTTCAGGTTCAGTAGGCTCCCTCTGAATCTTCAAGTACTTGCATCAATCTTCTGACCTCATCATCCAAGATTGCCTGTAACGCTTGCCTTAGAGAAATTGTTTCCAGCGCCCACCTCTATAGAGATTCAGGGCTGTCCTCATCGACCTCATCCCAGATTACTCTATTCTGAGTAGGTTTGTGGAGCTACCAATGTTAAATTCAGGTTGACTATCTTGAGCAATTCTTATCTCAACTGCTGAAGAGGATCTTCAAGGATTTAGCATCAGGCCTTGCAACTTCTTCTCCGTGAGTCACAAAACTCCCTTTGAAGGTTAATTTCTCCTCTTCGAAAAGACTGATCACAATGACAACTTGAGTATGTTCTTCGTCTTCGTGAGATGTCTCCGGTCATCAACTCAACTCAATCCCCATGGCTGCTATGACTTCAAGCTTGATCATGACTCTAGTCAGCATGACTTCCTCGTAGGATGCCTCAAGTTTTTCCTCACTAAGCAATCTCTCATCACCTTGTTGCACTTTGATCTATCCTGGAAGCAATTTAGAGAGATTACTAGAAGTTTATAAAACCATCTCAAGAAGTACCAAAGCTAGAATCATACAAGATTCACTATCCCAATGTTATAGCACATAAAAGGTTCATGAACATTAATCAAAACATGAAATACTTATTTCTTAATAGTTTATATATAAGAATCAACCTATAAGTAGCAAATATCAAAGAATCAGAATAAAGGGATAAAGAAACTTATCTTTTTATTTTATTTTTGAATTCTGATATATCTTTCTTCCATCTTTTGCTCCTCTCGAGAGTGCTAATCTCAGTAAAACAAAAGATAATCTACTCAACTCAGATTTCTTAGACACATTATGCAGCCAGCATATACAACATAGAATCAGGCCTCTCAAGGCACCATCATAGTCCATGCACAAAGAGAATGTTATCGATGTGATCATCCAATCACAACGAAATTGCAGTTCTCTTTTCATCTCAGAGTCACTCAGAGATCTTCACAATTTGTAAGGAATAGTAGTATCTCCAAAGGATCTTGTCCTAGTGATCACTATTCAAGAGAAACCGCGATTTTGACTAAGCACACATGATTCAAATAACCAATATCAGATTAGCAAATTGAAATTTTACCCTAGATTTAAAAAGTATAACCAAAAGAATACTTATCTCATTTGAAATCAGAGTCCTTAAGTTTTGCACATAAACCCTCTTTAGATCTGTACATATTACTTCTGCTCCTGAATGTTTCAGGCTTTTACAAGCTCCATTAACTTCCAATCTATGCATAGAGCAATGATTCTGAAGATTATGTGAAATATACTCTCTCAATTTTTTTGATTTTTAAATGAACATTTACAATGTAACCAAGCACCCGTTAAGGTTAGCATAACCCAAAACGTTGCATGAAAGAACTCTAACCAAGAATGCGCCCTAAAACCACTTAAGGAGGAGGGGCGGGCATATGGTCAGAAGATCCCTAGGATTTACTGAATCAAATATTACAATGATTACATTGAAAGAGAGAGATCAAACTCGACACCAAGAATGTGCACTCAAGATCCTTTGACAGGTGAGGTGCTAACATATGGTGGAGTACTAATGCTGAAATTGAAATGAAATAGGCGGATAACAAGCCATGAGAAACTTTCCACACTACCACCAAATAGTGGGGGGAAAAAGATTACAATTCAAAACTAATTCATCCGCTGCGGCGGGCATCCACTCAACAGTGGGAATTCTCCACTTGACAGTGGGTGAAAAAGAGAGATACAAATGTTTATTCTCCACATTGGCGGTAAACCAGCTAGGGGTTAAAGTGTTTGCATTAGGAAATCACAAGTAAATGCAGTAAGAACAATGACTGGATTAGTATTACTAAATCTCAGCCTTACAATGAAATAAATCTGCATTTTTCATGTGTTACAATAATATAATCAATGCAAACTCCTGAAGAATGTTTATTACAATATATAATCTTCTCAATCACCAAGATATAAGCCAAAATCTGAATGTTTAACAATCTGATATGCATAAACAGCAGGCTGAAAATGTCAATCAACAAACATGTAAATCAAATGAAATGCTCATGACTCTTCAAATATACCTCCGAATGATGTAAAATAAACTGCAGAAGTATTCTAAGAGGTAGGTGCCCAATCTCCAACCCACAAACCTTAAAGTTGTTAATGATTTTCACCTACATCCATGACTGGATCAGCAACAATAAAATCTGGAAATAACATCTGAATCTTCACCTTGAGGCTCAATGTGCACTTCTGAATGAAGCACACTCTAAATTCATCATCTAGGGAACCATAGTTTCAGGCCCGAAGAGTGGAATAGAATTGCTAAGCTTTCCCTTAGCCGGATTCTGGATTTCAAACCAGCAACATAACTTTTCTTTCCAAAGTATAACATAATCAGCTCTCCACAATGCAACAATATATAAGTTTCAATGGGCAAATGAAACACTTTGAATTCCAAGAAGTTGAATCACTTCAACTTCCCAAGGGACACCACCTTCAACCATTCACTTTATTGTGAAATAATAAAACATTAATTCCCTTCCTTTTAGGCGTCCATTTTACTTTGCAACAATAAAGTATTTAACAAATCATTAAATGCTCAACATGACCCCTTAATGTCCCCTCTTTAAAACAACATGAAGTTATCACTCCTAGGCATGGTGGTACAACTTAAAAACATGAAATTAACTAAGTATAATACTTAGTTTAAAGAGATAACCAAAACAAAAACCAATACTGAAACTGATGGATTACCACAAATAGCATGATGACCTGAGCTAAACTGCAGATGATGATACTACCAAGATTAGACTTACTAAAAATAGCCACTGCCAAAAATAGTAAGTTCACTTCAACTTAACAGAAAGCCAAACTGATCGGCCACACTGAACTGCAAAAGATTGAGTTGCTGCTATAAATATACTTACCAAAAATAGCATATTGCTATAAATAGTAAGTTTGCCAAAACCACATTTGTATGCCAACTGAGCAATATCATGACTTACTATAAATAGTAAGTGTTCCCATTCTTCTTAGCCTACAAGTTTATGGAAATAGGCTAAATCCAATTGTAGAGCGTAGGGCTAAATCGGGGACATTACATTATGCAACTAAAGGCCTCAAAACATCGAACCACACAGTATAAACCGTCTCCTTTACACACAGAGTTAGCCTATTCCAACAAAGTCCATTCCTTTATCAACTCCACCAGGTTTAGCTTTTCGAGATCTAGAACTCTGATAGGATTTTACAGACTTTGATGCGCACTCCTGCAGTTCACACCACAGAAAGAACATTAGCCATACACAATCTCTTGAAACTAATGTGACCTAGCCAGAATTAGAGAGGTTCCTTTCGTGGAAAGAGGGATGGGTGCCAAAGTCTGACACGAGCCAAAGATTTCGCCAGTAATCGCTTCACAACCTCTGCCCTGGGTATGATCGCCTGTAATCCAAAGCGACAACTTCCAGCATTGGATCATATCTGATTACGAAGAGCATTCAACCATTAATAAATTTCGATCAATATCAATGGCTTCTGTACTACTTCTAGAGTTTGCTATGCCATAGATTGCTTAATCAAGTCTGATCAGATCTTTTCTGAGACCTGCTTTGATACCATGTTAGTTTTATGATCAGACATGAAAGCAATCAGAAAATGCAACACATAAGACAATAAACACAGCAAGATACCCTGGGAAAACCCTCCAACTTGAGGGAGAAAAACCCAGCCAATATATCTCTTATATATTGATATAATGAGAGCAGCAATCTGCTTACAAATCAGGCCGAACACAAGGACGAATTTGATACAATATACAACAACATCTCTCCTAGATGCGTGAACACAAAATAGACATGTTTCTCCTTGAGGTCGATCTGCTGCATCAATATAATGATCTGCTGCTCCAGATAAGGATCTGCTGCTCAAGATAATAGTATGTTGCTCAAGATCATGACCTGCTGCTCAAGTGCGAACTTCTTCAAGGAGTGTGAATATGATGAATGAACTTCATTATCAAATGAGAGATCATCACCTTGTATTTATACAAAACAAAGTGTCTCTTCATGTAGGTCGGCCTCCTTATTGAATAATAATAATAATTAAATGAGTCGGCCACATTAAGGAAGTCGGCCATAATAATTATTAACAATAATTAAATATTATTTATTTTATTATTTAAAATAGCCGCTTCTCTTCATTAATATCAATTTAAGATAAATTAAATAGCCAAAGGCTATATTAAATTTATCTTCTCAAATCGTGGCTGGAAGTAATCATCCAAACGTTCTATACATCAACACACTTGGCAGTCTTCTTGCACGATTCATGGTACGCTGGAACATTTAAGTGATAATACATGAGATGAGCATTCATTTCCTAGACGGAGAAGATGCTTTGTATCCCCCAATACGTAAGTAAATAATCTTAATAGGCATTTGAATGAAGTGAAATTAACTTCTCAGCTTTTATACAAGGACATCAACGGATAAAACACAAACCAACAATTTTTTTGTGATACAAAAGTGGCATTAAGCAAGCCACACAACACAACCATTTTCTCAAGGCGCTATAACAACTTGTGATGACACACTTGGCACACACCAATGCACCTAGTATAGTGACAGAAGTAGAAAACTACTAAATACCATGGGACAAGACACCATGGTTGGCGTGGAGGTGAGACAGGATTCCCAAAACCATTGAAACAGTCTCTAATTATCTCTACCAAACTACCCTTCAAATCCCATTGGGATAGAACAAACAAAAAAGCCAACTACCAAAAACTTAATCCTCTTACTAGGGGTCATTCCTATTCCTTGACCTTGGACAAGGTATCAAACTCAGGGAATAGGTTAGCAAACTTTGGCCAAGTCCGACACCTATAGGCTTTTATCAAACTCCTAGGAAGTCTAATACCCGATAGATGGGTATGGGGTCCCTCGGTAGCCTGATACCTTGGTACTTGGTATTGGGTTCCTTGGAACCTCGATACCTTGACAAATCGGTATTGGATTTTGGGGAGGTTCAATACCCCACAAACAAGTACCAAATTCCTTGCAAGTTTGATACCTCGACGCAAGTGTAAAACCTAAAAACCTAAAAAATGTACGAAGGCAAAAAAATTTGGTACTGGACTTCTCCTAAGTCTGATATCTTGACACATAGACAAGCTCAGAAATGCACTAACACACAAACACTAGGAAGCTCAACTTTCATGCTCAACGAGGCATAACATCCTCGATTCACAAGTTGTTTCTAAATAGTTCAAGGCAAATGTTCAAGGGATTGTGGGCACTATCTTGGCCACACAAGAGCCTCTTGAAAGACAGTTCCCAAGGAATGAGACTAAAGGCAACACTAGCTCCTTAACACAAGGCAAAGGAACATGAGAAAACTATTATGAGAAAACTAATACGAAAAGCCATGCTCATTCAACACCAACATTGATGGGCCAAAAGCACCCATAGAACTTTCAACCATTATGATTATACATTACAGGTTCACTCATACACATCCATAACTGTGATTATAACATAATAATTTAACCCAAATTTGCATAGTTGTCATTATATCAGCTGTACAACCATAATTATAGCCTCACAAGATGATGTGTGGAAAAGTACCAAATGGGACAAATAAATTAATTCCTTTAAAGGGTTTCATCCTAAACATGGATGAATCATAACCCCCATTACAAATAACATCATAGTACAACTATACAATAATTACAAAGGGCACATAGACCCCACTTACAAAGATTCAATCAGCAATTAATTCAAAACATGCATAAATACAAGGTAGAGGCTACTTCCCAAACATGGAAAGATTGCATTGCAATACATAAATGATACAAAGCATAATATTACATCAATAACGAGCCATCTCCAAGGTGCTCCAATAGCCACACAACATAACATAAAATGTTGAACCAAGATCTTTAAAGAAAGACCAATGGTGAAATGCTACTCACCACCCTACCATATTACCATCATCATTCTATGCCACTCTAGGCGACCCTCAAGATATGGAGTAGATCATGGATGCACCACTATCAAGGCCAAGGCTCACACTCATACAAAGCATACATGGCAACACTCATGCCAAACCAAATATAAGGTAACACATGCAGTCACCCCAATCAAAGTGAACAAGCATCATATTATACACATGGCATCAAGTAAGATAAGCCATCATAGCACACAACATGCCAAAGGGGAAATATAACCAACAAGTAGGCATAAGAGATAATTCACGACACATAGCATACACATGCCAACAATGAACATGCAACACATATAAGAGCATGAAACAATCAATATCTCATCCAATAACATACATGGCTAGTGATGGGTCTCATGTCGGATGTAGAATCCAATAGCATCAAGGATGAGTATCCTAGAGGAAGGCAAGGAGTGTCATCCAGTAGCCCTATGGCTCTATGGGATAGAGTGCATGGCCCTTGTAATGTCGCAAAATTGCACCTTAGGGGCAATTTCACATTTTAGAACTTTTCCTAGCATTTATTGCAACTAAACGCATTTGTGATAAGAGCCTCATGGGTCGGAATTTCACAATTCCAATTCCATGAGGTCCAACAATGAAGCGACAACAGTCCATCACCCCATTTCTTGAAAACTGATTTGTTGGACACTTGCATGGTGCGTGAACGTTTGTGCGGCGTGCTAGCGTCCTGGTAGTTTTCCGAGTTCAAAATGAGAAATCTCAGAATCTTGGCTCATGATACGTGTCTCTATAGTCAGATTTCCTGAGTGTAACAGCTCCTTCCGCCCTTGCATGTAACAAAACTCCCTTTGCTTTCATTTTGGGGGGGTTCTCTCTCATTCAATCGCTTCTCTTCTCAATCTCATGCTGCTCTCAGCCTCTTCACCCTTTGCAATAACATTTCTACAAGCGAAGCTTTGTCGGATTCCAACAACCAAAGCTCTCTAGCAAGCATTCAATGGTGCGTCCTTGTGTTCAAGAGGGAGCTAAGGATTGCTGGTAACACTCTCTTGCTCTTATCTATTTGTGAATAGATTAGATCACTTTGTTCATTTGCTATTTGGTGGTGCGGGTTCTCCTCCTCAAGTGGGGATTGTTTTCACCACTTCCTTTTTGTCTATTTTGTGTACTCTCTCTATCTATCTAGCTTCCTGTGGAGGTGGGAACACCAGCATAGGTGTTTGACTGCGACAAGCCCCGAAATAGCCCCAACATTTTTCCCTGTTCATCTTGTGTGCAGGCTGCCGAAGTGGAGCTTGGAGGAGGGTTTCAAATGTTTGGCCGTTTGTAAGTTCTCTTAGCTCAACTTTGTACTCTATTTCACTTTTTGCTTTCTGTCTAGTTATTTTGTTAAACAAACCTCAGATCTGTGCTATACAGTAAGGTTTTGGTCATCTTGTCCAAGGTTTGAGTTCTCTGTTTGCCTTGGATGCCAGCGCGTCCTTTGGACTCCAACAAGCCACAATGGCGTCCTAATACTATGCTGTAGTCCGTTGGCCGAGAGCTCTTCCTTTTGAGGCAGAAATCTCGAGACCTTGCTCTCTCTCAAATTTTGTAGCAGTCTTTTGGGATAATTGATTTGTGCATGATTTCTTTGCAATTTCTTCATTCAACAATATTTGAGGTGGTTAAGGTCAGTTTACTCCCTGGGATTCTCTTGAGAACGAAGAGACTCGTGTGTAGCGAATCCCCCTTATCTCACATTTTGGTGAACCCGACATGAACATGTTAGATCCTTTTTTGCAATGTTTTAATATTTATGATAATGCTTTCTCTAAGGAAGATTTCAACATTTTGGATGATGCTCTAGATGATTTCTTAGAAGCATCTTCCTTTGCTTGTAGATCTTTCGAACAAACTTCTTGACAAGTTGAAGAGTTGGTGAACGTTGTTGTAGTCTCCGTGGCTTCTCCAAGTCCTAAGAGACTTGTTGTTTACTTGACTCTAAGAGACCTGTTGTTTACTTGACTCTGGCTAGCCCCTCTCCTAAGAGGAATCATTCTATTTGTGGAGTTCCCATTTATAATGATTCACCAGATTTATATTCAAGGTTTGTGTAAGCCACAAACTTTACTTCTTATAATGCTGTTAGGCACACGTATAATACTAGTAGAAATAAGCAGAATTTGGATCAACAACCTTCCGTTCCTACACCTCAACCTACTCAAGTTCCTACTTCTTTACCACCTGCTCAACCAAGTCTTCCTTCAACACCTAAACCTGCGACTATGATCTTGTTGAGCAACTTTGTGTTACTTCGGCTAAGATCTCGCTCTGGGATTTGCTTCAGACCGCTCCGATTTATCAAGGTATGCTTAAGGAAGCCTTGCAGAAGGTCCTCTTGCCTGCCTCCGCTAGGCTGACAAATGTTAATGTGTTGATGGCTCATATTTGTGCGGATTCACCGAATATCACGTTCTATCTGCAAGAACTTCCGCCCTCGGATGTGCAGAAGCAAGCAAATCCTTTAATGATCATAGTTAATGTTAATACTATCGGTATTAGATGTACCCTCGTTGACACTAGTTTGACCCTCAACGTTTGTGGTATAGATGTGCTACCTAAAATTAAAGTTGATTCTTCTTCCTTAGCTGCTTCTACTCTGTACATTCGTGGATTTGATAACGTTGGTCGACAAGACCTAGGCACGATAATCTTGCCTTTGCGGTTAGGCCCCATTACCTTACCCACCTTGGTTTACGTGATGCCTGGCCCCTTACCCTACAATCTTCTCTTGGTGAGACCCTGGATTCATGCTATGGGTGTTGTGACTTCTACTTTACATCATTCTCTGAAGTTTGTTGCAAAAAGTCAGGTGGTTACGGTCAAGGCTGACCCTGAAGTAGTTCACCTTTGTGAATTGGCGGCTATTGGTCGGGCTTCGGTTGTTTCCACTCTTAAGAATTGTATTCCGTCTTTAACCTCTGACGTGATGACATGTTCCTCGGTGATACCATCTGTAGAGGTTATCCCTGAAGCGAATATCGCTAAAGAGGAGCAGCCTAAAGTAGAAAGTCCTAAGTCTTCCCCATCTACTTCTTCTAAATCAAATGCATTTCTTGGTGATGATTGGGGATCCTTGGAATTCTTCGAATTCTTCGTTGGAGAGTACAAAGTGAATCCCGTTCTTCTTAAACTTCTGATAACCTCAAACTCCTCTGTTAAGGAAATGGATTAGACTCCTGCTGAGAAGGAAAGTTGTGATCCTATTCAAGAAACCAGTCATTCCCCTACCGAGGAGGATAATCCTACTCCGCTAAGGAGGTTAACGTTTGCGAATCGAATAAGGAAGACGATTGTGGCCTTGTAGACGCATTTGACGTCCATTGGTGGAATGATGCTCTCTACATAGAGCCACCGTCTTCTGAAGCTTTGCAAACACGCTATGGTCTTGGATATAGGCTCATTTCTCAATAGATTATAGGCGCAAAAGCCTTGGACATATTGAGCAAGGAATTCAGGTCCCTATCCAATTTAAGCCTTATAAGGGCTATCTAGGTTTGGGATGCTCCGTTGAACAATCTAAGCAAAAACCTTGGTGGAGTGTTAACATGATTTCAGTTGAACCTCTTAATCTTGTCCTTCCAGAATTGATAGAAGATGGGGTGGAGGCCGAAGAAGTCCACTTAGATGTTTTCTCCTTGGAGGAAGCACTAGAAGAATTCATAGGCGCCTACTCCCGCCTGCCCTCCTTTCACCATAAACAACGATTCCCATATTGTTTGAGTAAACATGCATACTTTGGCGAATCTGTTTTGAATATGGATGAGGAGGCCCCTCTATCGAATATAGATGATGGTGTCCTGATACCGCATCCGGAAGACCGTAGTCCCCTCCTCATGGGGGATACTGCTGAAGATTTCATGGATCCTAAATCTCTCGAAAAGGTGATCAAGATCGAGAAGTGCCTTTCTTTCAAGGAAGCTAAGGAGCACTCGGACCTTTTACATTCTCATCCGGATATCTTCACTTGGTCATATGAGGACATGCCTGGTATTGATGAGTCTATAGTGGTTCACAATATTGTCTTATGTCCCGATGCCAACCCTGTTAAGCGAAAAATCCGAAAGATCAATCCAAAGGTTGCATTGTTGGTTAAGATTGGGATAGAGAAGCTATTAAAAGCATGCTTTATCCATCCAATTGACTATTCGCCTTGGATTTCGAATATTGTTGTCGTTAGTAAACCTGATGGTTGTATCCGTATATGCATTGACTTTCGTGACCTTAATAAGGCTTCTCTTAAGGATGACTTTCCGTTGCCTAATATTGATATCATTGTGGACTCGACTGCAAGCCATGCCTTGTTATCCTTCATGGATGGCTTCTCGGGTTATAATCAGATTCGTTTAACCTGAAAGATCAGTATAATACAGCCTTCACTACCCCTTGGGGTACCTTTTGTTATGTGGTCATGCCGTTTGGGTTAAGGAATGCAGGAGCAACTTACCAACGGGCAATAACCTTAATCTTTCATGATTTCATTCATGAAATCCTAGAGGACTATGTTGATGTTATCTTGGCGAAATCCATAACTTGTCAAGATCATGTGGGGAACCTTCATCTTATTTTTGGAAGGCTTCAACTCTATAGTATGAGGCTTAATCCTCTTCAGTGTGGAAGCTGGCAAACTTTTGGGATTCGTAGTTTCTCACCATGGAATTGAAGTCGACATGAATAAGATTGATGCAATTGTTAACATGTCTCCACCTAGGAACATTGCAGAGTTGCAGAGTTTACAAGCGAAGATTTAGGCAATTCGTAGATTCATATCTCAATTGGCTGATTGTACCCTTCCTTTCACTCTATTAAAAAAGGATGTTTGCTTTATATGGGACGAGGAGTGCTAGAAAGCTTTTGAGTCAATTAAAATTTATTTCGCCAATCCTCCTGTATTAATGTCGGCTATGCAAGATAAACCCTTTTTGCTTTACCTTGCCGCATCACCATACGCTTTGGTAGCCTTGCTCGCTCAGTATGATGATGCTGAGAGAGAAAGAGAGGTCTACTACATTAGTCGTGTCCTGGTTGATTATGAAACCCGTTATTCTTCCATGGAGAAAGAATGTCTTGCTCTCATCTTTGCAACACAAAAGTTACGACATTATCTTCTTCATGCGAAAACACATGTTATTGTGAAAAGTGATCTTTTGAAGCATTTGTCTTCTGGTGCCGATCTTGTTGGGGAGGCTAGCAAAGTGGGTAATGTTGCTTTTCGAGTTCAACATAAAGTTTGTAACTTAGAATAAAAGGTCAAGCGGTTGTCGATCAACTGGAAAACGCTCCCTCATCTCATTCCCTCCCAGGTTTGGACTTGTTCCTTGATGAGGATATTTTCACAATTAATCATGATCTTGTATGGAAGATGCATTTCGATTGGTCGAGATGTCAAACTAGCTCTAGAGTGGGTGTAGTTCTAATCTCGCTTGAAGGTAAGCCGGTCCCTCTCTCCTTTCGATTAAAATTTACTTGCACCAACAACATCGTTGAGTACGAAGCCCTCATTGTTGGCTTGCATGCCACGATTGCGTTAAACATAAAACATCTCCGTATACATGGTGACTCTAAGCTTATTGTGAATCAGATTACGAGAACCTATCAAGCCAAGCAAAGCAAGTTGTCTCAGTATCGAGACCTTGCTTTGTCCTTAATTGGTTTTCCTCTTTCACAGTAGATAGTGTCCCTAGGAGAGAAAACCAAAATGCAGATGCCATGGTGAGCGCTGCTTCCCCGGTACCTTCAGATAAGGATACGAAAGAATATCACTTCGTGGTTCATATTTGCTCTTATGTGTTCTCACGTAGACTCGGGAGAATGGTATTCCAACATCTACAACTATTTGAAGACTAGAAACTTTCTCGATGATGTGATGAAAAACAATTGCACTTGTATAAGAAAGCTGTCAGTCCGTTATGTTGTCTTGTTGGATGTTCTTTATCGGAAATCTTATAATGGCTTACTTCTTCGATGTCTCACTAAAGCAGAAATACCCCTTGCCCTTAAGAAAGCCCATTCAGGTTCCGGGGGTGGACATTTTGGTGGTAAATCCTTGGTGCGAAAATTGATTCAGATGGGATACTTTTGGTAAATAATAGAACAAGATTCCTTCAATTTTGTCAAGAAGTGTTCGCAATGTCAACAACATAGTCGTCTTATTCATGCTCTTGCTCAAGAGTTACAGAATCAGAGCTCTCCTTGACCGTTCGCAAAATGGGGGTTGGGTATTATTGGAAAAATATCACCTCCTTCTAAAGGACATGTCTTTATCATCACTGCTATCGATTACTTCATGAAGTGGGTTGAAGTTGTTCCGCTTCGATCCATGACTGTTGAAGCTATCTGTAGCTTTCTTCTAAATAACATCATTGCTCGCTTTGGATTGCCTTCCACCTTAGTTTCCGATAATAGTATGCCATTTAAGAACAAGTGAAACAATTTGTAGAGAAATTTCATATTAACCATAGATTTTCTACACCATATTATCCTCAATCTAATGGCCAAGCGAAAGTATCTAGTAAAACTCTTGAGCTCATTCTTCGTAAAACAGTGAATAAACATGGTAAGGATTGGCACATTCAATTGACGTACGCTTTGTGGGCCTATCGCACGAGTGTTCGTACGACGATGGGAACGACACCTTATAACCTCGTGTACGGTGCCAAAGCTATCATGCCTTTGGAGTTGGAAATTCCGTCTTTGCGGGTTTCCCTTAAAGGGTTAATTGATGATGAGACTTACCGATCTAATCATTTGCATCAGCTTGAGATGCTCGATGAGTGCTGCTTACATGCCCTCGATTACCTTAAAGCTTATCAATGATCCCTATCTAAGCAATATAATCAAGGTGTTCTTCCTAGAACTTTCAAGGTAGGTGACCTAGTTCTCTACGAGAATCAAAGAAATGTAAATGCGCCGCTCGATCAAAAGGGGAAGTTCAGCCCTAATTGGTTAGGCCCTTACATTGTCATCTCCGTGTATGGTTCTGGTGCATATGGATTGTCGTCTATGGATGGGATGCCTTTAAAAGAACTTGTTAATGCAATGCATCTTTTCTGATACTATGCGTAGTATCTATGTGTCACATGTGTAATGTTCACTCTTCGGGGTTGCAGTGTTGCATGTTTTGACATTCCTTCATCAACACATTATGAAGTTTTTTTGTGTTATGATGTAACCGTGTGTGTGTGTGTGAGATATACATACATGTGTTTTGCTATGCGATGTATCCATGCATTACATTAAGTTTTTTGGTTAGGCAATTAGATCATCATATTTATTTAACTAACATGCATCCATGTGTGTTTATTAAATCATGATAGCATCTAAACTAAACATACATCCATACATATAATATCCATCGCATTAACATACATGAAAGAGAGAAGCATACATATAAAGTGAAGAACACCATGATGTTGGAATCAAAATGTCGTGTGTATATATATATATATATATATCTGTGAATGTCATGTACATGTATCGTGCCACTATTATAAAAAATAAGTGGGTGTTGTATATATGTATCACTGTCTATACATCGAAAATGATCTACAAAATATATAACATCGCTACAAAAATGATATACAAAATGGCCATCTAAGCCTCGGGCATATAGGTCCCTGAGTCCTCTGGCTCTGGTGGCTGTGGCTAGGGTTGCACGGTGGATATTGAGCAAGCCCATTGCGACCGAGAAATAGACATGGCTGCGTGGAATCCTTTGATCTCTCCCTCAAGGGAGGCTATGCAAATCTCTGCTGCCTTGAGCGCATCTCAGAGCTATTGATCCCCTATTGGTTGCCCTATGAGGTCATTGAGCTGGATTTGAAGAGCATCAAGTGCTTGCGCGACACCCTTTGCTCTTGTCACAGCCACATCTCGCTCGGCCAGGGCAACCCACAACTCTACAGACACTTGGTCTCTCTGTTCCTAGGCAATGGTGGCATCAACTGTCATTTGTACAATCTTCACCCATGCCTCCTCGTATGTCGTCCTCGGAGGCACGACTGACTCGAAGAGTAGGGCGTGTCGCCCTGCTGTGACTGGCTGATAAGCATCGAGGACGAGGCCATGGAATGGCACGACAGGGGCCACCTCTAATATACACTGAGCAAAGAGCCCAGTCCATCCCTGTGTATCCATTGCAACCCCAAAGAAAAGAGATTATCAGTATCATGAGATGTATAGAAATAAAGCTAAAGTAAAACATATATACATGAGATGAAAAATGAAAGTACTGAAATGAAATGACATAATGTAACTACTATACCTGGGTCCCCTAGCTGCCAGTGTGGGTTCGAAGGTGGTGCAATGCTGGGACTCGCATCGCCTGCCTTTGGTGTTGCTCTCGACGCCACTAGAGCTATCGTAGGATTGACGACAGGATCTGGTGGCATAGACGAAACTGGGACTACGGGTGGCGGAGAAGACATCCTCTATCGCTGCCTCGGCCTCGCCTCTGTCGCCACCTCCTCCTTACCCTCCTGCTGTTGCCACTCTTCGCCCCAATCTGCCCGCCTCCGCCTCACCCTTGGTGGTGCCTCTCCTTGTAGGCCAAGATTCCCCTTGGGGGCATTCGCTGAAAAAATGGGAGCAGGACCGTGCACCTCCCACCAGGCACGGTAACCTCTTGCCATGCTTACATTGTCGACCGACTACATCTTCGGTGGGTCCTGATCATCTATGTCGTCATCAGAAAAGGCGATGTTGACGATGGTGGGCCGCTGATGATCGGCCAATCGTGTGGTGCTCCTCACGATCCGTGCATGAGATGGGACCACGGGGGGATGATCTGAACGTGCCCGTGCTGTCACATGACTTGGGTCCAGTAGTAAGGTATGATCACAAAATTTGTGCGACCTAGGAGAAAACGGTCGCGTTGCAGATCCCTAAGGAACCTGCCATCATCTACCCAACGAAAAAATCGATGGGGCAGCCACCTGACCTGGCCAAGTTGCAGAGTGTCGAATTGTAGCTGCCAAAACTACAGGTCTCTGTGCCTCCATGCCTAATCAAATCATACCAATGAGACATGGGTATTGAATAATCTCGCACCCAAGGATACCCCTCAGGTCGTGTACATGTAATGTGGGCAAAGGCCCACACCTACAGCAGGGTGCATGCTATTAGGCTCCAAAACTCATAATGCACGTACCTGCCCAACTCTTGGTATAGGTGTGTGAGCATGTTGCACCCCCACACGAACACCATCTTGTGCTCCTCCATCTCTCGGATAGTATACACGAGGTCCCTCTGTAGGCGAGAGCCTCATGCATCTATCGTGACCCAAGTGGCCATAGTGATCACCAAAACTTGTTGCAACAAGGGCATTGCACCACTCCCCTGCTCGAACCAACGTGTGTAAATATGGTTGGTACGTTGCTGCCATCGCGGCCCGAGCAATACTCAACCCCATCGGGCCACTCCTCAACTGAGTGTGTATCATCAATCACGACTCTCCGCCCGCAGATAGGAAGGCCGAGGACGTGATAAACGTGCTCGAGTGTGATGGTCATCTCGCCCATCGGGAGGTGGAAGGTCGAGGTGGTAGAGTTCCACCACTCCATCAGCGCCATGAGCATCTAGTTGTGGTAGAGCATCTCTGGCATTCGATAAATCTGCCAGAGACTCACCAGCCATAAAAGTGTCTCCTCATCTGATAGGTGCTAATACTGATCCCGGACAAGGCAAAGCACTCGCCCATCAGGATGCTCCCTCATCTTTGGGTAATCTTGCAAAAATGAAAAGAATCTAAGTCAGAACCTCGGATGTGCAAAAAGTTCTACAAAAAATCTACTAAGTGGAGCCTTCGAGACATGGGCACGCCGCGTAGACGTTTGCATGCCACATAAGTGTCTGAGAACCGCCATTAAAGATGGCAAGATGCCAACGCGCGAGGAGGACGCGGGTACATCATATGGACGCCTACGCTCCAAATCTTTCAAAAATCCATTCAAATCTTTAAAAAATACATTAAAAGGTTGTTTACGGACCTACCTGATCGATCTTGAGGCCTTCGTGTACATCCTCTTGTAATTGGTCCAGCTTGGGCTCTAGATAATCTCGTTTGTGTGGGATTTTGCTGACTTTTCTCTCACCAAAGTCAACAAAATTCCTGCAATGAATAGTGAAAATGACCCTTCTAGGGGCCCACCTAGGTATATATAGGCCCCCTGTGGCCCATTTTTCCCGGCGATTGTGGTACACCTCCATTTCTCTTGCTTTTCCCTCCACTGTATTGGGGGCAAAACTAGGAGGGGGAACACAGTCACTTCATCAATGTTTTCTTCCGAACCACTAAATTTTTTCTTGATCATTCTTCTTGTCTTGGTAGCTTCTTCCGATTTTTGGGCTGACTTAAAATCTGGAGTTTTGCAGAATCAAATTTTGTGCGGTCTTTCATGACAAATGTTGTATTTTTTCGCTGAGTTCGACTGCTAGGGGCATCTTTAGTACCTACCTGCTTGACCTTTGCGTCCTCTACAATATCCTTTTTGGCTTGCAAATCGGTAAATATTTCAAGTTTAGTGTTGGCTTTCTCATTTATACTTTAGTGTGGCTGATTTTCCCAAAATCGAGCCCACTAAAGTGGAGGCAAAATGTAATGTTGCAAAATTGCACCTTAGGGGCAATTTCACATTTTAGCACTTTGCCTAGTATTTATTGCACCTAAACGTATTTGTGATAAGAGTCTCATGGGTTGGAATTTCGCGATTCCAATTCCACGAGGTCCAACAATGAAGCAACAACAGTCCATCACCCCGTTTCCTGAAAACTAACGTTTTGGATGCTTGCGCAACGTGTGGACATCTGCATGGCACACTAGCGTCTTGGCGGTTTTTCGAGTTTGAAACGAGGAATCTCAGAATCTTGACTCATGACACATGTCTCGATAGTCAGATTTTTGAGTGTAACGACTCCTTCTGCCCTTGCATGCAACAAAATTCCCTTTTGCTCTCATTTTGGGGGGTTCTCTCTCATTCGATCGCTTCTCTTCTCAATCTCATACTGTTCTTAGCCTCTTCACCCTTTGCAATAGCACTTCTACAAGCGAAGGTTTGCCGAATTGAGGTCCCTGCAACAGCCAAAGCTCTCTAGCAAGCATTCAATGATGCATTCGTGTGTTCAAGAGGGGGCCAAGGATTGTTGGTAACACTCTCTTGCTCTTATCTATTTGCGAATAGATTAGATCACTTTGTTCATTGGTGCGTTCGTGTGTTCAAGAGGGGGCCAAGGATTGTTGGTAACACTCTCTTGCTCTTATCTATTTGCGAATAGATTAGATCACTTCGTTCATTTGCTATTTGGTGTTGTGGGTTCTCCTCCAGCGGGGATTGTTTTCACCACTTCCTTTTTGTCTATTTCGTTTACTCTCTCTATCTATCTGGCTGTCTGTGGAGATGGGAACACCAAAACAGGGGTTTGACTGTGGCAAGCTCCGAAACAGCCCCAACATTTTTCCTCATTCGTTTTGTGTGCAATTTGTCGAAGTGTAGCTTGGAGGAGGGTTTCAAATGTTTGGCTGTTTGTAAGCTCTCTCTTAGCTCACCTTCGTACTTTATTTCACTTTTTGCTTTCTGTTTAGTTATTCTGTTAAACAAACCTTAGATTTGTGCTAGACAGTAAGGTTTTGGTCATCCTGTCCATGGTTTGAGTTCTCTATTTGCCTTGGACGCCAGCACATCCTTTGGACTCCAGTGTGCTGCGCTGGCGTCTTGATACTGTGCTGTAGTCTATTGGCCGAGAGCTCTTCCTTTTGAGGCAGAAATCTCGAGATCTTGCTCTCTCGGATTCTGTAGCAGTCTTTTGGGATAATTGATCTGTGCATGATTTCCTTGCAATTTCTTCATTCAACAATATTTGAGGTGGTTAAGGGCAGTTTGCTCCTTGGGATTCTCTTGAGAACGAAGAGACTCGTGAGCAGCGAATCCCCCTTATCTCACAGCCCCTTTCTTGAGGTGAAAGCACTCTCGACATCCAACACTTTGAAAGTGGTGGCATGCTCTTGGTGCACATACCGAGCCTATGTAAGTGCTCTAGCTATGTCACTTCATGGCATCTGTTTTGAGGGTCTATTGCACCATAGCATATCATTGCATGGGCGACATGTTGAGTCTTTACAAGCCCTCCAAGCATGTGACTTCTTTAGTTATCACTTGATTTAAAACCATAAATCTCACCCGTTGCCACCTTAGAGTCACTTTTTGACCTAGAGCAACGGTGAGAGTCATTTCTTTCAGCCCCTATACCTCAATCTTAGGTTCATCATATACCAAATAGCCATTTGGGAGTGGCATGGAAATCAATGCATAAACTTTCATGATACATTGCTAGAAGATGCAAAATTCCAAAATATGAAGAAGACATCTCTTCCCACAAAATAATTCATTCAAATGAGGTCTAAAATGCAATTTTTATAATTTTCTTCAAAGAGGGTAAAACCAACAATTTTCTCAAGCCTCCATTAATGTAGTCACATGAAACCTTCAAAACCCCCAAAGTTTTCAGCTTTTAAAATGGATGGAATATCCAAAATCCAAGAGTACCGGTTTGATTCTAAAATGCACATCAACACTTTGATGCAATACGTGTTCCCATTTTTAAAGAATCTAAGATTTTAGAAGATTTTGCCATAACTTAGCTTCTAAATAATGATTTTTAGACATTTTAAAACAAAAGATTTAACTACAAAATAAACCCTAAATCATTTCCATAGAATGATGCTATATGCTCCAGCTAACATGGGCATGGCTCAAAGAAGGAAAATTCATTTAAAATGCAGATTTAAACAAGGGAAAATACCTCCCTACACAAGTGCAGCAACAGTTTTCATGCACAAGGGTCAACGGTCCTTTTCCTATCAAACTAGTCCCCAAAGAACACAAGAAATCTCGTTTCATTTTCCCTTTTTCAAGAGAAGGGGAGGCATAGAGAGTTTGGGTGAGGGAAAAACTCTCAGCCAAGGATAATGAAAATTAAAAGTCTTCCCCCCACAACACCAACCCCTCCCCTTTCTTCTAAACACTTTTTTTTATAAATTTTTATATTTTTATATTTCAAATTTCATTTTGCCAAGCAATACATTTTGATAAAATCAATAATTAAATCAAAGAAATTGATTTAATGAAGCCATGCAGACTAAATGCTAATTTAATTCAAATTGACATTTTCCATAGCCAAGAATTCAAATGAAATAAATTAAATTGCATTTTAACTAACAATATTTCACTTAAGCCAAATAAATAACATTGTAATAATAATTAATTAGTTCAAAAGCTAATTAAATTAAATTGATATTTCAATAGTTAGGAAATTAAATCAACTGAATTAAACTACGCAATAACAACTATTAATTCTTATTGCTAACCATTTCCATTTGAAGGTAGTTAAAGTTATTTTAAACGAATAATTAAATTCATATAATTCTTTCTACCAATAAAATAATAGTGCAATAAATCTTTTGCTTCTAAAGCATAAATATTACCTATTCAATGCAAGCATTGAATATTTGCAAACATGGTTAACATGCATTTTAAAATAACTTTAAATGTGCTGAGCTACAACTCATATGGACCAGCTAGGACTTGAACCTAGGACCTTCCATTTTGTTGTTGGAGTGCTTTACCGACTAAGTTATTGGCCCCTCTTTGGCCAACCCATTGTCGGTCTGAGTGTGGCTTATTTCCTAAGCCACATTACAGGTGCTTGGGGCTCCTAGCCCGACTTTGATACCACATGTTGAGCTATAGTTCATATGGACCAGTTAGGACTCGAACCTAGGACCTTCCATTTTGCTGTTTGAGTGCTCTACCAACTGAGCTATTGGCCCCTCTTTGGCCAGCCCATTGTTGGTTTGGGTGTGGCTTATTTCCAACAAAATATAATGCAAAAGATAAATAAAACACATGCAAAGACTCAACCACACTTTATAGGTTTTCACAACATACTGATTTTGGAATTCTGAGATAATACAGGCATTTCACAAGGTTAAGAAGGGTGAGATGGCTAAGCAGAATCCTTGTCAACTTCTCCACATACCAGCCATTGGTCTAATACCTATAAATTTCCTACACACTCAAGTCAAACATTAGGCGTACTTGCTCTATATATTAAAATTTAATTAGCTGAAGCAACATAATCAAACCAACATGGTATAAATGTTAACATGATATCAAATCATAACATCTACTATAATCCTCTACAACTAGCATGATCTAGGAACAATATGCATAATCCACAATAACACATAATGCTAAAACACTGAAATGATCTAAATGTGAGTTTTACAAAGCGCGAGCAGTTAGATATGTGATTGGTGAAAGAATAGGAACGCAGGTTTACGTTTGATTTGTGAGCCCGTCCAGGCAGGTGACCTGGTTGGTCAAGGCTGCACTCAAGTAACTCTGAACATCCACTGCTTGCCTCGATTGTGAAGAGATTTCATTCAATTTTGACACACCGTCTGTCAAATAGTCCACAGAAAGATCGTATAGTCAGTTGCAATCTTGTAACGCTTTGCTCTGTTGAGTCATTGGACATGATAGGAATAAGTTTCTGAATGGTATTTGCTTCAGCTCTGCTCCTCTTGATAGCGATTTGACTCATATCTTTAGGACTTGAGAAAAAATGTGTATGATGGTTGTGTAAAAAGGGATGTAAATGGAGGTTATGGTATTTACAATAAGTTGGTGATTCTATGTCTGTTATTAATGAATCTCTGCTGCTGCTAAACTATACCAGATTTTGTGCAAGTCACTTATTGGTGAATACCATACAATATTTGAGGAACATAATGCAAAGATTGCAGCATTGGTTGTAACGATTTAGCAAAAGAAGCCCATGTGGAGGATATAATCAACAGTTTTGCAAATTGTACATTGATGATGTGCCACAATTCTAATTATTTTTAGCTCCTTTTGCGAGTCCAGATTAAGTAGATGTTTGTTTCAGATCATCTTGATTCATCTGTACTAAGGACCAACTTCAGAAACTCAAATGAAGATCATACCTGCTCATACAAAATATTCAATAAAGAAATGCTATCCAAAAACCAAAACAATCAAAAAAATTTAAATTATTGAGGCAGACAAGGAGAAAGAGTGTATTTTTGATATCCCAGCAATCTCCTAGTGCAACAACACTCAGAAGGCAGAGCAAGGGAAGGGAGAAGAGAGAACCTTGGCACAGCTAGCCCATGATAGATTTGCAGTAAAGCTGGTTGCATGCATATGCATTCTTCCTGCTAACTGGCTACATTCCAACCACCCTTTTACGGCCAATACACTTCCTATATTTATTTGATGCATAACTGCTGATATTCTTTCCCCTTGATCTCAAGTAAGACATTTTTTGTCGGTGTCAAGTATATAGATATTTTGGACATCGGAGATGGGACCGGGGCCTAAATTTGAATCTATTTTATTTTAAAATTTATTATATAGATTAAATATATATAAGTAAACTGATCTCCTCTTTTTAAATAATTGATCTTCAAATATTTTCTTGATAGGGTCAACCATCAAATTTAGGCCCTCAATGGTACCCGTCAATTCAGCACTATCAATATAAATTATAGGTTTGTTTTGTTTTGTATTTATTTTTAGGTCTGTTTTAAAAATATATTAGGACATTTCTACCTCTCCATCTCCATCTCCATCTTCCTCTCTATCTCTATCTCCTTACTACCCTCTCTTTCTTCCCTCCTCACTCTCTCCCTCTCTCCCTCTTTATTGCAAACATAACATGGGCCTATTGGTAATCGAGCCTAATTATCTTCCTGATTTAGGGGGCTTTTTAATCATGTTTAGATCCTTGTAAGTGGATGCTGATTTATTTGAAGTGATTCAGACCTTTGTTAAACAAACAACGTAATTTACTAAATGACCTACTAGTTGACCTCATGTACTACACAAATGACTGAAAAAAAAATTAGACCAAACTTTTTCCTAATTGACCTTCCACTTTTCGGCACACCCATTGCACACCAAGGTGCGATTGCTAGTATAATTTTATGTTGAGGGTCAGAAGGGTCATAAAGTTGTACCTTGACGCCTAGTCATAAAGTTGTACCTCCCCCCTCCCTTCCTCCCTCCCCCCCCCCCTTCTTCTACACACTTTTTTTTAATTAATTAATTTTTATATTTCAAATTTCATTTTGCCAAGCATTACATTTTGATAAAATCAATAATTAAATCAAAGAAATTGATTTAATGAAGCCATATAGACTAAATGCTAATTTAATTCAAATTGACATTTTCCATAGCCAGGAATTTAAATGAAATAAATTAAATTACATTTTAACTATCAATATTTCACTTAAGCCAAATAAATAACATTGTAATAATAATTAATTAGTTCAAAAGCTAATTAAGTTTAATTGATATTTCAATAGCTAGGAAATTAAATCAATTAAATTAAACTACACAGTAACAACTATTAATTCTTATTTAACCAGTTCCATTTGAAGGTAATTAAAGTTATTTTAAACGAATAATTAAATTCATTTAGTCCTTTCTACCAATAATATAATAGTGCAATAAATCTTTTGTTTCTAAAGCATAAATATTACCTTTTCAATGCAAGCATTGAATATTTGCAAACATGGTTAACATGCATTTTAAAATAACTTTAAATGTGTTGAGCTACAACTCATATGGACCAGGTAGGACTTGAACCTAGGACCTTCCATTTTGTTGTTGGAGTGCTTTACCGACTAAGCTACTTGCCCCTCTTTGGCCAACCCATTGTCAGTCCAAGTGTGGCTTATTTCCAACACCCCTCCTTAAACCACATTACAGATGCTTGGGGCTCCTAGCCTGACTCTAATACCACATGTTGAGCTATAGTTCATATGGACCAGTTAGGATGCGAACCCAAGACCTTCCATTTTGCTGTTTGAGTGCTCTACCAACTGAGCTATTGGCCCCTCTTTGACCAGCCCATCGTTCGTTCAGGTGTGGCTTATTTCCAACAAAACACAATGCAAAAGGTAAATAAAACACTTGCAAAGACGCAACCACACTTTATAGGTTTTCACAACTTACTGATTTTGGAATTGCCACTGATTTGGATCTCGGATAACACAGGGATTTCACAAGGTTAAGAAGGGTGAGATGGCTAAGTGGAATCCTTGTCAACTTCTCCACATACCAGCCATTGGTCTAATACTTGTAAATTTCCTACACACTCAAGTCAAACATTAGGTGTACTTGCTCTATATATTGAATAGCTGAAGCAACATAATCAAATCAACATGGTATAAATGTAAACATGATATCAAATCATAACATCTACTATAATTGTAATGTCCCCTTTTTCACGTGCATCAGAGTTGGGGGATTAGCCTATTTTCCTGACCCTCGTAGGCTAATAGTTCTGGATAGAGGGTTTCTCAGACGGGCACTTGGTCGTCAATTTGCAGTGTGGATCTCCGGAGTATGGTGGCGGGGTGAATTGTGGTGTTTGGCACGATACTGGTGCTCAAATTAATGATACTCACCTTTTATTTCACCATCCTTGGCCTAGGGACCATGTGTCTTTAAAATGAAGGGGTCACTTTATATTTTAAAGTTACTATTCATTACTAAAGTGAAAAATGTTATAACTTAAGTGAATAGTGCTCACTTTAATGAATAGTGTTTCCTTTGTAAATTTATAAAAGGCAAGAGAGAAAATTCGAATTTCTTCATGGATGAATAATTTAGCTTGTTGAAAACTTGGGAGTGAAGCTTGGAGGAGGAAGGAAGCTAGGGTTTCCTGATTTCTTGCAGTGGGTGAGCCTGGTGGGGCTCTGTTCTTCGTTCTTGAGCTGCTTGATGGTGTGAAACACCACCTTAAAGTTGCTGGTCAGATTTTGTTGCTTCAGTTGGAGACCTGTGTTGCTGTTTGCAGGTTATTTGGAGCTGGTTTTTGAGTGTTCTTGACAGCCATAGACTCCATTGGCATTTACGCAAGAGCTGTTCGCTTTTGAGGAGTTTTGGAGCTGCTTTTTGTAAGCTACAGCCAGCCGCCTTTATTTGAGGGTTTCAACCAACAAAAGAGAAAAAGACGCCTCTCCTTGGTGGCTGCTATCTTTCCTAAAAGGGGCGCCCTTGTCCTAGAAGACCTCCCATGCCGGTTTTTGGTGGGAGAAGTTCGTTATTCACGAGTTGTGTGCATTTCTTTAGGGGCGGGTACTGTAGCAAGTCACTATTCACAGTGCTTGTATGGCTGTAAGTAAAAATTAAGGCATAAAATGTATCTTTAAAAATCTGATGTAAGCCATCTATCTTATGTGATCTATTATGTAATGAAGAAAGCATCTTTGGCTCTTAAATTGAGTAATTGCTTGAGTTATTTTCAGTAGCTTAGTTTATTTGAGTTTCCTTTATGTATATGCTTTTTAGTCCCCTTTCTAGCATTATTGGCAAACAAATCAAAGCACAAAAAGAGAATTAAACCAAAACAGAAATCAGACCTATAAACTCAGTGAGAAACAGATCAGCAGAGTGTTGGAACACTACATAATCCTCTACAACTAGCATGATCTAGGAACAATATGCATAATCCACACTAACACATAATGCTAAAACACTGAAATGATCTAACATACATGAGCACAACATATGCATCTCATAAGGAATGGTCGGCAATAGAAATTCAATAAATAACTCTATTAGAAACACCTTGATGGTCATACAAACATCACCACAAAAGCATCTAGAATACGCCCTTAGAACACATTGATGGCACAAAAACCTCATCAGCAAGTTCAGTGCAACGGATCATAAAACATGAATCGCATAATAGACTGAGGCAGCACTCAGAACAAGATATATCATATGAATTAGAAAGCCCAAAAGGCAACCACAAGAGGTGTCGTTATTGGAAATTAGTGCCAACACTATGTTGTGAGCACAGAGGAACCCCAAGTTGTTCTAATAGAACGTGGTAGGAATTTTTTAAGAATATATTCTTTCTAGTTAAGTGATAATTTAGTGAAGTGCATATTGGGGAAATAAATTGTTTATCACATTTGATAGCTTCAAGAACTAAAAATAATTAGAGAGATACAACAATTTACTTTATCATGAAAAAGTGGGATATGGATCAAACATGATTAGAATGTTCTATGCTTATCTTGATTATTATGATAATCAATGAATTACCATGTTATACCATCTACAAAATAGATAGATTCTTCAAAAATTGGGGAAAAGTTGCAAGAAATTGTGACTTGCCCATGGAAAATTATGGTTTTTTTAGTAACTTGTGGTCAATGATTTTGATCATAGAAAGTGAAAGTTTGACAAAAAAATTCTCGATTTTGTTTGTGATTTTAGTGTAAAAAAACTTGCCACTCATGATTTAAATGTGAGTTTTACAATTTGTTCTATTTTTCCCTAACCCTAACCCTAACCTGATTTCTTCTGATTAAATCCTGATTTAAAAAAAAAAGCTTTATCTTTTGGTTTGCCAATTTATTCTGGGGAATACTTTTTGCTACTATGGTTTCTTGTCTATACTAAACATTGTTTAATTGATGCTATGCTCTCCTTATGTGCTCTCTTTCTTCAACATCTGTATGCCTTGTAAAGTTGTTGCAAGCTCCAGCCATATGCTATGGGCCATCGTAGGTATGTGCCTTGTAGATTGCTAGAAAAGATGATTTTACTCTTATTAATTTCCTACTTATGATAGTTGTTAGTTCTAATGCATTTATGGAGTGACAAGTGAAATGATATGGACTTATTCCAATGGCATAATCCTCAAATGGAAAAATCTTCAAATATTGGCCAAGAGCTTTTCCAAAGTTGAACTTGGCAGTCTGTATATTGGATGTCTACCAAGTAAACAAGCTGGTTGAAAAAGAAACGTCTTATGCAAGAAAACATAATGAATAAGTCTAAAACAGTTGAATCAGATTTCTGTCACTGGTTATGCAGAAAATTTTGACATCATTAATGATAGGTCCCCATCTGGCATGAATGCAATTTTTGAAATTAACACTTAGCTTGCAAGTTGCAATTTTTGAACAGTTTTGAACTAGTAATGATGAGCAGCATACATGTTAGATTTGGAGAGATCTTCAAGTAGGATTTACTTCTCAAGCAAATGACTTAATCAATTACTGAAATGTGTAGATATTTATGATCTTGTAAGACATTTTGATTTCATTTTCAAAATGCAGGCAGAGAAATTACTCATGAAGAAGCAAAAGCAAATTGCTTTTCAGCAAAACAAAGCAAAATCTAGCAGATTAAAGAATGCCAAGCGTTGGAATTGATCCCCCCACAAATATTCTTTCATCTTGATGTATTTACTGATGGGCCTACACAGCCTCTTTTTAGGTTTATAATATCAATTTATACCAGATGGAAGCATAGTATGCTCCTAAGCAGGGTTTTGTACAACAAAGCCTGTTTTGTGGTTGTAAAGAAATGTCTTAAAAAACAAATGCAGAATCCACTGTGTTATTGCACTGATATATGTAATGTCCAGACCAGCTGTACAAAGTCCGTGGACAACGAAAGGTTAGTGGAAGAAATATATAGAAAACTATACACCTCTCGTGAATCCTGGTAACATTGTGACAAGTCTTTATCAGATCTTTCTGACAAGTGTTGGGTTATGCAATCACAAATAATTCTGTTAAAATCAAGAAAATTTATTTGACACTATTTGAGCAGAATTATGTTGGCCTTTATAGGATGATTATAAAGATTCTTACGAGAGTATCATATGCATGTATTTGGGTAGTAATTGCTTGTGTATCTTTTGTTTGACTTCAAGATGGCTTTAGAGGAAAACTCCTTTTCACCCTTTTTAACAAAAATGTTCATTTCAAGTGAGTAGTTTTCACAGCCAAGTGTACTCAGCTTTGAACAACATTTGGTGAATTCCTTTCAGATGTCTCTACCAACTATAGATTGTACTATATAGGGTTTTCAATTTTGATTCCTTCATTTACTTTGTAGATTTGGAAGTAGAACACATAAATCTACTACAGGGCTGAAATTATGTAGGTACTTGTAACACATAATGAGAAGATATGTCTTATTAACATTCAACTATATTTGTCAATAGACGACTTTGTGTGTTAAATTGAAACTGAAATACAGAGCATTGGTTAAAGGGCGCACAAAGAAAAAATTCAAATTACTTGACAAAGTGCATCTTTGAGAAATAGAAAAAGAGAGTTTTACGGTAGTTTGTAAACCTTGTGTTGTGAATGTAAAATATGGCTATTTTCAAAGGTTTGATTTTTGTATATTGCTGAATTATTATGTAGATGACAAAACAAGCTACAGGTAGATTTAAAATCACTTATGTTATGGGGATACTTATGTAAAAAGATAAGATGCAATAAATGGAGGGAAACACCAGCTCTAAGTGATGCAATTGTGCTATATTTTTGTAATTGTTTTTGCTAAAAATAACTAGGACTAGTGTACCTGCTGAAAATGGAGCTAAAATGCTAGTGTCACCAAATTGGGGCCTCAAAAATATAGGTTAAGGATTGATACTGCTTCCATAAACTAGGTACAAAAGTGTATCCTCATCCAAATTTCCATTTTAGCTCTCTTGAGCAAGAAGTATTTGAATACAATCTAGCGTCATTTTCTTAAAGCAACCACATTGACAATCTAAGGTGATAATACATGCAAACAATTATCTCAATAAGGAAATTAGCAAGTCCATACAGATGCTTTTGAGGATTATATTGTGCTTAGCATATGTGAGTTTATCTCATCAAACATGTTACCATGAGTATACACCCAAATATGCACTCTCAAATATTCTGTTGTAGATTCATATATCAGGGATCTAACATCATGTATTGATTCTCAAGCCTTAGTACACAGCCTGCAACGCTGGGGAAGTGAGCCATGTTGGAAGTCATTACCTAAATTTTAAGATGGTGGTGCCCATAGCATAGCTAGGAAGTCAATCATATTGGAAAGTGTGGCTAAATCACCTCTGTTTGAAGGAAAGCTAATGTGTTTTGCGCTCAAATAGTGCTATCAGCATGTGAAAGGGAGTTATTGGCATACAAATTTCATTGTTTGAGATGAGATGCTTCTTCAAAGATGGATTTGCAAGAGGTGCAGTCTCTTGCCATTTCTTGGAATCAAATTTTGCTATATGATGGTGAAATAAGAGTGAAGTTTTGACCGAGATTATTATCCCAGGTTGGAATTAGTTGATAGTATTTTGTTTTGATTGTTTTCGTCATAGTTACAAGACTCGCCCAAACTCGGTGAGTACTCGCGATTTCTGAGGCAGGTGACCCTAAATGAGTCCCAGAGACTCGGCTACCGAGTACTTGCCGAGACTCGCTGGACTTGCCGGAATCGGAAGACTCGTCCAGTCTCGTGCCCCAAACTCGACCATTTTAATTATTAATTTTAAAAAAATTTGCAATCTTTCATTTACAATTTTTTTAATTAAATGGTGTGCTACCCTGGGACCCCGCAGGGGGCATTGCCCCTCAACCCTGCTGGGGGCTCTGCCCCTTGACCTCGTTGGGGGCGTTGCCCCCAGACCCCTGCAAGAGGTGTTGCCCCTAGACCCCTGCATGGGGCACTGTCCCTTGACCTTGCTGGGGGCACTACCCCCAGACCCCCATGAGGGGCACTGCCCCTTGACCCCGTTGGGGTGTTTCCCCCAAACCCTCATCAAACTATAGGTCTAAGCATGTTATAGGCCAATGATGAATCATGATCATAAAACCTACAAAATACATATCCCCTATTGCAAATCTCTACATCTTTCACAATCAAAGCCATAATCAAGGATTATCTTGTTTCATACATTAGACAACAAAACATGCAGTCTTGAAGGCTTCAATAAAATTTTAATAATAAATTTCTCACTTGAATATACACACCAATCATTGAGACACAAGCAAATATCACGGCTACATCATCATCTACGACCTATCTTAGACACTAGCACATGACTTGTCGTGATATTGGGATGAGTAATGCAAGCTCTTCTGAGCCATAGACTTATATTTTTAGTTTTAATATTTGTTTTCATGTCATGGATTTCATATTCCATGAGTTTTGTATACACTTGAACAATATTTATATATTTGAACGTGTTATTTCCTTCAAGCTAAAATTTGCATTTATACTTATGTGATTGATGTATGTTTGTGTATGGGATCATATTAATTTCTATTTGATGATGTTATTGTGTCTTTAAGGTTTATTTATTAAAGGGTGCATGAAACAAGTTTTAAATTCTTAAAAATCTTTGAATTTCTTGGGTTTTTCTATTTGCCGAGTCTTTGCTGAGTCTGGGCTACGAGTCCAAGTTTGAGTCAAAAATTGGCTTGCCGAGTCCGAGTCTTGTAACACTGTTTTCGTTACTCTATCGTTTTATTATTTAGTATTATTTTAGTATTATTGCAAATCAATGCAATGAAAACTACATTCATTTAGCTTTTGCATTAATAAACTAATATATTTTCCCAGACAACTAATTATAGTTTTTCTAGAATGAATAAAAATGTTTTAACAAAAAGATATGTTAAATCTATTTAAAGAGTTTATGTATTTTTTATTTGTAAATTTTCCACGTGTTGTCTTTTAGTTTAGATGTCATAATTGAGGAGTATCTCTTCCACCAAATTCACTCTTGGTCCAAATTGAGAGGTTTCTCTTCAATCTAATTTACTCAGGTCTTGTATTTGACCTTGTTCATTAGAGTTACACCATACTAAAATTAGATGAATTGTTTTTTCCATCTAAATATTTAATATCTGTACATTTAAGTGTTTAACATAACTCCTGGGGATTATTTTAATCACATTTTAAATAAAGATGATAAGAGTTTATTGTTTGGTTAATTATTTGTTATTTATTTCTAACAATAAATTCTTTATACTTTTTAAAAATAGTAATACATATTAGATGACAGTAACTTGAAGCCTAGCAAGGGGAAAAAGAAGGTAGGGCAAATTATAGGAGCCATCTTATTTTACTGTAAACTTTTCATCCTAGCCATTGCTTCAACCTAATTGTAAGTCTCCCATAAAAATAAAATTTGGTTGATAGCTGTCATTTTGGAATCAGATTTCTTTGGCTGGTCCATAAAAATTCACTTTTAAAATCTAATAGGTGGAAAGGGCGTAGGTAGGAGTGGGAGGTGAGGGGGCTCAGGACAGGGGCCCAATTCATTTTTTTTTTAAAATGATTAGAAACCACTCCATTAGTGCGGAAAAGGTTGGATTTTGCTAATAGATAATAGGCTATTACCTATATCTATTGCTCTCTTTACCCTCAAATTTGGAGTAATATTTAGTCCAAGCATCAAGTCTTTATTAAATGATAGCTTCAATTAATCCCCAGAGTTCAGATTCATCATTAGTTTAAGTTTATTTTGTCATTTCTCTTAATCTACAGTGAGCTGAATAATGTTGCAGGTTACAATATATTAGTTATTAACTGTAAGTGAGGGAAATTCAATATAGATATTTATTTCATGTCAGAGTTTATAAAAAAAAAAAAATTTAAATGAGAAATGTGTTTGTTTTATTTTGACAGTATATTTTAAAATTATTTAGTTATGCAATTTTTCAATACAAAAAAATAAAACAATTACTAAAAATAAAAAAATAAGTTTTAAAGTGAGAATTGGAAAGTTGTTACATTTGATTGTCAATCAATATCTCTCTTACAAGGTAAAATGAGCATAAGTTTGTGATATGCTATCAAGATTTAACTGTATAATCTGTGAGTGAATCTCACACTCATAAAAAAATATACTGAAGTTGAACCATAATAAAATTATAAACAAAACTCAACTATTAAATCCCTAAAAGAAACAATTTCTAAAGACCCAAAAATGAAAAATAAATAAATTTAAAAAATCATTAACTAAAAAAGACAATTTAAAATTATCACACAAATGACTTAAAAATATTTTCCAAATCAACTTCTTATACTAGATTAGCTGAAGAAATTTGTCATAACAATTTTAACAACTAAAGACCACTAATGAATAGAACACTAAATGGAACTTTAAAAAGATCAAATTCATGTTTGTTTTACATGGACATGATACAAAATTTCCTAATATAATTATTGCTCTCATTATTCTCTCCAACTAAAAGTTAGGTCAATATCTCTTTACTCTCTCATTTATTCACCAATTTGCCATAGGTGATAACTCTTTATTGCTGATGCCAACCAAAGGAATATATTTTGTTTTGGAAGACCCTTATGTAGCCATACTTTGTTGATTGGAAACCCCACCTTTTCTCGATTTACTAGTGGCATTTCTACTTTCTAAGTTCTATTCAAATCATGCATTTTCTAATGTCCACACTACTTTTTGCTTCTAAATAGGAAATTGACTAATAATATGTGATACAAATATTGTAGTTATATTTTTATAAAATAAAATATTTTATTGTTATTGAGCAAGTTTTTGACAAATCTATATTTTTTTCTAAAATGTCATAGAAGTTTCATCTTATTGATATCTTTATCATTAAGACTTTATTATACACAAATTGCAAGTGAGAAACATCTCTTAGATCGACATCACTTGTATATCTTTAAATTTTCCTTCTACATTTTTTAATTAATGTTTCTAAGGCCTTAATCATGATTCTAAAAAGTATAGGATGAGATGGATTTCCTATGTGGATACCCTTTTTAAGACATGAAAATGTGGGAGATGAAATGCAAGTATGTTCTTTTGAAAAACCTAAAAAAGAAGAAGGATTCTTAATAAAAATATTTATTTTGCTCAAGCTTTTATTTGTGTTGAGTTTAATTATCATTCCTAGTGCTCTTCATAGTTTTTGGGATAGGGATGTGGGGTGAGGTTTTTGGAATGACATTTTTCAAAAATTTATGGGAATGATGGAAAAATGTTGAGAGGAAAATTATTAAAATAACTTAAAGCAAACTAAAAACAACTAAAATTTGAACAATTAAATATATTTTCTTGAATTTACAATGAGAATGTTTGTAGATTTTTTAGGACTTCTTAGAAACTTTTCTTTTAAAATTTACGTTTTTATAATCATGCATGAAATGAAGTAGGCCATTCAATACTAAAAAAGGGACTTGCCTCCTATATGCCTAAGCCCCCTAGATGTTTGGGGCATTAAGGACATCATTTAGCCATTGTAATTCCATTAAGGATGATATGCTTGTCATGAACCCCACTTTGTTCTTTGGATATGATTTTCTCCAAAACAGATGAGCTTGATGGCCAATATCTTTGTGACAATTTTAAATTATATTACAAAGTACAATCCGATTAATCATTATCTAAATATTGTCCCTCATCTTTCTTAAGGATTAATGCATGAAAGGTTAAGCTCCATTTCATAGAATCAAGTTTCTTTTTAAGCATGGCTACTTCCCAACATCATTCTTGATAATAAATTGAAACAGATGGATTTAAATTGGATTCCACAATTAAAATAATATGATTCTAATACTATTTTTTGGATAAAATTCTAAAATTCGCAAATCTTCAAATTTAAATAATAGAAATCCAATTTAAATCCATTTGTATCAAGGGAGAAAGTAGGTGCAAAATGACAATATAAGAGTATCAAATACTTGACTCTAATACCATTTTGTAGAGTTCAACAAATCTTCAAATTATATTGATATTCTACAACATTACGATGATTTTCTTTTTTATTCACAAGATTGCTAAGTAGTCCAAGTAAAGAGCATAGTCAATGTAAGATACAAAATAAAATATAAAGCAATCGGTGCCAACACTCAATGACTCATCCCTTATCTATAGGTAGAAAAGTAGAGGTCTATGTGGCAGAACAAAGATGTTGAACCATCAATCAAAATTAAAAGTAACAAGAGATGGTAGACATGATGCCAAATAGGATGCACAATTATAGTGGCATGCCAAATCCACTATGCCTTTTTCTCCATGTGATCTTTCTATGTTCATTGTCCTCATAGTACCAACAACACACATTGGTGGTCTTTATCTAAATCATGCCAATAAAAACCAAAATTGACATGATGTATTATACCATCTTTTACTATGTCACTCTCATACCTTATTGACAACATGATTGATTTTATCTTAATTAATTCTTATTTAATTATGATATAATCCCCAATCAACTCTTAGAGGATAAAACTCTACTCTTGATAGTTTTTTTGAGGATCCTATGGATATTCTATCATGCCTTCTACTAGCTTAAGGGAAAATTTAGGCCTTACTTTGTCTAAGATATATTTTGTGTCATCGAGATGGCTCCAAAATAATTGACATGGTTTTGAAAAGGATATCAACCAAAGTAAATGCTATTGATAATTCCTACAAAACAAAACCTAATTAATTTGGACATGTGTTCTTGAGTCCACCAATTGTTATTTATTCTTTTGATTACAATAGAAAATAGATGGGGTCCCTTTTATTTGAAAAATAAATGTTACTTCATCAAATTTCATAGCTCTTATTCGATAAAGACACCATATCCTTGATTGTAAAAATCCCACTTGTTTTTGAAAATGCCCTCTATTTCCTTTAGCCATTGATTTGTATACCGACTATTGACCATTAAGGGAAGGATGTCATCTATCAATTTTGGTGGGTCTTCTAGAGAGTATGCCATTTTGATTATAGAAACCTTGAAATATCTAGTTGGAGAATCTATAATAGATTTGTATTTCCCTTTACTTTGCTTTATGCAAATAGAGCATATCTTTTAAATTTAAGTGCAATATAGAAATTCTCTCTTGTGCCACATCTTTTTCTAGTTTCCTCTTCAAGAGATTCCTCATAGCTTGACTGTTAGTCCTTATTCTTAAATGTTTAGGTATAATAAATATTTTAAATTTTTGATTCATTTTGTAACAACTATAAACTATTTTTCATATATATGCTAATTATTTTTGTGTTGAAAAAAGGTGATTGATTGTAAACATGCTTACTTTTTACATATGAAAATTTCTATGTCAAAAATGTAGACCAAGTGCCATTTGAAACATTAGTACACAAGACCAAAATAATTCTTGGTTGAGGCATCTAGAGCTCCAATAACTTTGAGCATTTTTTCCTTATGAAAATAATAGATTGGGTAGAATTTTTATTTGATTGGGATCCATTCTTCTTCAAGCATTTTTGCAAGGACTGCTTGACACTATCTAATTCATCAAGGAATGGTGACACATGGTTTAAATAACCTAAAATCCTTTAGAGTTTCTTCTTGTTAGTGAGCTCATTATGAAATTCATTTATCATTCTCAATATATGCTATTGTAAAATTATATTTCCTTTTTTCAAATGCAAATAAAGGAATTCAATGTTATTTTGACCAATCACCATTTTCTTCTCAAAAAGGAAGATTCCATTCCTTTTGATAGCTTCAAGAGTTTTTTAATGTGCTAGATAATTTTTTTGATAGATTTAGAAAATATTAATAGAACATTAATATAAATAACACAAAAGTTTCTAAGATGCCTAAGTGCATTATCCATCCTTGTTTGGTAATAAAACGGTGTATTGTTGAGGCCAAAAGGAATCACATTCCTCTCATACAATCTATGGGGTATTGAAAATATAGTCATGCCCTTATCTTCTTCTTTGATTTTCATTTGCCAAAATTTTGACTTGCAATCAAAATTTGAATAAACATTGCATTGCAGTGCTCTCCTTATCAAGTCAGAATTGGAAGAGATTGGAAAATTGAATGGCTGAATTATATCATTTAGAGGTTTTTGATTTATACAATAATATTTTCCTTTTTTGATATGTAAGTAAAGGATTATATTGATGTACCAAAAAATTACAATATCTTTTGTCTTGCAGGTGGCCAAAATGAAGAGACTCTCTGCCTCCGCTCAATTACAATTCCTTCCCTAGACCATATATAGACACCAAAACTTGCTTAACAACACAAAAGAGTAAACTTCAGTTAATACAAAAAACACTAGACCTGGCATTTATGTAAACTATACTAGGGAAGACACTAACAACCGACACTATTACCATATACACTGAACCACTTACAAAAAAAATTAAGTATTTAAAATAAACTCGTCCACAGACCTAGGTGGACCAATCCATACCAAGGAACCCATTGGCTTGGGAAAATGCCTTGAAATCCGAAACCCAACTATCACCATGAGACTAAGGAAGCTTTAGCACCTTTTATAGATAATCAACCCCAACCACAACCAATTGTTTATGCTCCACAAGCGCCATGCCCTTAAGGTTGAGTAGGAAGGGGTAATACTTAACCAGTTCCCCCGACACATGAAATAAGGCCATATCATGTGATCGAGGGACACCCATACCAGGAGTTGCAACGTAGAGGACTTCATCTAAACCAACCAGTAGGTCCCAACTAAAGAGCTTCCTCATTAGCACCTCAACTTCACCTTTCGACATTCTAATGTCCAACAAGACTACCAATAACCGCAACATAATATTGGTGTCCACCTTGTATGATTCATAGTTGTTAGGAATTGCATGTAGAAGATATCAATTAAATGCAGATAACGATTAAACAAAGGAATGAAAAATACATAAAAATAATAACAAGAGACAATTTTTAATGTGGTTCACCCAAACTCGAGCTACATCCACCAACAGAGAGTCCAATATTATTATCCAGTAAATCAAACCAATTACAATTAGCAATCCTTGCAACTCAATACCATTGCAAATGCTACAATACAATATCAACAAAACCCCTAACCCTTAGTTGTTTTATCAAGACTTATGTCGGTTACAAAATAGGGTTTTTTTTTTATGTCGGTCAATAGAAAAAATAACTCCTAACGCTTTTATAAAACAATAAGTTTTTTGAGGTTTCAGGGGCACTACCCATGGACCCCGCAAGGGGCGCTACCCCTTGACCCCACCTTGGGGGCACTGCCCCCAAACCCCCGTTAAATAATTTGGGGGTAAACCACACCGATAAAAAGAAAAAAATTTAACATGTGAGTTTGATTAGGCTCCATATTACAACAATATTCTTCCAAGAAACCCTTCCCAAGAATTATCTTCACCGTAGCTAAGATGAGGGAATAATATTTTTTGAGAATTCGTTTGAGGCGTTGATAAAAAACTACCCTATGAAACACCATCCGCCTCACCACACTTTCCAATTGTATTGAAGTATCAACACCTATACTCATCAGTGTCTCGACAGACATTCGTACCAAAAACTTTGAATGCTCGCCCATTTTTCTCCACAGATGCAAATGCTCACAATAATTGCATTAACCCAATATAGCCAATGATAAAATGAATGCCAAACCCCTTAAAAAAGTGTGCTTATTGTGTAAGGTGCTGAGGTCATTTCTTATTATTATTACCCTAGACAGATTTATGTGTGTTGTGCTTAATACCATCCTGATATCAATGTATAATCCCTAGCTCGCACATGAAAATCACATTGCAGAATCCCTATGTAGGAGTGAAAAGACAAGCCAAACTTCCAAGTGCGGGTTTCGTATAACACCTTACACCACCATCATTTAAATGAAAATAACGTCGAGCTGAACAAAAACCTATGAGTCATCATACCACTTACATCCACCATCCCAACCCACACATGCAACACCGCTGAGGTGGCCACCAATAATACCATGTCACCCAAGCCAACCAAGTCACCAATAACCAGGGTTTCCCTGACAACTCCATTTGTGAGAAGCAACAGTAGTAATGTAATGTCGATGTTTTGGAGTGATCGTTGACAGATCAATCACCACCTTCGATACTACCTCGGTCTTTCTACAAAAATTAGTGTGGAAAGACGCCCACCCATCCTCCCACTAACTCTGCTATGCAGAGTCAAATGTCAAGTTCTTTTATTGTGATGCCATTCGCTCCCATATTAGAGAGCTGATCCACCTCATAATTCCATTCCCTTAGAATATGATTCATCATCACCAATTCAAAGCTATCCATCAGTCCAAGTGCTATTTCTAATTTGGTACCACATCTCCAATTTAACACTTTTTTGGACTGAAGCGCACTGATCACCAGAGAGGAGTCACCTTCAATTACCACATTTTTTAGCTTTAAGTCTTGGCAAAGACAAAGACCAAGGATCAAGGCCTGCATCTCTGCCACATTATTAGACCCCACATGGAGTGGTTCTTCTAGCTTGCCCATTGTCTTGTCATTCTAGTCTCTAATGATACATCCGCTTCCAGAGGGTACCAACAAACTTTTCTTCTATCTTCATGAGTCTTGGAGCCACTAGCCTCGACGAATGGAGGAATTTCCAACTCGTGCCAATTTTTCCTCATTTTTGCATCCCAACCAGTGAAGTTAACCTTTTTGGAACTCGGGTCCATAGTTTCCCCAACTATGGAATTGATTAATTCCACTAAACTTGCATCTATCCTATTCAATAATGATTGCTTTGACATTTCTTTATCTTGGAAAATATGACTATTTCTTTCCTTCTAAATCTCCCATATTAACAATGAAGGACTTGCTATCCAAAGACAACTAAACATTGCTTGTTTATGGAGGATTGGCCAACCATTTAGCATATCCAAAAGATTATTTGGAAGTGCAGTTTTCCTTTGAAGCTTGGCAAACAACCATTCTCAACAGCTTTGCGTGAATGAAAAATTTAGAAAAAGGTGATCTCCATTTTCCTCTTCCTGTTTACATAAAATGCATCTAGAAGGACCATTGTAACCCATTTTTACAAACCTGACAGTTGTGAGGACCCTACTTTGAGACCTTGCCCAAGTAAACATGCCAGCCTTTGGGAGGCACGCTTATTCCAACAAAGGTTGATGGGAAGTTTGGAAACACCATCTTTGTTATCAATCAACATTTTGTAACCATCCTTTGCATTGTAATTCCCATTTGGTGAAGCATTCCATCTTAGAATATCTTGATATTGCCTAATACAAACACTTCAACTACCCACTGTTTCTTCATAAAACTCCACAAGTCTTGCATCTAACTTGAGATCTCGAAGGCTCTTCCAATGATACTTGAAGAAACCATGTTGAATTGAGACCACCATGTAATCTCTTACCTTATCCCCCCACACCTGTTTTGTTATCATCTTAACATGCTCCAAGTCTACTCTGTTAGCAAGTTTGGGGTAGCCTTCCCAAGAATCTTCCTAGAAAGATGCTGACCACCCATCTATTATCTCCCAAGTTAAGTGATCTAATATCAAATCTTTGCAATTATGCATGAAGTTACAAATCCTTGACCCACTAGGGAGAGACCTAGAGGTAAATATACTATTCACGTCCACATCTAGATATTTTGCCCTTAATATTTTAGACCATTTGAGATCTTGTTTTGTGTGCAGTGCCCAAACAAGCTTCGTGCCCAATGCTTTGTTTTGAAGGATTAAGTTCTTTAGACCAACTCCATTAGCTTCTTTCCATTCACAGATCTTTTTCTAGTTCACCAGAGGATGCTTGTACTGATCAAATTTCCCTTGCCAATTTTTTTTTTTCATTTTTTGGTTGAGATCTTTACTTTCCCTAGAAAATAAAGGAAGACAAGAAATCATATAAATCGACAAGGAAAAAATCATAGATTTAAGCATTGTGAGTGTACCAGCCCATGAGAGCCAACAACACTTCCAAGATGCCATTTTGTTCTTCACCTTCTCAACTAAGGAATTCCAAAGATTTCTTGCCTACAACCCCTTGGCAAGGGGTAACCTCAGATACTTGCATGGGAGATTTTCTTTTCTGAATTTCAATATTCTTAATATCTGGAGTTGTTTACGAGCATCATTATTGAAGAAGAAGACTTCTGACTTTTCTAAGTTGATATCCTGTCTTGAGGCAACAAAGTATTTATCCAAAATTACTTTAAAACTCCTAGCCTCTCTTTCTAAAGAGATGCCAAACAACATAGTATCATTAGTGAATTGCTGATGAGTGATTTTAGGAAACCCACTAGTTATCTGCAACCTTACCATCTTTCCAATACTCTAGGCCTTAAAGATAGATCTCCCAAGAGCTTCAACCATGATAGTTAGAATTGGCTATGGATGCCAAGATCTTTGGACCAAATGAATAGCACAAGAAGAGAGAATATGATGTGACAAGAATAAACTATATTCTCATCAATATGATTCAATGATATGAGATGATTGATTACAATGAGAGACCCCTTGGTTATATAGCCAAGGTGAGTACATAGGAGGGCATAAGATTATAAGAAGTGTCGCAATCTTATGACATGAGACAACTATGAAAAGCTATCACTCCACCTAAAGTGGAAAAGTGATAATGTGATAATTATCACAAATGGTGGATCACCCACAAAAGGTGCAGAGGTAATCACATGATATGTCCACGAAAGGTGGAAGTGATAAAGTAATAACATAATAAGTCCACCAAAGGTGGAAAAGCTCCAACTACCTCCTATGTGATCCCTAAATAAACTTAACTAAGGTGTAATTATGATCTAGGACAAGGTACAACATATTTAATTACACCAACACCCCCCCTTAAGTGAAACTTAGGGAGAATGTACACAAAAATAAACAATGCAAGATGGGTCTTGGCAACTAGGCCATGTTAGGTACCCATGTACAAATGCAATGTAATCTCTCATAAACAGAGAAAAGGAGAAAACCCAGTGGGACAAAACTCCTCCCCAAAAGAGAGATGAAATACAAAAATAAATGCTCTCAATGATGAATGAGAAGGTAAAAACCCCATGTGAGGAAAAAGAACCCCCCATAAGAGAGAAGTAGAAGAGAGACAAGGCAGACCCCCCTCAATGTTGAGTCTCCTGCAATGATGGTAGAAGCTCGACATTGAATGCTAAAGATGATCCAATCTCGCCGAACAACATTCTTCCCCTTAGAAAGAAAAAAAGCCAATAATGTATGCAGGATGTCAGGATGATGGATGATGTATGATATCTCTAAAGCATGCTCAAGTGTCTCCATGTCGATGTTGAAAACTGACACACTCCAAACAGGCATTCTAGGCCACATTGTTGAAGAGGAAAATCCAACATCTAGTAGAGATGAATGTAGAACATGATCCAAATAGAAATATATCCCCTCTGAAGACAAAGAAGCCTCCTCCAAATGTTGTCCAAAAGCATCCACACTCATGCCAATCTGTGAAGAATGATCATGTAGATAATGAACAAGAGGGTCAGAGTGTTCCCTCACAACAACTAAAGAAGGAGCATCTTCGTCAAAGAGAAGATGAATGTTATTGATGATGTACCCCAAATATGCAAGATGAGACTCCACAAACAAGTCTGAAATACCTGTCAAGAAGCCATCCAAAGTAGCCATATCTGAAAGAAAATCAGGATTCTGCTACATTGAATCACAAGGAACCAAAATTGTGGAATCACAAGCATCATCAACTGCAACAGTAGGTGGAGGAGATGAAATGCATGGCTCAAGTACCGGATCTGATGTGAGAACTCCCAAGTTCAAGAAGCCAAATGTCTCCTCTGAATCATGGTTCATATGATCAATAGTCAAACGAACAATGTCATCATCAAAAGAATATACAATTGGGATGAATGATCAACCACCCAGTAGCAATGATCTCTCTACTCTCCAAGTCTCGAATGATGATTGAATCAGGTGTGAACTCCACAGTTCTTCGATCTCCACTATGTGTAATCTAATATATAGAAAGAAGATTGTTCGTCAAATGAGGAACACACAAAACATTATGAAAAGTGTTGTCCCCAAAACTAATAGATCCCTTCCCTATTACACTCATGTATGTATTGTTTCTCATCAAGATAGGAGTCATAGAACAAGGCTGAAATGAAGAGAATATAGACTACAAAGATGCCATATGATGAGAAGATCCTGAATCTAGAAGCCATCTCCCTGATCCTGGACTTGGAAAAGCACAAAGAGCTTGTCCTTTATATCCTGATGTAGACGCTTGACCTTTGTCCTTTTTAGACTGTTGTGAAGGAGAAGGAGAAGAAGGTGATTCACACATTCTAGAAGGAAAATCAATGTGATTATTTCTGAGAAGATTTTTCAACTCATCAATATCCTTCTTATAAAAATAGTTTTCTTCATGTCCATCCTTCTTGCAATATGCACAAAAAGCCTCTCCTTCTTAGATGATTCCCCTTTGGAAGAGGATTTTTTCTTTGTTTGATTTGAATGTGGATTATTCTTTGCTTTCTTTTGTTTCTTATCTAATTCTGATTCTTTCACCTGATTAACCAACAATGCTTTATATTTAGAAGTCTTGATGAGACCCATTGAGATAACCTTTTGTTGCTCATGTATCAACATCTCAGAAAATGATACAAATGAAGGTGTAGTATATGCAGATCCCATAGTTAATCTATGAGTATGAAAGCTAGAAACAAAAGAAGCATAATCAGGACCAAGTTTGTTCATTGTATTGTAGACCAACTGAATGTCCTTCTGATCAATTCCACATGCTTTACATTGCTCTCTTAGATCACTAACCTTAGTGATGTAGTCTTGGATGTTGTCAAAGTCCTTGGGATCAAGGCTCATCAGTTCATCATCAATTTTATAGCCTCTTACTTCATCTATAGTACCATATAATTTTTTCAATTTGTCCCAAGCTTCATGAGAATTGTTACATGATTCAATTTGAAACAAAGAATCTTGAGAAACTAGTCTACGGAGACACCCAAGAGCTTTGGTATGTTCAATCATCCATTTTATCTGCATCTGTAGGTTCAGGTACCTTATTTTCAACATATAGAGAGTGACCTTATGTCATTAGAATACTCCATGCATTTTGATGCCATGTTGAATAATTATCTGATGTGAGCAAAGGAACCTTAGAATGATCCATGAAAATGAGAGAGCACAAGCAAGCATATCAAAGTAATGCACCAAGAGACCCCCCCTCCCAAATCACTCAATCAAGAAACCCCCCAAGCAATATCTTATTTGGAACTTTATATTTAGTGCATTTACAGTTGCCACTTTCCAAAAACAACGAAGTGGACTTTGATCTTGGTACATGCAGATGCCAAAATAGGCCACAGATTCAAGTAAAAATTTTGGTACAAAATGAGATCAATTTGATCATACCACTGAGAAGTACACGAAAAAATTATGTACTTTAAAAAAAACCTGCACCCAAAAATGTTACTGTAGGAGCAAAGATATGAACTCCTGAAGTTTCCAAAATGAGGATGAAGCAACAACACCTTTGAGAATCTGAAAATTATAGAAAAACCAGACACCAAAACCAAAAATTGATTGCACCACAGCGAAGAGCATGAAAAATTAGCCCAAATAAAAACAAATTGCTCGAAAAAAGGAGCCAAAATGACTGAGTTATTGGCCTTCAAAGTTTGACTGCAAAATCAAAAAGCTCAATGGACAGCGGCCAATTTTTTTCAAAAGAATGCTGACGTGGCACTGATGTCAGCAACCTAGGAGTTTCAAATTGACATTCTTCCAGCCATCAAAAAAGAATATGCCCTCCCCAGACGGAATATGCTGCACAACAAAATCAGGGAAATATCTTGATGGATTCTCCGAAATATTCTTCATAATCTTTAAACATAGGGTCTTGCTTTTTTATGACGTTGGATTTTTCTTTCTCATCACCGACAAGTATGTATTGATGCCAGAGGAATTGGTGGGGTCGTTGGTAAATAAATAGACCCACCGATTGGAATTAGGGGGCAATGGGCAGCACGACCGTAGGCCACGTGGCCTTCACCAGCTCTTTCATACCTATGGGTACCAGGGTACTGTGTACCCTCGTCGCAATGATGACGACTGGGGACCGTACGACTCTCAGGAAATTTTTTTTTGCCTCACCGGACAACTGCTCCAAAATGGATGAATTGACAATCGATCTTAGGGTTTTTGGCCCTTCTGAATGCGATGGCAGGGTCAGATTTGACCCAAAATGCTCCAAAAATGCAGCTACCTTATCGATCTGGCAACCACTCCTCAGCTTCAAACCCTCGTAGATTTGGCCTTGTATGTCTGATTTGGACAAAACAAAAGGAAAAATTGACTTTCTCAAACTTTCCAGATGTAATGGTGAGCTTAGATCTGCACCAACAAGCTCAAATATTAACATACAATAAAGATCCAAAAATGGAACCTCCCCAAATCTGGTATCTCTCTTTAGAAAAAGACTCTCCAATGGCACCTAACTTGCTCTGATACTATATTAGAATTGGCTATGGATGCCAAGATATTTGGACCAAATGAAAAGAACAAAAAGAGAAAATATGATGTGACAAGAATAAACTGTATTTGATCAATATGATTCAATGATATGAGATGATTGATTACAATGAGAGAGCCCTTGGTTATATAGCCAAGGTGAGTACATAGGAGGGCATAAGATTATGAAAAGTTTCATAATCTTATGACATGAAACAACTATGAAAAGCTATCACTCCACCTAAAGTGGAAAAGTGATAATGTGATAATCATCACAAATGGTGGATCATCGACAAAAGGTGTAGAGGTAATCACATGATATGTCCAGGAAAGGTGGAAGTGATAAAGTATTAACATGATAAGTCCTCTAAAGGTGGAAAAGCTCCAACTACTTCCTTTGTGGTCCCTAAGTAAACTTAACTAAGGTGTAATTATGACCTAGGACAAGGTACAACACATTGAATTACACCAACAAGAAGGGAGAAGGGGGATCCCCTTGCTGCAAACCTCGAGAGGAATTGAATAAACCTTTAGGAGAGCCATTCAACAGAATTGAATACTTGGGGCAAGCAATCCAACTAAAAATCCAGTCTAGCCATCCTCTTCGAAAGCCAAAAGCTTCCAAAACTTTGAAAAACCTCCAATTTACCCTATCAAAATCCTTCCTAATGTTTATTTTATTAGCATTGAATTTTTTTTTGTCTTTTGAATGGAATGAATTTCCTGTTGGGCAATAATGACTCCATCTAGGATTGATCTACCAGGCACAAAACCCGTTTTCTCTTCCGAGATAATATCCGATAAGACTTGCTTTATCCGATTTGCCACTATTTTTGCTAAGATCTTATAAATAGTGTTGCATAATGAAATTGGTATATACTCCTCAAGGGACTCAAGTCTCTCCTTCTTTGGAATTAGAGAAATGAAAGTGTTGTTGTTTTCCTTGAGTACCCGACCTGAACACCTAGAGTCATTAATAACTTCTACCACATCCTTGCCCAAAATGTCCCAACATTTTTGAAAAAGGCCACAGGGAAGCCGTTCGACCTGGGGGCCTTATCGGGGTGGAGCTGAAACAATGCTTCTTTTACCTCTTGCTCAATGAATTTGTTGTTTAGCATATCATTTTGAGCATCAGAGACAAGTCTAGGGATGCAACCAAAGAGATCCTGTTGCATGCACAAATTAGAACCAAACTAATCATTCAGAAGATTATGGAAGTAGTCCACAGTGGCGGACTAATGTATGAGCTAATTAAGATAATTTAAATTGCTGAAAATTAAATTAAATAGCTCACAAACACCATTCAACAACACACACAAATTTTTGCAATACAATTTCCAATCCAATATTGCAATGTGCAATTAATAATTTCTTGATTCAACAAATGGGAAAATGAATTATTACAATCCAATGATGGACAAGGCTGCATCAAGCCTTACAAGACTCAAAAAAATAATATTTGCAGCAATAAATCAAAGCTTGCAAGAAAGCTTCTCCAACACCTGCACAACAAATCACTTCGACCATTCAAACCCTTCAATCTGAAACACTTGGTAATCTTTGTGCCTTGGAAAAACACTCTCAAATCTGCAAAGACACCATAAAATCCCCTCTTGGAGGTAAGCCATGACCTCCTCTTCTCTTCATGTGTTTTTCCTATGAAAAACTCTCTCATAAATGAATAAAATTCAATTTTATCAACTTGCTTTCCTGAAATGAAATTTCAAAGCATTTCATTATGATTTGCTTTCATTCCAAAGGCATTTCAGGAAAAATCAACACCCCTCCCCAAGAATGGAAAATAAAATTCAAATTTAATATTTAAAAAGGAATCAAATATCATTCCCCAACTCTAGACTTAGCAAATATGAGAGATGGGCTTTAAATGGCTTTGATGCTTTCAAAAATAAAGCAAAAAGTAGATCTTTCAAACTTGGGAGCCCACCTCCTAGGTCCCTATTTTTTAGGAGTTGTGAGCATTTAAAATGAGAGAAACAAATGAATTTAGTGGCTCCCAAAAACCCATGCCATCTTTTGCTTCTTTTTTTTTTGCTTTTTCAGTTTTAAATCACATTCTTCATGATCTCCATTCAACCAATTTGACCCAAATTGAATCCAAATTCAAATTCAAATTTCCCACATTACAAGACATTCCAATTCAAACCAAAATATAAATTTCACACATCAAACATGAAATTCAACCACATCAAAAATTACAAAATGAAATAGACACCAATTGGTTTATACAGGATCGCATTGAGCCATGGATGCTCCTGCATCAAACACCCATGGTAGAAAAGAAATGTTTCATGAGTGCCTCATAAAAAATTGTAGATATGATGTTCATTTTGCACCCATCTTACTACCTTATTCTCCTGAACCTTATTCCTCACATGTCCTTGCAACTTGATGTCTCTTCCCTCTTTCATTCTTCCTCTCTTTCTCCCCTTTTTCACATAATTCATCTCCCACCAACTTACACTATGAAAATCTGCTACTTCTCCTTTAGAAAAATAACAAAACTCATTTATTACCTCTTTCTCTTTTATTGCTGAAACCATTTGTTCATAATCAAACTTGGTTACAACACTGTGCTCTTCCTTCTACATGCCTTCTAAAAGACCATTTTCAGCTGCAATCACTTCATCCTCTACATTCTCATCAGAGTTAGTGACATAATCAAAATATTTATCCTCCCCAACCTACAAAAAACTATCATTCTTACCAATCTCTTTATCAAATAAATCAACAAATGATGCAAAGGGAATTTCACCAAACAAATCACCATTCTCCTTCTTGTAACCTTGCTTACTTTCAACCATTGTGCCTTCTTTTACTAATTCCTTCTTTGCTGCAATATCATCTTCTACAAAACTTTTACCATGTTCAAATAAATCAGATTTAACATCATTCTTACAAAAATAAGATTTTACCTCTTTTTTCTCCATTCAAACCTTCACTTTACCTTTCTTGTGTGTAATCCACACTGCTGTAACTTGAATCAACAAATCAAAATGGTGCAGGAGCACCTTAAAGGGCTTTTGGAAAATCTTGGCAATTTTGGCTTGTAGGTGGTTCTAGCCAACCACCAAGGTCATAAGGACTAATTGTAAATTCCCAAGGTAGAATTCATGTTGTTTAGTGGAAAACTTAGGTTGGTTTAGAACCTGGAGGTTTGGAAAAGTCTAAATGACAAAATTAGGCAAAACTAGACAAGGTTGTCTTAGGAATTTGGCCTAAAAATGCAAAAAAGGCATTAATGATGTTCTAAGCCCGACCTAAGGGTCCTATCATGTGGGAGAAAGGTATATAAGGTCATCCAAACCCTAATACTGGGGTTGGAAGTTCATTTTCACGAATTGAGACTTGGAGAGCATATTTTGTGATTGGAATTCAACAACTTTTGAGTGAATTTTTGTGTTTGAGCCTTCATCCAATCAAGAATGGATTGAGAGGACCAGTTTGATGCTTTGAGTCTTGATTTTGTGTCATTTAATTACTGTGTGAAGCATTATATTAGCCATTTAATTCAACTGGTTGTAATTTTGCAAGTTTTGGTGTTCTTGGTTACACTGCCGGTTAAGGCCAGTTTTTGTAAATAATGATCCCCACTTGAATTCCTGTGGCAAGGCTACCATGGCCACTTGGAATCAAGTAGGTGAATGTTTTTATAGTGTAAATATGGTGTTTGGAGTCTTGGTTTGTAGGGGAAGAGTTGAATTCATCAAACACTAGGCGAGTGCAAGTGCATTCTGGCTAGTGGCTTGGAGAGGACAGCAGTAAAGAAAGCTGATAAACGGATTGGTTTGAGCCAATCAAGAGCATGGGAGTGTGGAAAAATTTATTCTAGACATGTGTGAGAAATTATGAGAGTTGGGGAGGTCATTGAAGCCCTCAAAGTTGGAAAAAGGAGCCAGAACCATAGAAACCCTTGAAATTAGGGGGTATGAGGACAGTCCTATGTACGGACACTTGCAGAACCATAAACCTAGTAAATCTTAAAGCCTAGGGTACTAATAGAAGGAATATCCAAAAATATTTGGGTGTTGTTAAGGCCGTTTTTGAGAAAATCCAAAAAAACGGGTTCTAGGAGACCTAAAAGGGGCAAAAAGGCTACAAGGCCTAAAATTGGGTTTTTCTTGAATTCGATGGGTAAATGAAGAAAGAATCCTGTAAGAAGGATCAGAGTGGAGAAATATCACCCTAGGAATAGTTGGAAGACCTATTCCAAGACCCAAGAAAGGTTTGGGAGCTTTGTGGCAAAATTGAGCCCAGGGAAGCTTAATGGCGAATTGAGAGAAAAGGTGAAGAATTTGAAATTGGTGGAGAGTCTTATGAAGTGAGAGGGGTTTAGGAGAGATCCCTAAGTAGTTTAGAGTGGAATACCCTAGGAAGACCAAAGAATAGGTCTTGGGAAGAGCAATACTACTCTTGAAGGATAGGATTCCCCATCAAATTGGTATCAGAGCCAATAAAGGCTTGGGAATTGAAACTAGTGAATGTCAGAGAGAAGTGAATCCATAGGAGAGAATAGCATGGTGACCAATGCAGAGCTAGCTAGAGAATTGATAGAGCAGCAAGAGAAGAATAGGCATCTTGAAGAGGGTATGGAAGAGATGAAGCAAAAATTGGAAGAAGTTGTTGAATCGGCAAGCAAGATGAAGGTACAGTTGGCAGGGGACAAAGACAAGGGTAAATACCAAGTGGAGGAGGACATAGAACCAGAACCTAACCCTCCATTAGTAGAGGAACCCTTCCTCAAAGAATTGAAGGCATTGAGTGGCAAGGCACTTGAAGGTGTCTCTGTGTTCACAGGAATAATGGATGCAGAGTTAGTTATGGAATGGATTGAGGGAATGGAGAATCACTTTGAATGTGATGGAGTTACTGAGGCACAAAAGGTTAAGATAGCCAAATCAAGGTTAAGAGGACAAGCATTAACGTGGTGGAAGTTTCTACAAGAAGAAAGAGAGATGGAAGGCAAGAAACCCATAGGAAGTTGGAAAACTATGGTGGCTAAAGTGAAGGAGAACTATCTACCTGAGGACTATGACATTCAATTGCACAAGAAGAGACAAAATCTCAGACAAAGAGACCTAGATGTAGCAGCATAAACAGAGGAGTTCCAAAAACTAAGCCTTAGATCTAGAGTGCAAGAAGTTGAAACCATCAAGGTTGCTAGGTATCTAAACGGACTTAGATGGAGCATACAAGAGGATTTGAGTCTTTTCACACTTACTACCCTCAATAGCTGCTATCAAATGGCTATTAAGGTGGAAGATAAACTGAAAAAGAAACAAGATTCCAATACTAGAGGTAAAGGAAGAAGTAGAGACTCTAGAGGTGGAAAAAGAGGAAGTTTTGGTGGAAGAAGCAATGAGAATAGAGGGCAAGGTGATTCCAAGGTTGGAGAACAATCCCATGAGTCAAATAGTAGAGGGGGTTACAGAGGTAGAAGCTCAAACAATGGAGGAAGAGGCAGATCAGGAGGCTTTGGGAGAAGTTCACACTTTGCTTCCATGAAATGCTACAATTGTGGACAGTTGGGTCATCTGGCTTATAGGTGTCCTGACAAGCCAACATCTTCACAAGGTGAGAGGAAGATCAACTATGTTCAAGAAGAGGACTGCTCCAAACATTTAGAGGTGAGTCTAGATTCAGAGAAAGGTGAGAATCTCATGTTAAGAAGAATTTTGATCAAAGCACCTACCGAGGATGAACACAAACAAAGGATAGCTCTTTTTAGAGTCGAGTGCAAGATACTAGCAAAGGTTTGCAAGGTCATCATAGATTTAGGGTCTACTGATAATGTCATCTTAGAGGAGGTAGTACAAAAGTTGAAACTCATCAAGATACCCCATGTGTGTCCTTACAAGGTTACTTGGTTGAACAAAGGGAAGAATTTACTAGTCAATGAACAAGTTTGGGTTGAGTTTGCTATAGGAAAGTATCAAGACAAGATACTATGTGATTTGTTACCAATGGATGCATGCCATTTTTTGCTTGGCAGACCATGGCAATATGACAGGGAGGCAGTACACCATGGCAAGGAGAATAAGTACTCATTCAAGAAGGATGGAGTGACTTATAAAATTCAGACTTTGTTAGAAGAAAACATAGTGGAAAAGGCAGAAACCAGTGTCCTTTTGATGAGTGGAAAGGAGTTCCTAAAATACATTAAGGAGGAGGAAGGAGTTGTCTATGCAATTATGTTAAAGCCAAAGGAAGAAGAGTCACCTAATCAGCTACCTATGACAATAGAAGTGAAGCAATTATTGGATCAGTTTAGGGACATTATTTGTGAAGGTACACCGGCTACACTACCACCTAAGAGAGCAATCGGTCATCAAATAGACTTTATATCAGGAGAAACACTACCTAACAAGGCTGCATACAAGATGACATCGAAGCAAAACAAAGAGATAGCAAGGAAAGTTCAAGAACTTTTGGATCAAGGGCTGATCAGAAAGAGCATAAGTCCATGTGTTGTTCCAGTTGTGTTGGCACCTAAAAAGGGAGATAAGTGGAGAATGTGTACTGATTCTAGGGCAATAAATAGGATAACCATTAGATATAGGTTTCCTATTCCTAGGATAGAAGATTTAATGGACTGTTTAGGGGGTGCTAAGTACTATTCCAAAATTGATTTGAAAAGTGGTTATTATCAGATTAGAATGAAAGAGGGAGATGAATGGAAGTCAGCATTCAAAACCACAGAAGGGTTATATGAATGGTTAGTAATGCCATTTGGGCTTACAAATGCACCTAGCACTTTTATGAGGGTGATGAATGAGGTCTTGAAGGACTTTATAGGAGTCTTTGTGGTTTTCTACCTAGATGATATCCTCATATTTAGCAAAACAAAAGAAGAACATATGAAGCACCTAGAACTTGTGTTGAAGAAACTTCAAGAGGAGAAGCTCACCATAAATCTTGAGAAAAGTGAGTTCATGAAGCAAGAGTTAGTTTACCTAGGATTTGTAGTGTCTAAAGGGAACTTGAAAATGGATAAGAGCAAGGTTGAAGCCATTCTTAGTTGGCCTACTCCCAAGACAGGGATAGAAGTTAGGAGTTTCCATGGATTGGCACAATTCTATAGGAAGTTTGTGAGAAGGTTTAGTGAAATCTGTGCACCGGTTCTTGACACCATCAAAGGAGGACTGAAAACTAAGTTTGTGTGGACTAAAGAAGCCAATGAAGGATTTGAAAGTTTGAAGAGGGAGATAGCTACCCAACCTATCCTAGTTCTACCAAGCTTTGAAAAACCATTCATAGTGTAATGTGATGCAAGTAACATAGCAGTTGGGGCTGTTCTAAGCCAAGAAGGCAGGTCGATGGCATTCTTTAGTGAAAGGCTGAATGAAGCAAAGTCTAGGTACTCATCCTATGACTTAGAGCTATATTATTTGGTGCAGGCTCTTAAGAAGTGGAGGCACTATCTATTGCCAAAGGAATTTGTGGTATACACTGATAATCAGGCCTTAAGTTACATCAACACCCAAGAGAAGCTCAGTTTGAGGCATATCAAGTGGATGCAATTTTGGCAGTCATACACCTTTACCATCAAGCATAATAAAGGGGTTAACAACAAGGTTGTTGATGCTCTTAGTAGGAGGTTGCTTAATGTCCAAGAGATATAGCTACAAAGTACAGGGGTTGAAGGATTTGAAGATCTATATGAAGGAGATTTTGATTTCTTAGAAATATACAAGGTATGTACTGATTTTGAGAGCCATTTTAACAGTGAGTATGTTGATTACACCTTGCAAAATGGTTTATTGTTTAGGGGAAAAAAATTGTGTGTTCCTAGAGGTTCTATGAGGGAGAATCTAATCCAAGAAAAGCATAATGGCAGTTTGAGTGGTCACTTTGGTTTGAACAAGACACTAGACTTAGTGGAGAGGTTCTATTGGTGGCCTAAAATGCAAAGAGATGTAAGAAGGTATGTTGAACAATGTGGAGTATGTCAAAAGGAAAAGGGAACATCAAGCAATGCAGGTCTTTATCAGCCATTACCCATCCCAAGTAGACCATGGGAATGCATAAGCATGGACTTCATAGTAGGGCTACCTAGGACACCAACTAGTTTTGATAGTGTGTTTGTGGTAGTGGATAGATTTAGCAAGATGAGCCATTTTATTCCATGCAAGACAACACATGATGCAAGTGATATTGCACACCTATTCTTCAAGGAGATAGTGAGGATACATGGGTTGCCAAGGAGCATAGTTGCAGATAGAGATGTAAAATTTATGGGACACTTTTGGAAAACTCTTTGGAAGAGGCTAGGAACCAACTTGTCTCATAGCTTAGCATATCATCCACAAACAGATGGACAGACAAAGGTGATCAATAGGGTACTTGGGAAATTGTTGAGATGCTTAACTAAGGAGTATGGACAAGGATGGGAGCAAGTGATTCCACAAGCAAAATTTGCTCACAATGATAGCACGAATAGGACTACGGGTAAGAGTCCATTTGAGATAGTCTATGGTTTACATCCAAGGGGTGTAATTGAGCTTAGAGATTTGAAAGGACATGAAGGAATCAGTGGTCATGCTGATGATTTTTCTCAGTCAATGAGAGAGGTTCATGAGCAGGTAAGGAAGACATTGATAGAGGCTAATCAAAAGTTGAAGGAAAAAAGAGATGCAGGGAGAAGAGAATTACAATTTGAGATAGGTGATTTGGTGATGGTATACTTGAACAAGGCAAGGCTACAGAAAGGCATACCCGGTAAGTTGCAGATGAAGAGGATAGGGCCATGTAAAGTATTGGCTAAGTATGGATCAAATGCTTACAAGGTGGAGTTACCCAAGGGGATGTCTATTTCTCCTATCTTCAATGTGAAAGACTTGGTGAAGTATAAAGGACCAGAAATGGATGAAGAATAGTACAATGCTGAGATAAAAAAGGATGTGGAAGCACTCAAGGTACCTGATCAGATCAGACCACAAGTGGACAGGATTTTAGACTCAAGGGTGAAGAAGACTAGGCACAAGACATACAAGGAGCACCTAGTGAAGTGGAAACATCAACCAGAGTCGGAAGCTACTTGGATAGCAGAGAGTGACTTTCAGAAGCATGGAATTAGTGAGGATCTCTTGACACCATAGGTTCCTTAACTTCTTTGTTGCAGGGGGAGAATGGTGCAGGAGCACCTTAAAGGGCTTTTGGAAAATCTTGGCAATTTTGGCTTGTAGGTGGTTCTAGCCAACCACCAAGGTAATAAGGAATAATTGTAAAGTCCCAAGGTAGAATTCATGTTTTTTAGTGGCAAACTTAGGTTGGTTTAGAACCTGGAGGTTTGGAAAAGTCTGAATGACAAAATTAGGCAAAACTAGACAAGGTTGTCTTAGGAATTTGGCCTAAAAATGTAAAAAAGGCATTAATGATGTTCTAAGCCCGACCTAAGGGTCCTAGCACATGGGAGAAAGTTATATAAGGTCATCCAAACCCTAATACTGGGGTTGGAAGTTCATTTTCATGAATTGGACTTGGAGAGCATATTTTGTGATTGGAATTCAACAACTTTTGAGTGAATTTTTGTGTTTGAGCCTTCATCCAATAAAGAATGGATTGAGAGGATTGGTCTGATGATTTGAGTCTTGATTTTGTGTCATTTAGTTACTGTGTGAAGCATTATATTAGCCATTTATTTCAACTGGTTGTAATTTTGCAAGTTTTGGTGTTCTTGGTAACACTGCCGGTTAAGGCCAGTTTTTGTAAATAATGATCCCCACTTGAATTCCTGTGGCAAGGCTACCATGGCCACTTGGAATCAAGTAGGGGAATATTTTTACAGTGTAAAAATGGTGTTTGGAGTCTTGGTTTGCAGGGGAAGATTTGAATTCATCAAACACTAGGCGAGTGCAAGTGCATTTTGGCTAGTGGCTTGGAGAGGACAATAGTAAAGAAAGCTGATAAATGGATTGGTTTGAGACAATCAAGAGCATGGGAGTGTGGAAAAATTTATTTTAGACATGTGTTAGAAAGTATGAGAGTTGGGGAGGTCATTGAAGCCCTCAAAGTTGGAAAAAGGAGCCAGAACCCTAGAAACCCTTGAAATTAGGGGGTATGAGGACAGTCCTATGTACAAACACTTGCAGAACCTTAAATCTAGTAAATATTGAAGCCTAGGGTACTAATAGAAGGAATATCCAAAAATATTTGGGGGTTGTTAAGGCCGTTTTTTAGAAAAGCTAAAAAAACGGGTTTTAGGAGACCTAAAAGGGGCAAAAAGGCTACAAGGCCTAAAATTGGGTTTTTCTTGAATTCGATGGGTAAATGAAGAAAGAATCTTGAAAGAAGGATCAGAGTGGAGAAAGATCACCCTAGGAACAGTTGGAAGACCTATTCCAAGACCCAAGAAAGGTTTGGGAGCTTTGTGGCAAAATTGAGCCCAGGGAAGCTTAGTGGTGAATTGAGAGAAAAGGGTAAGAATTTGAAATTGGTGGAGAGTATTATGAAGTGGGAGGGGTTTAGGAGAGATCCCTGAGTAGGGTAGAGTGGAATACCCTAGGAAGATCAAAAAATAGGTCTTGGGAAGTGCAATATTGCTCTTGAAGGATAGGACTCCCCATCACAAAATATGCATTATCATCCTCTTCTATTAACTATTTAACTCCATTAACCAAACAATTTCCACCTTTATTGCATACCTTTCCTTCTTCCTTATCCAAGGGCTTCAACTTGTGTTTGATTCCATCCTTCATCAAGGAGTATGTATTGGCATACACATCATGCATCACACACCTGTCAAACTACCAAGGCCTTCCTAATAACAAGTGACAAACATCCATAAATATTATATCACATAAAATTTCATCATGATAATCGCCTATCTTGAATTTCACCAATCATTGTTCACTAACCAAAACCTTCTTTTCATCTTGCAACGAAGCAATCCTATATGGATGCGGGTGCCTTCATCTTTCCAACTTTAATTTATTTACCATCTCTTCAGAAACTAAATTATCTATGCTTTCACCATCAATAATAACATTACAAAATTTACCCTCACACACTTACATATGGTTTTGAACAAGCTCTTCCTTTGATCTAGTTCTTTTTCTTCATTCATTGAGACTCTTCTTGAAACAAGTTCCTCTTCATCCTCTGCCTCTTCCGAGTGTGAAGAATTAACATCTTATCCATTTATGTTTTCTGCTCTATTATGATTTTCAGTCCTTCTTCTTAGTATTTCCTCTTCATGAGGAAAATCATAGGCCCTATGACCTTCTTCCCCACATCTAAAACACGTTATTTTGTAATTTTCTCTTCCAAACTTGCTACCCGATCTTCCTCTTCCTCTAAAATTTTGATCACGAGACTTGTTTGAGCTTCCACATATTCAATCCTTGATGTCCTTGATGTCCTTAATGTATCTAATATGTTTTTCATCCTCCCTTTGCTGCACATAAGCTTTATCCTTTCCCTTGCGTTTATTCTCAAACCTCTTGTTCATCCTTTCTTCTATCTTCAATGCTATTTGATAAGCGTCTTCCATTGTCACAACTCTGACTAGTGTCATCTCTTCTTGAATTCTTTTTCTCAGCACATTATGTATCTCGCAACCTTTTCCTTATTCTCCTCTGAATGTCCAATCCTTATGAGAATTCTATGGAATTCTTCAGTGTATTCTTTAACAGTCTTGTTTCCTTGCTTCAAACCTTGCATCCTCTTGAGCAAGTCTAATTCATAGTCTACATGAATAAATTATCTTTTTAATTCCTCCACCATTTTATCCCATTTGGTAATCTTATAGATTTTCCTTTTCTTCCTCTTTCCAATTGAATTTCTCTCCACCAAATTGAAGCATGTCCCTTCAATTTTGTCTTGGAAAATCTTACTTAGTCTGGGTCCCCAACTTCCTCAAATTCAAAATAATCTTCCATATTATTTATCTAGTCTATTAGTTCTTCTAGATCCAAACTTCCATTTAAGGTAGGAACATCAATACTTGGTTTTTTCCTATTTTTGTTAAAAGTATCAACAATGGATCCCTTGCAACTACTGCAACTTCTTCTTTTTGTTTAGTATCCAAACTAGCATCCTCTAAAACTTATTCTTTTTCATTACTTCTTAGGTCTCTCATTCTTGCAAATCCTCTCCTTATCTCTTCTTATAGAGTCTCAATCTGCCTTCTCAAAAATATAAAATCATCATCTCTGACAAAATTATCTACCCTTCCTCTTCCTCTACCCCTACCTCATAGGGCTCCTCTAGCATACATCTCTGCAACACTTCACTCACAAATCCTGGTGTAAACCGCCTCTCTTGAGCAGTTTGTTTACACTCTCAGGATCAACTTGCTTTGATACTACTAATGTATGAGCTAATTAAGATAATTTAAATCGATTCAAATTAAGTTAAATAGCTCACAAACACCATTCAACAACACACAAAAAAACTTGCAATACAATTTCCAATCCAATATTGCAATGTGTAACTGGAAATTTCTTGATTCAACAAATGGGAAAATGAATTATTACAATCCAATAATGGAAAATGTTTCATCAAGCCTTACGAGACTCAAAAACAAAATATTTTCAGCAAAAAATCAAAGCTTGCAAAGCTTCTCCAACACCTACACAACAAATCACTTCAACCATTCAAACCCTTCAATCTGCAACACATGGTAGTCTCTATGCCTTGCAAAAACAATCTCAAATCTGTGAAAACACCATCAAATCCCCTCTTGGAGGTAAACAATGGCCTCCTCCTCTCTTCATGTGTTTATCTTGTGAAACTCTCTCCTAGAAATGAATAAAATTCAATTTTATCAACACTTGCTTTGCTGAAATGAAATTTTAATACATTTCATTGTGACTTGCTTTCATTCCAAAGGCATCTTAGGAAAAATCAACGCCCCTCCCTAGGAATGGAAAATAAAATTCAAATTTAATATTTAAAAATGAATAAAAATATCATTCCCCAACTCCAGACTTAGCAAATATGAGAGATGGGCTTTAAATGGCTTTGATGCTTTCACAAATAAAGCATAAATTGGATCTTTCAAACCTAGGCACCCATCTCTTGGGTCCCTATTTTTTTAGGATTGGTGAGCATTTACAATTAGAGTTACAAATGAATTTAATAGCTCCCAAAAAGCCACACCATGTTTTTTTTATAAAGTTTTAAATCATATTATCCATGATCTCCATTCAACCAATTTGACCCAAATTGAATCCAAATTCAAATTCCAATTTCCCACCTTACAAGAAATTCCAATTCACACCAAAATATGAATTTAACACATCAAACATGAAATTTAACCACATCAAAAATTGCAAAATGAAATTGACACTAATTGGTTGATACAAGATTGCATTGAGCCATGGATGCTCCTGCATTACAAACTTAACTTCTTCTATCTTGTCAAGGGTTCTACCATATGTGGCTTTGATGCCTGTTATCTTGTCAATCTCCCTTCGGTACTTGGTAGAATTATGAAAGAATTTCATGTTTTTATCCCTTGCACTTAACCATAACTCTCTAGATTTCTGTCTCCAAAAAGTATCTTCCTTGGCCAAAATATCATTTAATTTGTTTAGCAACTCTTTTTCTTCCAAGAAGCAATGGTTATCCATCCCATTGTTAATTACATTTTCAGATAACACCTTCAAAACCTCCCCCATTTTCCTTTTCTCTTCAAATATGTTCTTAGAACATTCTTTATTCCAACTTTTCAAGTTTTATTTGATCACCTTCAACTTTTCTACTATATTAAACATCTTAGAACCACCAAGTTTAAAGTCCAACCACCAATTCTTTATGAGATCCAAAATTTTTGGATCCTTGAACCAAATGTTCTCAAATTTGAATGGACATCTAGCAAGGCCCCTTTCCCCAACAATTTCCAGGGAAACGAGAAAGTGGTCAGAGCTCGAACTAGTCAAAATCTTGCTTTCCAAAGTGTAAGGAAAAAGACTTAAGTCTCCCTTGAAAAAAAACCTATCCAATTTTTTGGCTATACTGCAATAATATTTCCTACTATTTATCCAAGTAAATTGGCCGTTACCCATTTGTATGTCAATCAACATATTTCTTTCTATGAAATTCTCAAAATCTAATTGTGATTGCAACTTTCTTCCACACCTCCCATCTTGTCTACAAATTTTAATATTGCATTAAAATCACCCCCAAGAAGACATAATTCAAATGCAGGGTTTGTTCATATGATATGTAACTCTCTCCACACTTACCTTTTTTAAATACAGGTGTTTTATCCATAAACATTGACAAGTAAAAAAAAAGATTTGAAGAAAGGCTTCTTACCTTACATGTGATCCAAGACCTATTTGCTGCAAGTTCCTTTAGTAGGACATTCTATAGTATCCACAAGATCAAAAGCCCACCAGAGGGCCCCTCAGCATTTACCCTTAGAAATATCCATAGCTTCATTGTCCTACCAAAAATAACCTTTCTTGGTCACCAAGCTTAGTCTCCTGTAGCAAAAAAATGTCCACCTAAAGTGATTCCAATTGGTACTAGATTAGGAACCACTTGTTAGGGGCATTTAAGCCCCTAACATTCCATGTTACGATTTTCATTCTTGTTCAGGAAGGGCTTCACCCTTCCCTACTTTCAACATTTCATTGATCTTCAATTGAAAATTGGCTTCCTCATCTCACTTGAGTTTCTCTTGATTTGGAATTCTACCTCTCTTCCTTCTCTCACCATAGTTAGGAGAGGTTTTGAGTGCGTCCCTTTGGCCGATACCCAGTTTGCTAAGCTCAAACTGCTTTGTCAAAGTGACCTTTTGTCTTTTGCATGATTTCTAAATTACATTAGCTTCATTTAGGTGGAGATCAACATATTCAAGATTTGGGCCTTCTATCCAATCTTCAAACGTGTCATCCACTTCAAGATTGAGCGATCCGCTCTTGGCAAGTTTTTTCCAATTCAACTAATTCATTACCAACCTCAATAAGGGAGTTAAGATCATCTTCTTTGATTTTGTTCCCAAGAAAATTGATGGCCTTAGTTAATTTTTTATCTAGCTCCCTCCTTTGGTATACAAAGCCCCCCCACATTATTGACATGATCTTCCACCACATTAGTTTTATTTGGTTCCACATTTTAGTCTTCTTGGGCCAAATTTGTCGAAATATTTGTAGAGTTAGCCTTAGTGAAGTCAGTCACACTACCCATATTCAGGGAATGACATGAGTTCCTCTAGTTATCTATTGAAGGGTGTATATTGGGCATACACGTTAGCCTAATGTCCCTACCAGTGTGTTACTAGGGCAATGATCCAGTATTAGGGTTTGTAACCAATTGCCCTAATAAGTGATGAGTTTGATCTCCTGCCAATGCTAATTGTTGGGGTTGTTTTCAACATAAAGTCTAACATAGGTGCTAATGCCATCAGTTTCCAACCATTTTTCAACACACAAGTATTTCCCCAAATGATTCCCAATGTCTTCCAAAATGCTCGGCTCCCAGAATTCTAGAGGAATATTGGGCAACTTAAACCAATCCCGAATCATTTCCATATTTTGGTGTAATGGATCAAAACCATCCATCCATCTGTGAATATAAAATCCACAACCATCCATGATCTAAATACCATTTTAAATATCCTCCCTGAATTCTCTGAAGGGCAGATCACCACAAAATATCTATTTTCTAAAGCCTTGAAGAGCATATCCTCCCCCCATTTTCTATGCCACCACCTAATTAGACTATCCCAATTGAGGTCCTTTTGATGCAAAGTAGGGTTGGACAACTCCAAAACTATCTCAATCAACCAATATTTCAATCATTCATATATCCAATGGTGGGTTTCTCCTCACAAGCCTTTAATCTCCTAGTAGCCTTCCAAAATTGATTTTTCAATCATAACTTCTAGGGCAGACATGGTATAAAAAATGTAAACACAATTCTAGATACCCATTTGGACTATTCAACATACCTCAAAACTAGGGTAGGTTCCTTTGTAGGAAATCCTCCAAAAATTGACTGTCCTTGCATAAACTAGGCCTAATTTCTTGAATGGGCTAGGTAGTAGTAGGTTATTTGAACTCTAGGGGCTATTATTTCATTCCAAGGCCCTAAACACATCATCTAGGGTCTGAATTACCAATCCCAAATGGATAGAGTAATCTCCCAAAATATTTTCACCAAACCCTAAGCCTATAGGGTCCCTATACCTAATACATGGAGATATTAGGCTTGGGCATCAACCTTGCATGTGCCAAAAACCTCCCCTTGCATCTGCAAGTTTATGAAAGCAAAGAACAACATTTCCCAAGCCATTCCATCGATTTTAAAAGTTTCTACCAATCCAAGAAGAATTTCCACTAAGTTACTCAAATATTAATGAAAATGCAGAAAACCAAGTGCAATGGAAAGAGGATCCATTTTTCTAACAATCCCAATCAAATTCAAACCATGAAGAGACTGTATAGGACCGTACAATCAATTGTAGCAATAAAATTGCATTAGAAAGTGCAATTTTTTTTTGTATTGATTCAATCTCCAAATTCAACATCCAAATTTGATGCCAACCACACAAGAAATTCTTAAAGCATTTTCCATCATTTCCCAATTATCCCCAACTAATTTTCAAATTACAAACTTAACTAATCACCATTAGACCCTATTATGCCAAAACTTGCAAAAGTTGCTTTGACAACATTTAAGCAACTTGACAACATTTTGCAATCACACCCTAAAAAAATTCTAATGACTAAAGAACGACTCAAACAAACATGAAAGGGTAATTGAGGACCTTATTACATGTTACTAACTCAAACAAAACAAAACATCAAAATTTGACCCCTCTTGGAGATATGACGACCCATGGTGCCTTTGCACCATACTTCCAGGGAAGAAAAGATTCAAGCTCCACTTGAATAGAAGGTAGCAACATGAGAACCGAGCCTAAAATATCTTATTTGATATCTTCAAATCCAAGCACATTGTCTTCTTTTGAACAATTTCATGCTTGCTTCATCTTCACTTTAGGTTTCTTGAACACTTGGCAAAGGAAGTCTAACTTGTCAATATAATCCTATCCTCCATATACACCTCTACCTTGTAACTAATCCTTTTTTCCTTGATGGATGTCATGCACTCCAATAGTACCTTGCTCTCTTTCAATGACTTGTTTCATTTTCACCTTAGGTTTCTCACCTCTCAAGTTTGCAATCTCATCAAGAGCACTTTGTCTTCCCTCTTTGTTTCTAATCATCATGTCACCAAGCTTGGGTTCTTGATCAATGTTACTGCCCTCTTCTAAAATAAGTGAATCATAACTAACCTTTGTACCTTCAACATTACAGTCATTAACATCTGAAACTCTCTTTTGCTGCTCCACTTGTAGTGGATTCTTGTCTAACTGTCCATCTTCCATCTGCAACTCAGTTGGATCATTATGCTGTTCCATACTTCCTTTCCCCCTCAAACATTACTTGATCAAACCTACAATCTCTTTCACAACAATCCTCTTTCCTGTAGCATCCAAATTCCTTGCATTTGTAACCTTCCAAACAAGTGCATCATTTGTGTTGACAACACCTCTTTCTTCAGACACATTAAATTCTGCAATTTTTTTTTCATAGGTTGATGTGTATGACAGACCAACCCCTAGTACAAAATCCAAATAGTGACTAGAATCTCTCCTTGGAAGAAAAAATTCAGAAAATTCATTACCCACTATGTCCACATGATCTTTCAATACCTCCTAAACTTCCCAAGGCAACTCTTCAATGCTTGTTGATGTTAGAACAGTCCTAGGTTTACTCACCATTGTCTTACTTGCTTCTTCCTCTTTCATTGGCTTTAAAAACTCCTTTGTACCCATTGACATCACTCTAGACTCCACTTGTTGGTTTTGGCTTTCATCTTGCAATGGTGTAAGGGTGTAGGAAACACCATCTTTTTCTATAACATATATGTTTTTTCTACCATCATATTTGGAACTTCTATCATACTGCCAAGGGCCTCCCAAAAGAAAATGATACACATCCATTAGTAGTATACCACACAAAACTCTATCCTTGTATCTCCCTATTTGAAAATCAACCCAAGTTTGTTCATTTACAACTACATGTTGCCCTTTATTAAGCCACAAAACTGTATATGGAGTGATTTGAGGGATTATTTTTAACTTCATATTTTCAACCATTTCAACATAGACCAAATTATTTATACTACCTCAATCAATTACAACTTTGCAACATTTACCTAAGAACTTACATGTAGTTCTGAAAAGAGACTTTCTTTGTGGAGGTTCCTTGTCCATTGGCACTTTTATCAACGTCCTTCTCACCATGAGAGGCTCACCAACTTCTGGATCAACATTATATGATGGAGAATTGATGCAGGAGCATCGATTAGATGTTCTAAAATTTTGTTGACAACTGATGTTTGGCATGGTGACAGGAGGAGTGACAAAACATTGTGGTAACGAATTGGTTGAAGAAGTTGAACAGTCAGGAAGTTGTTAGTGGACAGATACAACAAAACTATTTGAGGAGGCCAACAGTTAGTAGTTGAAATCAAAAGGTTTTTGATTGATGACAATGATGCAAACCAAGGGACACGTGGATGAAAGGTGAAGTGAATGGTTTCAGGATGCAGGTGATTAACAGTTACAAGCCAACTCCAATAAAGAGAGATCATTTCAAAGCAGAGAAAGCATGTGACCAACTAGGGGAGAAGAACCCCAAAAAAAATGAAGGAAGAAAAGGCCGAACTATTGTAGGCCAAACAATAATCTAGGATGCAAAGATAATACTGTAAATCACTATTATGAATGAATAAAGGAATGATTTGAATTGCTTTTATTTTTCTATATGATTAAAATTCTGAATTTCCTATCATTTTTGTTCTTAGTTTTTGTCATAGTTTTTCCAGAAAGCTATTAAAATCTGTATGGTGTTAGAGGACGATGCGTATTCATCGATTTGTTGTGTAATGAAGAATGTAACAGTTGCTTGGCTGGTGGAATGAAACGTATTTCTGGAGAATATATTAATAAAAAGATTGTTTATTTGCAAGTTTGAGGTCCCTACTATGAAATCGTTAATGTTTAAGAAAAATCGACACAAGTAATTGCCAATTTTTGGATTGTATCGATTACTGAGTTGTTGTCATTTGAAACTTGTTGGGAGTTGGGTAAATTTTTTCCTTTTGTTCTGCATCAGTTTGGTATCAAAGCCCAGAAGATCTGGGTTGAAAGTTTGGAGGTTTGGTTGCAGGTGCTTGATCCATCTTAAAGCTGTAGGAAAGAGAGAAGGAGTTGCCAGAGAGAGTGTGTTGGCTACAGACAAGGAAGGGTCTGTGTGGATTGTCCTCCAGCAAAGATTAAGCTGGGAAGAAGGTATAGAGAGAGTTACACCACCAAGGAGAGAGTGGGTAAGTGCATCTTCTAGGATCTACTATTGGGTAAGATGGATAGTTTGTTGTTGTGAGTTTGTGAAGCAGTGAGGGAGGTGGATATTTGTCTAAGAAGCACTTGAAGAGTTTGCAGCCATTCCTAAAATTTCAAAGCCAGTTCGAAGAGTACTCCACTGATGGCAGTAGGTGAAGAGATGAAGACAAGAAGATCATTAGAATTTGATTCGAGAAGAAGAAGAAGGAAATAGCAGCAAGGTGGAGAATTCTAGGTTGAATAACATCAATCCAAGTGGACTTGGATTTCTATTTGGTCGGGAGTTTGATGCGGGAGCATCGATTAGATGTTTTGAAATTTTGTTGATAATTGATGTTTGGCTAGTGATAGGATGTAGGATCCTATCACCATGGTGATAGGAGGAGTGACAAAACATTGTGGTAACAAATTGGTTGAAGAAGTTGAATAGTCAAGAAGTTGTTAGTGGACAGATAAAACAAAAGTGGTTGAGGAGGCCGATGGTTAGCAGTTGAAATCGAAAGGTTTTTGATTGATGAAGATGATGCAAACCAACGGACACGTTTATGAAAGGTGAAGCGAATGGTTGTAAGATGCGGGTGATTAATAGTTACAAGATGACGCTAATAAAGAGAGATTATTTCAAAGCAGAGAAAGCCTGTGGCCAACTAGGGGAGAAGAACCCCAAAAAAAATGAAGGAAGAAAAGGCTGAACTGTTGTAGGACGAACATTAATCTAGGACATGAAGATAATAATATAAATCACTATTATGAATGAATAAAGGAATGATTTGAATTGCTCGTATTTTTCTATATGATTAAATTTCTAAATTTTTTGTCATTTTTGTTCTTAGTTTCTATCATAGTTTTTCCAAAAAGCTATTAAAATCGGTATGGTGTTAGAGGACTATGCGTATTCCTCAATTTTTTGTGTAATGAAGAATGTAACAGTTGCTTGGCTGGTGGAATGAAACATATTTCTGGAGAATAGATTAATAAAGAGATTTTTCATCTGTAAGTTTGAGGTCCCTACTATGAAATTGTTAATGTTTAAGAAAAATCGACACAAGTAATTGTCAATTTTTGGATTGTATCGATTACTGAGTTGCTATCATTTGAAACTTGTTGGGATTTGGGTGAAATTTTTCCTTTTGTTCTACATCAAAAATTAACACTCTCATTGTCATCTCCTTGCACAATCTGATTTCTTCTTTCTCCTCCAAATGATGTAGTGGACTGATTTTCAATGCATTGCCATGCTTGATGGCCTACAAATTTATTGCATGCATAACATTTCCCTATAAATCCACTTGAACCTCCTCTTTGGCTTCCAAATCTGCCCCTTGAATCCGATCTACCTCCTCTAAATCCACTTCTTGAATCTACTTTTTCTTGGGTATTGCGTGTCTCTCCTTGGATCTCATATGACTATCTAGAATCAACAAATTCCCCTCTTCCTATAGAATTCTTTCCTCTACCCCTGCTTTTCTTTTCTTCCTTCTCAATTTATCTTTAGCCTTGATGGCCAATTGACAACACTCCTCTACCGTTCTTAGATTGTTGAGGCTCAATTCATCTTGAAGGTTGTATCTAAACCCATTGAGGTATCTTGCCACTTTCTCCTCATCATCTTCTACATGACCTTCCCTTATGCTCAATTTATAGAACTCCTCAATATAGGCACTCACATCCATATCCTTTTGCTTAAGGTTTTGAAGCCTTTTGAACAACTGAATGGTGTAGTCACTAGGAAGGAATTTTCCCTTGAGTTTAGCAACCATCCTATCCCAAGAGGTGATTTTAGACTTCCCCTTATTTCTCCTTTCACTTTGTACATAATCCCACCAAAGCAAGGCATGGCCCTTCATTTTTGTCCTGGCCAACTTCACCCTTTGATATTCTGGAACATCTTCATAGTCAAAGTAGTTATCCAATGCTCCTATACAATCTAGGAGTTCTTCACTATCCATCTTTCCTCCATACATGGGTAAATCCATCGTGATCTTGTGAACATCTCCCTTGACTGCTTTCAAGAGCTTTGCCATCCTCAAGTCATTAGGATCCATCTCTTCCTCAGACCCTTCTTGGGAACTTTCCTCTTTCCCTTCTTCTTGGTCACTCAAGTCTTTTGTGACCATTCCTCTTTTCTAATTTTTTTCCAAGGCAACAAGCCTCTCCTTCAATTCTCTCAGCTCTCTAGCATTTTTCTCCTTCAACTCGTTCACTTCTCTTGCAATGATGACATTCCCTTTTGGAGGCATTTTGTTCCTTCTTCTCTTCACCTTTTCTTCTTAAGATCAACCTAGGATATGATACCAATTTGATGTAGATAAGGGGTGGAAAAATCCAAAACTATCTCAATCAACCAATATATCAATCATTCGGACATCCAATGGTGGGTTTCTCCTCACAAGCCTTCAATCTCCTAGTAGCCTTCCAAAATAGGTTTTTCAATCATAACTTCCAGGGCAGACATGGTATCAAAAATGTAAACACAATTCTAGATACCCATTTGGCCTTTATTCAACATACCTCAAAACTAGGGTAGGTTACTTTGTATAGAATCCTCCAAAAATTGTTTGTCCTTGCACAAACTAGGCCTAATTGCTTGAATGGGCTAGGTAGCAACATGGTATTTGAACTCCAAGGGATATTCTTGCATTCCAAGTCTCTAAAAACATCATCCAAGGTTTGAATCACCAATCCTAAATAGATAGAGTAGTCTCCCAAAATATTTTCACCAAAACCCTAAGCCTTTAGGGTTCCTATGCCTAATACATGGAGATATTAGGCCAAGGCATCAACCTTGTACATGCCAAACACCTCCCGCTACATCTAAAAGTTTACAAAAATAAATAAAATTTCCCAATCCATTCCATTGAGTTTCAAAAGTTTCTACTGGTGGAATGGTGAGATTTACATTTTTCTTCCCTTCAAGTCATCCTACCTAGGGTTTGAACCAATTTGAGAGGAATTGCCTCTAAGTTACTCAAATCTTAATGAAAATGAACAAAACCAAGTGCAATAGAAAGAATATTCACTATTCTAACAATCCAAATTGAATTCAAACCATGAAGAGACCGTACAAAACCATACAATCAATTGTAGTATTAAAATTGTGTTAGAAAGTGTAGAAAATAGAGTTTTTATATCGATTCAATCTCCAAATTCAACATCCAACCTTGATTTAAACCACACAAGGAATTATTAAATCATTTTCCATCATTTCCCAACTTTCCCTAACTAATTTTCAAATTATAAACTTAACTAATCACCATTAGACCATGTTATGCCAAAACTTGCAAAAATTTCTTTGACAACATTTAAGCAACTTGACAACATTTTGCAATCACACCCTAAAACACTTCTAATGACTCAAGACCAATTCAAACATACATGAATTGGTCATTGAGGACCTTATTACATGTTACTAACTCAAACAAAAAAAAACATCCATATTTGACCGCTCTTGGAGGTATGACAACCTATGGTGCCCCTGCACCACCTTTTCATACCATCTAACCAAAAGCCCTAGTCGTTCTAACTGTTCTTTCTCATTTTTGAGCTTGTTTGAAGAAAACACCATTGTTTTCCTAATTTTTTTTGTTGACTTACCTCTACCTTCCCAACCATTATTGAATCCATCACCATTCATTCTTTTGGGTGGGAACCTTGTGTTCTAGGCCTTGTCCCATCTCCTCCTTGGGCCATTCTTTCCATAATTGTGCCCCCATCTAGGGTTTCAACCACCAACCTTATCACTAATGCGTTCTTTGAACCTATTACTGTTTCCATTCCAGTTCCCATGATTGGTGAGCATGGAGGGATCAAAATTAACATACCTCTACTTCCCTCTCCATCCATAATGCTCTATAGGCCTTCTTCTTTGCCCTAGATCATTCCATTCACTGTGTTTCGTCCATTGTTCATTGGCCATGTGATTCTTTGATTGATCCATAGAGAAATTTTCTTCTTCATCCCGCACACAACTCCCTTGATTTATGTTATTGCCAATCTCCCCATTTTTATTATTATTGTTCACTCCTTGCTCACCATGATCTTCTCCAATGATCCCCTACATTGCTTCCTCTCGCCTTTTCTCTACTCCTTTGCACACCATTTTTTGCTATATTAATACTATACAATAATATTTTCGTGCCTCTTACCTACTTTTCCCTTTTGTTTACAGGAAATAATAGAGATGAGAATTGAGTTTTGGTTGACCTTATGAATCCTACTTCAAGTAATTCCTTTATATTTTCTTCCATCTCAATAGTTTTTGAAGCACAATGAATACATGTTGGTTCAAATGGAATCATAGTTTTTGCATTTTATCTTAATCACATTCTCACAATATTCTTGTTCTTGAGTATGGAATTCCGAGGGGTGCATATTACAACATTCTTTGAATATATTTTTCATCTATTCAAGTGTTTCATCTTCTTTAGGAGGTTCAACAAGATAATCTTCTATTCTTTTCTACTTCACCTTCCTTTGTTTCTGTTTCACAACTTGGTTGCAATGTTGATTAATTTCTTCTATTCAAATTTCTTAGAATTTATTAGGTATTTGATATATTTTATGGTTTACATTTTTTAGTATAGGGATTCTCACTTCTATACTAGATTTTTTCAAACAAATATATTGAAAGTTTGAATAAATGACTCAAATTTCAAAAGGAAAATATATTCTAGTAAAATATCATAATATGTATAATTTAATTCTATAAAGTCAACATAAAATAAAGTATTTTGAATAATGATTTTAACTTGAGGAGAATGTTTGTCATATTTTAACCTTTCACTAGTAATAAAGCTTCTTGATATCATCAAAGGATTTGGTTTCCAAAATTGATCATGAAATTTATATTAATTATTTAATGAAGCACAACTATAGAATCATGGATCACTAAAATATTTATAGATGTACATAAAGACTACTGAAATTAAAAATAGTTTGCAAGTTTTATGAACATGAGCGTACATGTTATCATATAACTTATAAATGAGAATAAAGCTCTTATTTAAACAAAGGAAAATAACTAATATGAAATATAGTGGAAGAGTAGGGAATTAATGCCTTAGACATGTAGGGACCTTTGCATGTAACTATTCACTAAAATATTGCATAAATTGACCCATCCAATTGATGCATGAATGCACACCATGGTGATATGAATTAGAGGAGTGATTATGTGATTTTATTGCATCTTCAATGTGGATGCACATTCTTTGGAGTATATTAGAAGTTTAAAATATTGGAAACTAAAATTTATGGGTATTATCTACTTGTTCCTTTTATGAGAAATATGACATAATGGTAAATTCTATATAAATGATTATATAAGGAGTTTAGATAATCACTATTGATTAAAACACATCCAAAACCTGGCATAAGATAGCTTTGACACTTTGAAGAAGAAAAAAATGAGGATACATGATCAATTAGATGACCTAACTCAACATAAGGCCACATGGTTGCTACTTGTGTTGAAGATCCTTTGATTTTGACACTTTTTGGTGATGTGGGAGATTTCCATATAGTGTCATTTATCTCATGTTTATTGAGATAAAAGGAGGTACCCACCAAAAAGCTAACATAAAAGGAATACCTATTAACACAACTTTCTTTGACTACATTACTAACAATCTCTTGGAGTTGTGAGGATTTTCCATGTGTCTTTGTTGATATCACTATTTACTACACCAATTTCTTTGGAATTATATGAACAAAAGAGAGAGGATCCACCATAATAATTTTCCAAGTTGTACAATCTCTAACCAATGGTGTACTAGAAACTTTAACAATACCCTGCCACCCTCTTAGAGTTGTGCATGCCACAAGATCGAGATATAATCAAACAACCTAAATTTATATCAATATAGAATTCAATCTAATATCAAAATGTAAGGAATGGATGAATATAAATAATTTTTTTTGAAAACTACCCGAACTTGAACACAAGAATACTTTTACACATAAAACCTTACTTGGATCAAAATAATACCACCTTTAAAAGGAAATCTCTACCATGACCAAAAGAACATGGCCTTGCTACAAAATGGAGAATGAAAACTCTACATAGATCACACTTGGAGATTAAGGGAAACCAAGTTAGGCTAAATTTTTGTATTTTTAATCTCTAATACAAAAAGTCTAGTCTAACATAATTCTTTAGATGCAATTATTTTACTCTTGTAGGAATTGTTGTATTCAAATAGGGAGCTTAAGAAATAGGTCAAAATCATCCATAATAAATTTTCAAACTTGGAGTAGAAACAATAAGGTCCTTTCCAAAAAGATGAATTCCATTACCTTTAATGTTGTTCATATGGGGCAACACTTAGAGATGAAAGCAAAACCAATAAGACTAACTTTAGTATATCATACAATACATTGTGTGCTATATAGGATGTCACATTTAAATTGGGTATTGAAAGAAATACTCTATTTATACATAAATAATTATAATATATTTAATTCCTATCATCAATTAGAATTAGTTCTAATTGTTGAAATCTAATTTTGTTTTTCAATAAAAGGACCTTTTTATAAAACATATTATTTCAATTTTTTTTTTAATTATTACTAAATAAGAGTGTAAGAAGTAGAAGTGCACACCTTCCACCTTTACCCCTTATAAATGTATGGTCTTAAGAAAAAATGATTTATTTGGTGTATTAACCACCTCTAAACTTGAACCTATCATCCACAATTGACATATTCATTCATGTAGTCAAGACTAATTCAATATGATAATAGTTTTATCATCCTAGATTGGATTGTACTTGTGGTACTATTCCATAGATTAGTTGACACCAAAACCTAGATTGCCTATTTAAATTCTATTTTTTCCACTCCCAAGGCTGACTTTCATAAAATGTGATTATTATTCCATTGACCAAAACATCATCAACGTTGATTTGTGTGTCTAGGAACATCTATTTAAGGGCATCATTATAATTAGGATAATTGATTATTATCACAAAACACTCATAAGAAACATAGTCATAACAACATTAGTCTTAGTCTCAATTTTAGTTACATTAGTTGATTAATCTTTTTTCATGTTTTCTTAGCATGTTTTCTATCTTTGTATATTGACAATAAGAATTAACCATTATTAAGGAAGTCAATAGTATTACCTCTATTTATATTAGGCCTCTCCATACTTTTCAACATAACCCTTTAATCAATGAACATGCACAAAAGAGGAAAGCACATTTTAGAAGGTAGCTTTAGTCATAAACAAGGTCACACTAGTCAAACTAGGGTACATGGGCAACCTATTTAAGGACTAGGGCATGGGTGTGGTTTTATCTAAGGTAACAAAAATCCCAAAAATATTTGTCACAATCCCTTGATTTGTATTATGGTACTAGATCTTAGTTTCCAATTTTCTATCATAGTGCATTTATTTCTCAATAAGATCAAAATAGACATCACACTAAAAACCATAAGATCTCCTTATTATTTCTATTTAATTTATGAGTCTTAGTCAAATCTAATTTTTATTTTAATCTCAACTTCTTACGTTCTAAATTGTATTTGATTGATATTTCATTTATGAGTCTTAGTCACAAATAAGGTCACATTAGTCAAACTAGGTTACATGGGTTGTTGAAGTGAGCAACCAGGATCTTCAATCTACAACACCAAATAAACTCCACATACAAAAGAGAGAAACAATAATAAAAGATGCTATTCCACCAAACAAGAATTATAATATGATATAAGATTCACAATATGTGAAAAAGATGTAAAATATGCAAGAGATGCTTTTCTTATAAAGGCAAGGTGAGATATAGGATTAAACAAGATCATGACAAGTGTCTTAATCCTATCACATGATAAAATTAACTCATAACTACCTAGGATAAGATAAGATTTAGAAGTGACAACTAAGACTGCTATAAAGAATCTTAAGGCCTAAGTAAACTTAACATTTGAACAAGTCCCCTAGTAGGAATAAATTAGGCACAAGACTTTATTCACATCAACACCCCCCATTAAGAGGAACAAACAAATGCAAGATGCAAAATAAAGATCTCGTCAACAAGGTCTGATGAGCTACGCATGAACAAAAGCAATCTCTCACAAATAGAGAAAAAGAGAAAAATCCTCTCCAAAAGAGAGAAAAACCTACAAAGAAAAACAAAAGGAGGAATCGTGAAGAACCCTAAGGATAACTTACTTCAACCCAAGCTTTGATCACGACTGATGATAACAAGATGATGCCAAAGGTTTAGTGAATATGTCTGCAACTTGTTGCTCCATAAACAAGTACTCCAAGTTGAGAACACCATCTTGGATGAGCTACCTAATGAAGTGCATGCGGATCTCAACATAATTAGTACATTGATGCTCCACTAGGTTGTGATAGATATGAATGACACTTTGATTATCACACCGAAGAGTAGTGCGATGATTGGAAGGAAAGTTAAACTCATTCATCAATTGACAAAGCCAAAAAATATCTTGACTAGCCAAAAATGCACCTTGATACTCAACCTCAATTGATGATAATGCAATAGTAGTATGCTTCTTGCATGATCATGCAATCATACCAAAACCAAGGAAAATAAGCTAGAAGTAGACTTCTAATCATTGACATCACTAGCCCAATCTAAGTCAGTGAAGCCCACAATTTGAGAAGCTCTTGATGTGTAATGAATTGAAAAATGTGTAGTGCCTTGGATGTACCATAAGATATGTTTGGTTGCATTTCGATGAATCTCATGAGGGTCATGAGAGAAATACGAGACAAGGCCAACCACAAAGGAAATATCGGGATGACTATGTATCAAGTACAAAATACTACCAACCAACTACTGATACAAGGTAGGATCAATTTGAGGAGTAGTGAAATTGGTAGACAATACACCACCTGATTGAAAAATGTGTGGGGGAAGGATTGTAATCAGCCATACCAAATCTCTAAAGCAAGTCTAGAGCATACTTCTACTAGAAAATGAATTTCCCCTTAGAAGTATGATAAACCTAAAGACCAAGTCCAAGTAATACAAAAGAATAAGTTCATTTGTATCAAACATTCCATTAATTATCATTGAGTACTCTGAATGATGGAAGCGGAACTCCCTATGAGAATCAAATTATCCACATTGAACACAAGAATGGGAAGATCCTCTCCATGTCTCTAAATATAAATTGTAGGACCAATATGGAGTATGTATATTCAAAAGAAAGAAAAAATATATCCATCTTCTCATACCAAGCCCGAGGGGCTTGTTTGAGACTATACAATGAATGATGAAGCTTGCAAATGAGTGAAGAGTCCTAAATAGAGCCAGGTGGCTTCTTCATATAGATATCCTCATGAAGATCCCCATGCAAGAAAGCAGTCTTCATGTCCATCAGATACACTGACCATCCTTGAGAGGCAACTATAGAAAGGAAAAGATGAATAAATCCATCTTGGAAATAAGGGAAAAGGTCTTAGAATCATAAATTCCTTCAACCTATGAAACCCCTTTGTAACAAGATGATCCTTGTACTTGTCAATGAAACCACCAACTACGTATTTGGTATGATACACCCACTTGCACCAAACCAAATTTATTCCCTTAGGAAGAGGTACAAGATACTAGGTATGATTCCTCATCAAAGAGGAATAATGGCTACCCATAGCAAGTTATCCCACTCAAGAATTCCTAAAGCATCTAAAAAACTCTAAGGATCATTAGAGATAACATGAATTAAAAGGCTGGGTCCTAAAGTTTGAGAATGAGTGTTGAGTATTGATGGGATAACCAATAAGAGGACCAACCTCCTCAAGAGTAGTATGAGCCCATCATGGCCTAGTGGGTGGATCTAGAGGAGGTGGACCAAGACCATCATAAAAATATTCCTCAAGAAGAAAAAAATCCTCAAATGAAGAAGATTGAATAGGTAGTGATGAAGAAGCTGAAGAAGGATCAATATGTCTGAAGGACTCAAAAAATTGAACATCATGATAAAATGAACCTCTTGTGTGTTAGGATCAAAAAATATGTATGCCTTCACATCCTCACAATAGCCAACAAAAATGAACCACTAACTCTTCTTCTCCATTTCTTTATGTCGACCATTTGGAATGAATTCCCAAGCCTCACTACCAAATACTCTGAAGAAGGATATATTTGGCTTGTTATGAGATCAAGCCTCCTCAAGATTCATATTATACATTGCATTATGAGGCATACAATTTGAAATATATTTGGAAAAATTGATAGCTTCAACCCAAAAAGCAATAGCCATGGACTGAGACTAAATAATACAATTGGTCATCTCTGATGAAGTCATATTCTTTCTCTTGACCACACCATTTTTTTTAGTGTAAGGAATTGTGTGCTGATAAAGAATACTATGATCACTACAAAATACCTAAAATTCCTAATTGACATACTCCCCCCATTATCCGTGCATACCTTTCAAAGCAAAAAACTAGATTACTTCTCCATAAATTCTTTGAATTTCTTGAAGGTGGTGAGAGCCTCACTCTTGTACTTAACAAAATAGACCCATGTGCATCATGAAAAATCATCAATAAAAGTGAGCACATAATCAACCCCTAAAAAAAGGAGTTGGAAATGATATGAGATTACTATGAACCAACTCAAAGGGTGTGGTTACATGAGGGGCTTAACCCTTAGGAAAAGGATCTTGATGTTGTTTACCAAGAACAAAACCTTGAAAAATTCCATTTGTGCATGAGATCTTAGGAAGACCAACCACTAGGTTATGTGTGTACATTTTCTAAATATATCCATAGTTCAAGTGCCCAAACCTTTCATGCCAATATTTTCTCATAGAATCAACATGATCAATACATGAAGAACCTATTAAAGAATCAAAGCCATCAAACCAAAATAAATGATTCTCATGATCAATTATCCTTGTAGAAATAACCTTCTTAGGATATTGTAATTGTTGAATAGTCACATTATGTGGAGTAAAATTGATGATCTTTCCATCTCCAGAATAAAAAATTGATATATGGAAAGTAGATTCGTTGAAATATCAAGAGCAAGAACATCCTCAATGCAACCATCTAGCATCTGAACGGAGCCTGTTCCCAAAGTTGGAATCTGTGAAGAGTTCCCAACTGCAATATAAGAAGAAGTATCAGCAATGGAATCAAGATCACGTGAATTGTTCATGTGATGTGTAGCACCTGAATCAAGAATCCAACTATTAATAGATGAATACAAGGAACGTGTTGAAAGAGCTTGCCCTTTGCCTATGGAAGAATAATTAAGAACTGAAATATTATGTCTCCTCATAGCTTCCTCCAAGGTCTTTAGTCTCTTGAAATAATGAGATTCATCATGCCCAGTTTTTCCATAAAAAGAACAAGGTTCTCCTTTATTTTTCTTAGAATTGGAAGAAGAATCTCTAGAGTTAGAAGGAGGAGTGGAATTCTCAGTATTCTTAGGCTTCGGTTTGGATGGAGACTCAATACCTAAAGATGATTCTATCTTACACCTCTTCTTATTCTTTCCTTTACCTTTTAAAGATTGAGCCATTAGAGCTTCATCCTTAGAAATATGAAGTGCATCCATCTAAATCAACTTGTCTTTCTCCCTAGCAAGATGCTCATAAAACAACTCAAAATTAGGCATCTTATAATATTTCCCCATGACATCCATAGTAGAATAAAAGGTAGAAGAAAATACTTGATAAGGATCTCTTAACTTAGATAGAATCGAGAAGATACATGCTTCTTTAGATTTATCATGGTCATATCCTTTCAATTGTGAGAAAATAATTTTGAATTGTGCAAGGAAATCTTGAATAGTAGGAAATACATATGCAGAGAGTGATGTTAGATCTTCTTCAAGCTATAAGATTCTAAATTGATTGACTTGACCATACAATTCTACAAGTTTTCCCCAAACATCTTTAGGTTTTTTACACTCCGCAATATGAAACAAAAAATTATCAAATACATGTAAGCCTATGAGCCCCTTTGCTTCATCTAACTTCTATGAGTAATTTTTTCAAACTACCTTGTGAATTCGAGTTGTTGAGCATCTAGCCATAAAATTTTAGATTGTAGTAATTGGGTCATTTTTAACTTCCATGTATGATAGTTGTGTGGAGTGAGGGGCTCAATTGACCTTAGATCGACCATGTTGAACAAAAGTACACCAAAATAAAGAAGAAAATGGGCACTTAACTTGTGCCATTCACCTCTAGAATCTATTAAATATGTATTTGCAACCCCCAAAAAAATTAAAATGTTTTTTTTTGCAATTTGTACAAGTGACAAGCTCAAATCAACCATTTATAACACATGGTGATCTTTTACAATTTTAAAAAATAGCTTGTCAAATCAGAAAATAGAGGTTACAAACAAATTCCTTGTGATTTTTTGAGCAATTTCAAAAAAGTACTAAATTTTGATTTTGTATGCAAAAGTTATGCCAATTGCTAGTAATAAATGCAAATGTACTTTCATGCTAGTAAATTTTTAAAAAAATGGCAAAATAAAAAAATCACGTGCACCATTGCGAAGATTGTTAAACTAGCTTTTCATTCGTATCTTATTCGCCAAAATATGATAATCAAGGTAAAAGTTGTACAAGCTTGAAAAAAGGCCCAATTTGGCTTATGGAGAGGACCCTGGTGGCCCCTTGGGAAACACCACTGACGACAGTGGCCACTAGGTAGTAGGTGAGTGATGTTGTGGTAGCAGTTGGGCTAATTGTGGGCAACAGTCAACTAAGCAGGTCATAGTTTAAAAATTTAATGTCGTAGTTTTGTTTTAACCACTAGTGATTGAATCCGTTGGTTGTGGTATTTAGACCATGGTAGGTGGTGTCAAGAGTGCTAGGTGGTCTATGGCCTTGGTCATGGGTTGCACCCACAATACCAAGCACTTAATAATAAGCGTTGAGTTCTTAATACTAAGAATTGAGTGGCTAATAATAAGCATTGAGCAGTTAATAATAAGCGTTAAGCGCTTTAAAACAATGCTATAAAAATTATATATATATATATATATATATATATATATTTGAAATTTTTTTGTGACAAAGGTAATTTTACAATTGTGCAGGGAGGTCGTACAACTTCCTTGCCAATTTTTTTTGCCCCAAAAATAAATTTACCATATATAGGTAAATTTTATATCAAAATTTGTGGAATTGGCCTCTCAGACACAATGAGGAAGTCTGTTTGGGCTGAAAATTCCTCTGTAAAAAGCCGTTCTCTAGATTTGAGCTTCAAACCATTGTTTTCTCTAATGTCAAATGGTGGTCAAATTGAGTGAAATAAAAGCCAAATCTAATTTTCTCGAGTCTCTTGGATGCAATTGGACAACCAAAAATATTGCCACTATTTCCAAAAGAGCTAAAATCACCAGATCTCACCAATTTAAACATACATGCAATATAGGATCAATAGATCTTTGCAAATCCTTTTTGATTATCTAGATCATATTGAAACGCAAGAGAAGAGGATACAAGAATTTACAAGATCATAAAAGAACTCAAATCACAATGAAAACTTGATGGTAGAAACTCTTTAAGAAAATGAAGGGGCTTGCTAGATTCAAAGCTCTAAGACCATGTTGAAGTGAGAAACAAATATCTTCAATCTGTAACACCAAATAACCTCCACATGAAAAAGAGAGAAGGAACAATAGAAGATGCCATTCCACTAAACAAGAATTATAATATGATACAAGATTCACAATATGTGAAAAATGTGTAAAATATACAAGAGATGCCTTTCTTATAAAGGTAAGGTGAGAGATAGGATTAGACAAGATCATGACAAGTGTCTTAATCCTATCACATGAGACAACTAACTCATAACTACCTAGGATAAGATAATATCTATAAATGCCAACTAAGACTTCTAGAAAGAATCTTAAGACCTAAGTAAACTTAACAAGTGAATAAGTCCCCTAGTAGAATTAACAAGGTACACGACTTTATTCACACCAACATGAGTAGCCTATTTTAGAAATAGAACATGGGTCTGGTTCTATCTAAGGTAACAAAAATCTCAAAACATATCACAATCCCCTAATTTCTAGTATGGTACTAGATATTTGTTTTCAATCTTTAGATCACAGTGCATTAGTTTCTTAGTAAGTTCAAAATAGGCATCACACTAAAAACTACAAGAGCTCCTTATTCTTTCTATTTCATTTATGAGTCTTATTTAGATCTGATTTTTTATTTTAATCTGAACTCATGTTCAAAATTTCATTTGAATGACATTGAAATATAAACCTTTAGTGTAGGAAGAAACAGTATGATTCTTTACATATAACAGTGTCTCAAAATATTATAATCCAGTTGGAGTCCCATCATCGTTAATGTTTTTCAACTTTGTAGTATGGGGACCATAGTTGGAGAGGAAGGGAAACTATTTTAACCAAATTATATTTTTTGTATATTTGGAATGTTCACCTCCCATGAAAAAACTACTCTAACATAGTTCTTTAGTTGTCAATTTTTTTTGTCTCTTGTAGGAATTGTTGGAGTTGAATATAGAGCTTAGATAATAGGTTCAAAATATCAATAATCATTTCCTAGATTTGGACAAGACCAATTAGGCCTTGCCAAAAAGATGGACTCCATTATCTCCAATGTTGCTCGCTATGGGGGCATACTTAGATGAAGGGGAACTTAGCAAGACTAAATTTTAGAAAACCATACATACACCATTGTACTATACAAGATACCACCTTTAAATTGGGCATTGGAAGCAATAATTTAATTATAGAGGAATAAATATAATATATTTCATTCTTGTTATCAATTAAATTTAGTTTTAATCATCGAAATCTATATTTTTTAGTGTATGTCTTTTTAAAAATATTTTAGCTCATTTTAATAAAAATGTATGAATCTTTTTAACAAGATTTTATATTATTCCAATAAATTATTTTCTAAATTTTATTAGTAGATAAGAGTGTAAGGGGTAGTAGTGCATACCTAAGACATTTACCCCTTTGTTTTATGTCACTTTATAATAATGCCATAAATGCATAGTCATAGTATTCAATTTGATTCATCTGGTGCACTAGCCAACCCCAATTTAAAACTTATCAACTAATTAATTTATATTCATTACCATTGTTAGGGTTGGATTGACCCTATAGTAATTTATTGTCCTAGAATGAGTTTCACATGTGGTATTATCTCTTAAAATATACAATTCCATAACCTAGATTGCTTGTTTCAAATTTCCTTTTTAACACTCTAAGGCTAACTTTCCCAAAATTTGATAGTATCTTGTTGATCAAGGCACCAAAATTCTTGAGTTGTGTGCACAGGAGCATGTTTTAAAGGACACCATGTTATGACATTTATGATCATTAATTGTTGGTATTCATAATTTAGAAAGCTTAGTCATGGTTGTGTTAGTCTCAATCTTGGTCTTAGTTACATTAGTTACATAAGAATTTTGCATATTTGTTTGGCATATTTTCTATATTTTCACATTGACAACAAGCCTTGAATGCTATTAAGGAAGTTGATAGTCTTCCCTATTTCTATAGGAGGCCCTACCATGATTTAGGCAAGCACCTTTTGAGAGGTTACATAAGTCAAACTAGGTCATGTGGGCAATCTAGTTTGGGACCATGACACATGTATGATTCTATCCCAAATAATATAATCTCAAAGTATATTTGTCATGGTCACCTAGTTTCTATTATGGTACCTAATCTTAGTTTCTAATATTTTTTCATAGTACATCAATCAATCAACAAAATCAAAATTGACATCACACCAAAAACCATTAAAACTCCTTTCTCTTTCTATTTCATTCCAAGTCTCAATTACCCATATTCCAATATTTTGTTTTAGTCTAAACTCCTTATATTTTAAACTAACTTAATTAACATTAAAATCCAATTTTTTTAATGTAGAGAGAATTATCTACAAATAACAATGTATCCATGAATTATAGTCTACTAACATTTTAACTCCTCGTTCAATTAAAGTTATATAAGATTCACTTAGATAACTTAATATATTATTGTGATATAAATTATTAATGCATTTCTCTTCATTATATAGAAAACATAAATAATATCATATATTCATCTTCCCATAAAACTTTAATTGATTTTATACAAATAAATTATTAAAAAATGTAATTTAATTGAATAACTTAACTCAAACACAATATAATATCTTTATCATGAAGAATTGACTCCCACCTCTTAATAAATCCTTTTTCATTTTGTCAAACTATGTACTATTCTCTAATCAATATCACATACCTACATTATAACAAACCATGTATACTGTACTCACTAATCTTTATACCCTTAAGGTAAAGATAGGTCAACAAAGGAAAAAGGAAACATCATATAATATAACTCCATTAAAAGTGAACACCAAATGCATCTCTACTATTACCCATCTTGCCATGGAAGACAAAAGTATGGGAGCCACACACTCAACATAGATATATACTAATTTGAAGCATAAGCAATAAAGAGATAAGCAATAAAGAGTTGTATCTACACAAACTCCTGGTTTGGAATTATGGATCTTGCAAAACAAGCAGCTGTCATGGACCCATCTCCACCAATCAGGTAGGATAATGTCTTGACCAATCCCATTACAAGCCTCTGTCCTTTATATTCCATCTATCATAGACTCACAAAAATATTCATAACTTACAGATAAAGTTGTCTTTACACCTATACATTGCGTGGCTGGTGTCATAATCCAGAAGATAATGTGGAAGGCAATATCATTGGAGTTACGTGTAGTATGGGGGAAGAGTGGAATCCAATGATAGAAGAGCATTCCACCTATACATACAGGAGGATTATATGGAAGGTATAGCAGTTAGATAACATTGCATGTCATGAAAGCTACTTGTTGCTTACTAGTTTTAATGTCTTTTGGTTTATATGGCGGACACCCCAATCTCAAACAAACTTCTAGGGTATGTATTTTGGTTGATAAGTAGCAATAACGATAAGGGGTACAAGGAAGTCTCCATTCCACGTAGCTTCAAATCATGTAGGCCAGCCTTTTTCCATATGGGTCCCCAAAACTATGGATAATTGTATCTCTTTATCTGCAACTGTATCTATGGTGATGATTTTTTTATTTCATTTGGGTCACTGGAATTAAGGACAAACTCATCTCTTTATCTGCAACTGCATCTATGGTGATGATTTTTTTCTCATATGGGTCCCTAACTTAAGGACACGTTCATCTCTTTATCTACAACTGTATCTCAGAATGCTCATCTGGTGATGAAATTTTGTTTCATTATAGCTTCTTGTGATGCCAATGCTTCTGAAAATGCTCATTTGGTTATGATATTTTGTTTCCTTTATCTTTTCCTATGATGTCATTAATGGTGGTTGATGGAGATTTGCTCCATTATCTCTTCATATGATTTGTGGTTGTTGATGGAATGTGCTCTATTATCTGTTCAAGTGGCTTCCATAGTTGTTGGAATTTGACAAAAAGGGGTCTAGAGAAAGATACTTTGAAGCTCTATCCAACTCAGCCTCCCTAAGCCTCCCTAGCACTTTGATTGGACACATAATTATTACTATTATTATTTTGACTTTTTGAAACCCTTAAAAGATGCCCCGTCCTTGCTCCAGAACAAGAAATCATTCTATGAAATGATCAAATTTGCAACTTGGGAAGCCTTTTAGTTTATGGGCAACGAAATAAGTGTCATTATCCATTTATGGAAATGAAGTGCAAGACATAAATGAAACAAATATTTTTTAAATAAAATGAGAATATATATATAATCTTGTGTTATCTAGATTAAGAATATATATTGGACTGAATTTAAGTAAGATTTAAATTTAATTGTATTTTCTATAATATTTGACTTTTACATTGGTTAAAAATCAAGAATCAATCTTTAATCAAATTTTTATATGTCAAACACTTACATAGTCTAAATCAAATTGAAGAGAGAGTTTGCTAATTTTCCTTTGCAATAAATTTATGAATACTATTACATTTAACTATAATTCAAATTATATCTTAATATTGAAAAAACCAAAAAATAGCTGATTTTTTTCTCACTTCTTTACTTATCACACTTCAAAGCTTCCCTCACCCTATTGTCAATAATTTTGATTGCTATCTAACCATGGCACATTAGAGTTAAAGGTGGTTACTAACATAAGGAACCACCTTTAAGAACATTGTCTTAGAGAACATTAGTGTATGTTGAAGGAGGCTATCAAAATTAGCATTTTTTAAAATTGTGTCAATTATACATATTAAAATGTCAAGAATTTAAACATGTAGACTATTGAGTTGTAATATTCTATATGTAGATTCAAACTATATATATTTTAAATTTTTAAAGAAATACTAATATCTTTTTTTGATTAGTTTTTATTGGGTGAGATTTAGCATAGCACATAACTTTCACTAAAAAAACAAATCTTTATATATTTTCTTAGAATTAAATCACTAACTTCAATGTCTAGTGTGAATATTTTTGATAATTATTTATTTATTATTATTTTTAATTGATACTAATAGAAATTTGAGACCTATTATTTATTGTAATGTGTATCTATTCACATTGTATATTAAATTAATTATGTTTATTAAAATAAGGATATTTATGTTGAGTGCAATACATTTTTTGAGACTTTCAAATCATTTTTTTCTTATTATATTTAATAGAGGTCACCATTTTTTGTAATGGATCAACTTTCATTGTAAAATTATAAAATAATATTAAAAATGAAAACATATTATACGTTTTGGAAAGCTACAATTGAGGATTACATACATGAAAAAATCATTTGATTGTAAGAAAGTTAAGGTAGTAGAATTACTTCCTACACTAATCTTGAAAGGAGGGTAGTATAATTTTTTTTGGATCTTTAAAATTTAGTTATATAAATTAAATAGAAATAAACACAAATATTATGCATACCACAACATAGATTTATTTAATGCCCTTTGTAAGTGTGAATACGTGAATAAGATTAAAACACTTCTTAATACGACATTATATCAATGATTAAACTAATTGAATCAACCTATTGCCCTCTATCTCCAAAGATTTATTAAATCTAAATTGCTCTCAGATTGTGTAAGCATATAAGACTGTTAAAATGACTATCTGAAGAACGAGATGATGATAATGCAATGTTAAATGATAAATCAATTAAACTAGCATGATATTGATGTGAAACAAATAATTGCAGCTACAGGAGACAACCATGGTTGAAGCTTGATTGCTGGATATTCTTGATGTGTGAATGCTTGATGCTTGATGCTTGAATTCTTGCAGAGTAAGAGTGCAAAAACTTGATTATCTGGATCCTTTCTTGGTTGAATGAGGCTTGTATTTATAGATTTCCTGGCTGTAGAAATGCACAAGGAAAGCTTTGAGAGGCTTGGATTCAATCTGGAGAATTGAATAGTGAGAGATTGAGGAGATTGAGAGAAAGATGGAGATTGTCTCTACCCATGAAAACACTAGGCAAGAGAAGAGGAAAGATTGATGGAAGAGGATTGAGAGATCAAATTCCAAATTTGTCTCCAATTTGTCTCCAAAACTTCCTGTGAAGTTTCAATCAATTAATTTGACATATTTTGACATAAATTAGACATGGTTTAAATATAGGAAATCTAATTCATTTTTGAGAGAATATGGATGGAATATTCTTTGTGCAACAAAACAAATATTTTGATTTATTTAAATTAGCAAAAGAAAGATAAATAATTTAATAAAACGAACTATAGGATAGTTGTTTATTAAATTAGACAAAAGAATATTGGCAATTAATCAATAAAGTGTTTTGTCTTTATTTAATTAATTTAGAATCAATGTGATAGATAGAGAAATGATAATTAAATCAAACAAAGTATTTATTTATTTTTATTTAATTAAGACGAGATTTATAAGAAATTATGAAGAATGTGAATGTGAACTATATTAAATAAATATTTCTATTTATTCAATAGTAGAGAAAATTAGGATAATTAATTAAATAATTTGTATTTAATTAATTAGATGCTCCAAACCAATTTTAAGTGTATACATTTTGCCCCTCTTCGAAGTGATGTGTTTACGCGTTGATTCAAAGAAATATTTTGCTGCTACTGCCAGGATTGATGATATGAAAAAAAATAATTCCGTATGCCCTAGACATGATTTTCAGATGATAATAAATTTGTGTGCCCCAGACATGATTTTCAGATGATTTGATGATAAGATGCCCCCTCAGGAGATAAATTAATGATTTGATGATATTTTTGAAATTTTCAAAAAATTATGATTTTCTGATGATTTTATATTGTTTTGATTTTAAAATAATTTATCTCCTGACAAAATGATGATGAAATAGAGCTTTCAAATGATTTTTAATTAATTTCATGGATAAAATTAATCAAAATGTAATAAAATCCACCAAAAATACCTTTTCAAAATTATAAATAGTGCAAAAGGTCATTTTCAAAGTCATAATTTGCTTTTTGAGTTCAAAAATCCTAGTGATAAAGACTTTTCAGCCAACTGGAACGAGATGCCTATCCCCTACCACACTCACTGATTTGAGCACGTTTGACATCACAGACGGCCGCTTGCGTATGGACCTCCGGTATGTACCCCTCGACCTCCTCATAATTCATATCTTTTTGTTTTTTATGCTTTTTAGCTCCTAGGCGTAATTAGGTTAGTTTCAGCACTTTGAAGCCGCGCTGTAGCGCTTACATCCTGATGTAGCACTTCTGGTAGGTAGTTTAGCACTTTGAGTTTTAGCGCTTGTGTTGAAAATTCTAGCGCTTCCATGTCATAATGTAGCGCTTTCAATGATTTAGCGCTTAGGAGCCAAAGATTAGCGCTTTGAAGCCGAATTCTAGCGCTTTGAGACTTTCAGTGCTTTGGGTTGGTAAATTAGCACTTTCAAGGTTTGTTCTAGTGCTTCTGGTAAAGTGGCGCTTTGACAGCCTGTTGTAGCGCTTTGATGCGAAAAAGTAGCGCTTCGGGACTTTTAGCGCTTCAAAAGCTTGTTTTAGTGCTTTTGGGTGCTGAAATAGTGCTTTCATGGTTTTAGCACTTTGGGTTCCTAATTTAGCACTTTTGGCTGATAAAGTAGCGTTTTTGGGATTTAGTGCTTTGGAAGCCTGTTTTAGCGCTTCCATGTCAGAATTGAAAATTTGACTTAGTGAACCTTGAGTTCGTCAATTCCGATCATGTCCATTCTTCTGATTGGTATGATTGACAATCCACATTCTTGATGTTGGATTCAATGATTTAAATAAGACTAACTCTCATGATAGGAGAGAAGAAACCCCATTTATTGATGATCCTCATGATAGGCGAGGAAATGATTCGATATCTGATAAATCTCATGATAGGCGAGATCTAGATAATGTTTTGATGACCCTCATGATAGGTGAGGTTTGATGATCGCCTATGAATTTTGATCAAAAAATTCATACCAAAGCTTTTGAAATAGACTGACAGTAGAATGACCTCTGATTCCTTGACATAGTTCACTGATTGTAGATTTTTTCGTTATGATGATAGGAGGATCTGGGTACTCTCCATATGTGAGAGATATTTCCGCAGATGACAGATCTGATACCGCACTTGACATCGGATGAGCTTCAGATGATAGGCCAGTGTGGCCTCACGAGTTTGCTTGATATGCCCTAGATTAGGATTAATCGGGGTTTGTTGACCGCATTGGCTGAGAGGTGGCATAGCAACCACAACACCTTTCACCTACCCACCGGCGAGATGACAGTCACCCCAGAGGATGTGTGGCGTATATTGTGCATTTCGTTCATGGGAGAGATTGTGACATATGATTCGCATGGGACCAGCAGCAGAGATGCTCTCCGCAGAGTATTTCAGGATCAGGCCATAGCGGGTCCTAGCATTCGATGGCGGAGGATTGCAGATTCTTATGCTACACTACCAGCAGTGTTAGCTGGATTTATTGGAGGATTCCTTTGCCCTGATCGCAGGTCAAAGGGATTCCTCATTGGCTGGGGCAGGACGCTTGAGAGCATGATGGTACATGGTACCAGATATGCATGGGGGATGTGCATGTTAGCTCATCTTTATCATGATTTACATTCAGTTGTGTATTTAGATGCACATAGTCTATTTGTTGGGATGACATTGGTACAGGTGTGGGCTTGGGAGCATTTTTCCATTTGTCGGCCATTTCCAGTTGTAGACAGACCAGCTAGTAGACCATATGTTTTCTGATACAGTGGTCGATTCACGCAGGCCCAAATGGGCAAGTTAGAGCATTGGAGACGAGTGTTTGATGACATGGAGACAGTTATTTGGCATCCATACCTTGACTGCGAGGAGTGGGATGAGGATGGTGCAGTGTTGGGGTTTTTGTGTGATTCCATGTACCTCATTGGTCGAACTCCCTTTGTTCTAGAGAGATTCTTACTCCGTCGGGTATACAAATAGTATGGCATTGTTCAGTGCATGCCATAGGGAGTAGCTCATTATGCCAAGCAAAGGATGGATGTTCCTAATTGGGGTCCGACTTTGTCCTATGATGTTCTTGTGGAGGGGTACAAAGCATTACAACCATCTCCCTGGGACATGCAGAGAGATATTTTTGAGGCAACTATGACAGAGGATTATGCAGCTTTCTTAGCCTTAGTCCCCCATCCTTGCATTACTATTCTTGATGAGCTAGCACCTTTACCTCTAGTGGAGGATGTGGCCGAGGGTTCTACTGACAGTGGGGGTGGAGATGATTCCTCATCCAACAACAGCTTAGAGAGCGGGAGTGGAGACAATAGTAGCAGTGATGACAGTGATGGTGGGAGTGGAGGATACAGAGGGCCAGGGCTAGACATCAGCAGTGCACCTTCGTCTAGTAGGCCTCGCAAGAGGCAAACAATGACAGTGTCGGCAGGCGAGCGATAGAGACAGATAGCTGGGCTCCAGGCATAGGTCCAGACTTTACAGGCACAGTTGGTATAGGCACGGGGTATGCTTGTGCAAACTCAGACATAGATGCAGGCACAGGCATAGGCTCATGCATAGGCCTTAGCATAGGTACAGGGGCAGTTAGCCAATATGCAGACACGGGTTGATACCCTGACAGCCGAGCGAGACAATGCTCGGCAGATTGCCGAGAGAGCACAGGAGACAACATATACCCTTCAAAGATCGGTCGATGGCACCTCCATTGGTGATTATATGAGAGAGGTTTTGCGGGTTGGTCGAGAGGTAGAGTTCTACCGAGGCCATTATCATGATGCAGTACTTATTGAGCGTCGAGTCAGTTATGCCCCATCGAGATCTGGGCGGACTCATACACGGACAGTCAGCGAGGGGGTGACATAGCCTCCACGCAGAGATTCCAGAGATCCGAGTCTGTCTGGGGGTGGTGGTGGTACAGGTCCTATTAGGCCTGCTCATTCTGGCAGTAGCAGGTCATAGTGCCTTTGTGATCTTCTATGATGTATACTATGATATAGCTTATTTTGATGATGTATTTTGTAGACCAGACTTTCATTGTATACTTGACAATTGTGATATATATATGAGATGCAATTGATGTGATATGATGATGGCTTTATGATTTCTATGTGATGGATGCTTTTATTTATATGATTTTGTGATGATTTAATTCTAAATGTGATGATGTATATGAATGATTTTATTTTAATGCAATGATAAATGCATGTGTAGAATATGATATGTGGATAAATGAATGTGATGCGATAATATGTATGGATGGTTGGATAAATGCTTTTTTATTTTATGCAATGATCTTTGATGGGTGTAATGATGTGATTTTATTAATTAAATGTATGGATACATGATTGTATCAATAACATAATAATAATGATGATGTTTGATGATGTAGGTAATAAAATGTATATCTATTATGATGCAAAAACTTGTATGGATGATGAAATGATGAAATATGGATTTGTAACTATATGATAATCGATGATGATTTTGGATTTTATGTCAAGTATACTCTGTTTTATTTGTAGATTAGATAATCATTTATGGGAATCCTTTATGCATCAAATACTCTACAGACAATGAATGATAATGGATGCAATCTAATTTTAACCATGTCATGATATGTAAAATAGATGTCATTTTAACAATCTTTTTGTGCTTGGTATCATCATAGAGCTTTATTGAATGTTGAAAGTGAATACAAGCGTCAATGGTTGTGTTAATCCAATGACGACCTGAGTATTAATCTCATGATTTTTGATATTGCAATCGAACACAAGCATCTAGGTATAATTTAACCAAGATGACATGAGCATTCATTGCATAAACAGGCAGAGATTATCATTTGAGTGTGAATTCTGAATGTCATCGGTGATATATTTGCATAGCACATCCCTCGACAATTCGCACATTTATATGATATTCGTAAAGACGGCAGACAATTAAAATATCATTCTTTTTCCTTGTTCCTCTAGTTCAATACATCATTGAGTTACTCCAAAGAAATGATAATAAAAAAAAGACAAAATATTCATTTTTTTGCTTAGAGTGTTCCATTCATTATTCAGATTTTAGATCATCCATCCTGATTTTTACATGTTTTTGACTTTTTGAGATTTTTGAATAAAGACCTAACCTAATAACCTTTCTTAGGGGCCTCGGGGGCTGATTTAAGATTAGCCTTGCCTACCTTACACACGTAGAGACCATGTAGTTTGATTGACACAAACCTATGTTTTTGGATTTTGCCTTTTCAGAGTTTCCTATTTGACATGTTTTTGGCTTTTCGATATGATACAGATGGTTGATGCTTCTGACGATGATTGATATTGCGATTTGATCTTTGGTTTTGGTTTTCTGCCATTTGATGAAATTGACACGTATGTATTGCCCCAAATGGTATCCAGATGTTGCCCCCAAGCTATGGAGTTATATGTTGACAAAGTGACATGATTTGATACTGGATGTAATGATGGCCAGACGAATGATATGATATGAATTGATACTGACTTTCAGACGAATGATCCTATTAATATCCAAATAGATGGGAAAGCTGATCTTAGAATCACATACGACACCTGTTTCCAGGTTTTCACCACATGCTTTGATTACACCCGTTGTATTTTTCCTATTTCTCCCTTTTTTTTTCTTTTTTTTTTTGTATTTTCTATATATATATATATATATATATATTTCGTGTTTTCCAGGTTTTCACCAAAGAAACAATTTTTAGAATTTTGCCCTGTGCACTAGGAGATTTTAAGCATATAATTTTCTGAGATGAATACTGTTGATAGGTTCATCAAACAGATCCCCTTCTGACGTTGATAATTGATATGCTCCTGATCCATACACTGATATGACGACAAAGGGACCAAGCCAGTTAGGCTCAAATTTTCCTTTCTTTTCTCTATCTTGCTGATTCCTAGGGTTTTCCTTTAGTACCAAGTCACCAACTTGAAAGATCCTCAGTTTTACCCTGTGATTGTAACTTCTTGACATCCTCTGTTGATAAGTTGTTAGATGATTAATAGCTTGTTGATGACGCTCGTCCAACAATTCCAGTTCCTATAATCTAGATACCCTGTAGTCTTCATCTAAAATGATACCTCTGAGTGATACACGAAGGGATGGAATTTCAACTTCAATGGGTAATATGACTTCTGATCCATATACCAAAGCAAATGGTGTAGCTCACGTTGGTGTTCTGATGCTTGTTCTGTAGACCCATAGTGCAGGGTTGAGCTGAACATGCCAATCATGTCCAACATCATTAACCGTCTTTTTGAGAATTTTGAATATGGTTTTGTTTGAGGCCTCTGCTTGGCCATTCCCTTGAGGATAGTATGGTGTTGAAAAACGATGTTGGATGTGGAACTTATAACATAGCTCTTGGACATCTTGATTCTTGAAAGTTCGTCCATTATCAGTGATAATGGATTGAGGGATACCATACCGACATATTATGTAGTTCAAGATGAAGGAGGAAATTTGTTTACCCATAACAGTTGTTAAAAGAACAACTTCAATCCACTTAGTGAAATATTCAATAGCTGTAATAATGAACTTATGTCCATTAGATGAAGATGGATTGATTTTCCCTACTAGATCTAGGCCCCATTGAAAAAAAGGCCATGTTGATGTAAAGGGATGCAATTCTTGTGCTGGTGCATGAACTAGATTGCTGTGAACCTGAAATTTGTGACATTTCTTGACAAATTGATATGATTCTTTTTCCATGCATGACCAATAATAACCTAAACGGAGGAGTTTCTTAGCTAAAGTCATTCCACTCGAGTGAGTACCACAAATACCCTCGCGAACTTCCTATAGGGCCGTTTTAGATTCATTGCATTCTAGGCATCCGAGTAGGGTACCATCAAGACCTCGACGATAAAGGACATCTGTGATTAATGTATGTCGAGCGAATTGGCAGATAAAGTTTCGTTTTTGGTTTTTGGAAAGATATGGAGGAAGAATATCATCTTTTAGGTAAGCATAGGTTTTTTCATAGATAGAGGGTTCAATGGTTTCTATATGGCATATGGTAGCCGATTCCAATTGATAATGGGAAGGACAGGATACTTGTTCTACCATAAACTCATAACAAACACGCTTCTCAGGCAATTGTATTAATGAAGCAATTGTAGCCATAGCGTCTGCAGCTTTGTTCTCCACTCTTGGAATCTGATCAAACTTGATATTGATAAAAGACTGTTTTAGATTATCTATTTGTTGCTTATAAGGCATCAATTTTTCATCCTTAGTTTGATATTCATCATTTACTTGATAAATAACCAATTGAGAGTCCCCATATACCTATAAATCTGTGATTTTCTAGCGAATTTCTATTTTGACCCCAATAATCAATGCTTCATACTCTGCCACATTGTTTGTACACTGAAACATGAGTCTATATGATTTTGGAATTGTGTGTCCTTGGGGGGAGATGAACAAAATCCTTGCTCCTGATCCTCAGTGTGTATACGATCCATCAAAATATAGTATCCATTGTTTGGGCATTGTTGTCATTATGTCTGCATCTGAAAATTCCATTGTCATTGGGTGATCATCTGGTAGAGGAGCTTCAACTAGCTGTTCAGCGATTACTTGTCCCTTGATTTCTTTTCTCTTGACATATTGAATGTCGAATTCACTTAGGAGCATGACCCATTTTTCCAATCTACCTGTTAAGGCAGCTTTACTTAGTAGATATTTCAAAGGGTTGATCTTTGCAATTAACCTAATTGTATGAGCCATCATGTAGTGTCTCAGCTTTTGAGTAGCAAACACCACTACTAAGCAAGAATTTTCTATGAATGTATAGTTTATTTCATAGCCATTTAAAGTTCTACTGATGTAGTAGATGGCATGCTCTTTTCCTTTATTATCCTCTTGTGCTAAAAGTGCCCCTAATGAGATATCAGTTGTAGCAATATACAATATGAGGGGTCTTCCTTCTGTTGGTGGCGTGAGAACAAGTGGTGACATTAGATATTGTTTGATCTGATTGAATGTTGCTTCACACCTCTCATCCCACATGAAAACAATGTGTTTATGCAATAGATGATTGAAAGGATGACTTTTATCTGCCAGCTTGGAGATGAATCTTTTGATTGATTGAAGCCGTCCTTGTAGTGATCTGAGCTAGCTGATGTTTCTAGGAGGTGGCATCTCCATTATAGCTTTGACTTTTGCTGGATCCACTTCAATGCCTTTTTCTAAGACAATGTACCCTAGCAATTTTGCTGATGTAACCCTGAAGACACATTTCTTAGGATCTAACCTGACATTGAATTTCTCCATCCGTGTGAAGATTTTATCTAGGATATGTAGATGTCCTTCCCTAGTAGTAGATTTTTCCAAGATGTCATCCACGTAATCTTCCATGAAGGTGTGCATTATATCGTGGAAAATTGTCGTCATAGCTCTTTGATAAGTGGCTCCTGCATTCTTTAAACCAAATGGCATGACGTTCCAGCAGAAGGTTCCCCATGGACATGTAAAACCCATATTTTCTTGATCTTCTGGAGCTATTCTTATTTGATTGTACCCAGAGAAACCATCCATGATTGATAACATGGCATGCCCTGCCGTTAAGTCCACAATGATGTCTATATTCGGTAATGGAAAATCATCCTTCGGGCATGCTTTATTGAGATCCCTGAAATCTGTGTAGATTCTGATGCTATTGTCTGGCTTGGAAACAAGCACAAGATTTGATATCCATTCGGCATAATCTATAGACCGTATGAATCCAGCATCCATTAATTTCGTTAGCTCCATTTTGACCATCAATGCAATGTGAGGATGCATCTTTCTTAATTTTTGCTTGACAGGCTTGATTCTTGTAGGCAAAGACAAGTGATGCATAAGAAGATTGGGATCTAAGCCTGGCATATCAAAATATGACCAAGCAAAGTTGATGGTTCTTGCTTTGAAAAATTTGATAAATCCCGGTCTCTCTTGATCAGTCATTGATTCTGCTAGATGTAGAACTTTTTCCTTCTCTTGTGTGCCAATGTCCACCGATTGTGTAGGTTCGACCAGAACTGAAGATCGCTCATGATAATGTTCTGGGAGAGTGTCAAATCTTCCATCCGTCAGTGCCTCAGAAAGGTTTTCACTGTTAGATGCGTTCTTTATTTTTACTTTTTCCAGATCTAATGCTGCCATAGAATGGTTTTCACCATTAGATCTATTTTCCCTGTTGTCAATTTTGCAATTGGAAGATTTGACACCCTCCTGCTGAGTTGTATTTTTATGAGTAGTATAGAGAGAATTTGTATCAGGTTCAGTATGACATAGGAAATACACGATGGCATCATCATTTGCAAATTTTGGTACAGTCAAAGGTTCGATAGGTTCCCAATTAATAAGTTCTGGATGGATTAATGGCATGGTATCATCGGATTGGTGTAGGTCAATGGAAGTAAGGGTGAGGACAGCAACATCATCATAATTTTCATTTGGGATATCGAGATCCATGATGGTACCCTCTTCGAAATCATCTAGCTCACTCAAATTATGTTCGTCCTCACTAGAGTCATCGATATTTAGTGATCCCTTGACGAATGGTCTAGACCCAGAGCCTTGGCCCTCCTCACATGTAGGTGTATATTTTTGAATCATATCGATTGGAATATCAACGACAAGTAAATCACAAGGTAAGGCCCACTCATATTCATTTGAGTCTGTTTCAGAACCATATCTAAAGTGAAGGATATTTTCCATAGTTGTCTTTGTTAGCTCCCGTTTCTCTTCTTCAGAGTATCCTAGTCCTAGTTTTTCTTTTGTGTGGAGAGTGAGAGGTGTGATAGGTTCTGAGATTCCCTCCTCTCTTAATCCCACAGGCCCTTGTCCTTCATAACCCATCTTTTCAAGAATAGCTTTTCCTTTTCCATACTTGTTTGTGTTGATGTTAATATTTTTGATACCGATCTCAGATGTTGATGTTTCTTCATCCTTGTAAAGCCAATCCAGGATCGCTTTATTGTCTATTTCTTCTACTATAGTTTCGGATTTTACAAATGTATTTTGAAGAGCTGTGCTAGGTAAAGATGTCAGAGGTTTGATCATTGATGGTTGACCATATTTCCTAGGAGATGGCATTAACTATGATAAGTTAAGCGATTGCTCCATTGAGTATTGTCCCATTCCTTTATCTGTCAACTGAAATTGCTTCTGAAAGTTGTCTGATAGAGAAGTTTGTGTACCTGGAATGTTTGTTTCAACATGAATTGTTTCCTTTTCTTTACCTTTCTTTTGCACCCACTTGGTAGTGATGCTTGGACTTTGTTCGTTCTTGGATGATGATGAACTTGAAGCTTCCCTATTGTGAGGGACAAAGGTGTCTTGAGACACTCTCAATGTGTCACAATGTTGTGGATGATTATAATCAACAGCTATGGTCACATATTTTCCATTCACTAGAAACTTTAGGCATTGATGGTATGTAGAAGGTACGGCCTACATTTCATGAATCCAGGGTCGTCCTAAGAGTATGTTGTATGCCAACTCTCTTTCCAACACTTGACATGCTATATGCTTTATCATGGGTCCCACCTGAGTGGGTAATACAATTAAACCTTGGGACGATCTTTCCTCCTCATCATATGCTTTGATGGTCATTTTCCTCCGAGCATCAATAGTGTTGTCGGAATATCCTAGTGCATGGACTAATTTGAGGGTGCAAATGTTCAGACCAACTCCCCCATCTATTAGAACTCTCTTAATGCGATGATTATGGATACATACTTTGATATGCAATGCTGTGTTATGCGGATGGTTTAATGATACATCATCCTATTCAGAGAATGACAAGCAATGCGGGGTAGTCAGGTGTCCCACCATAGCTTGGAATTGACAAACATCCAGATTCTTTGGCATGGTTGTGGCAGCTAATGCTTGTTCGAGAACTTCCTTATGTGATGGTGACAACTTAAGGAGCTCCAGTATTGATATTTGTGCGGGGATATTTTGCAATTGATCGATTATGTTATAATGAGATTGAGGTGTAACCGCACGTTGAGATCCCACTCCTTTTAATACTACTTTGGCTTGCCCCCTAGTCATGACATTTTCTAGTTGATGTTCTTGATTTTCTTGGGGGGTGTTTTACATTTGATTGATAACATCATAATTTGATGGAGGTGGAACTGCATGTCTAGAGTCAATTCCCTTTAACATTACTTTGGATTGTCCCCTAGTTAGCGCATTGGCGGGTTGATGTTCTTGATTTTCTCTGATTTTTAAGACATTTATTTGATTATCAAAGCTTTGCACGTTTGGGAGTAAATTCAAAGAGGTAATGGCATTGGTTTTGTTCTCAACAATGTTATCGCTAACTGCATGATCATGTTTGACTTCAGATAGACATAGGATTGTTGTGTCATAGACATGATTGGCGTTCTTTCCTTTGTTGTTGGAGGATAATGCACCTTTTTCATAATTTGGCAAAGGATCTTTGAAGGCCAAATGATCATTGTTATTTTGTGGTCCTTCCACATACACTTTGTTGTTGTCCACTAAATCTTGTACTGCATGTTTCAATTCCATACAGTCATTGGTTTTGTGACCCTTATTATTATGATAGTTGCAATAATCAGCATCGTTCCACCATGATGGTTTGACTTTTGGGTCCCAGAATCTAGCTTCCCATGCAGTGAGAAGGCCTCTGGTAACTAGTTCCTTCATTGTTGATTCCATTGATTGACCCAAAGGTGTGAACCTTCACCGATTTGACGATTTTTGATACGACTGTGGTTTAATGATTTCATTGTTTTGTATGGTATTTGACTTGACATTTTGTTCATTGTTTTGATTTCTTGATGTGGATGTGGTCAAGTTAAAAACCGGTTTAGCATTTGAAGAATCATTTGTTGTTTCATTGATAGTCGTGTTGCGATTCTTTTGCCAAAATTTTGGCTTCTCGCCGCTGGAGTATTGATTTGAGGAGTTACTTGTGTTGTTTGTTTTATCATTAAAATGTTTGATAACCCCTCTCTTGACTAATGCTTCTTCGATTTTAAGACCATTTTCAATCACTTTTTCAAATGTTGGAGGACATTGTAGTTCCAATCTATAACTCATTTCTTTCATTAAGTTTTCAATAAACAACTCCATCTTTTCCTCTTCAGGAATGGACCTAGGATATCTAGCGAACAAGCGTCGCCATCTTTGTAGAAAAGACAAGAATGTTTCTCCCTTGTTTTGTTTGAGATTGTAAAGATCTTTGATAGTAACATCGTGTTGGATATTGAATGAGTATTGAGAGATGAATCTGTTAACGAGTTCCTCAAAAGTTGTAATACCTGGTTTCAACTTCGAAAACCATTCCATACATGATCCTCCCAAAATCCTTGGGAATAGTCACATTAAATATGTCTCTTCTTGGGAAAACTCAAGACTCATTGTTTTGAATTCTCTAATGTGATCGATTGGATCCGTTCTACCATTATACTTATCATATTTTGGGATCTCACAATGTCTTGGAAAAGGTATCAAACCGACCGTTGCATCGAAGGGATAAGGACAAATGTCCTGTATCACATATCTCTTGGTAGTCCCTTGCGTCATATCTTGTATTTTCTGTTGTAACAGTTGCATTTGAGATGTTAAAGTAGCAACCGGATCTATTGTTTGTGTAGGTTGTGGTATCTCAGTCTCATTTATTTCCGGTGTTTCTTTCAAACAGTTTACATCAAAATCTTTTGGAAGTTTTGTCCCTGATTCAGCTAACATTAAAAGATATTTCTCCATATCTTGTTCTAGAATATTTTCCATAAATATATGGAACTTGGGATCTTGTTGAGCTGCTTGGATGTCCTCTGGAGTTATTTCGCTTTTATCGTTTCGGTTCAAGTTGTTCCAAGGATTTTCTTCCGCCATTACTTGTGATTTTAAAATTTCTTGATCTAAAAGTCTCTGTTTTTGGGACCTAGTTAAGATTGGCATACAAATTGTTTCCCTTTCTCCTAAAATGTTGATCTTATGTGTGGAATAGTGTCAATTTGAACCTTTTTAAATTAAGTTGAATAAGATGAGCTATCTTAATGATGAGACAATATTTAAAAAGTTAATCGCTATACTTTGTTTCGTGATGAAGGATGATAGTGTCCTGATAAAGAAACTTTAGTATAGTAATTGATTGTGTATTTGATTTTGACACTTGTAATTTGCAAGATCTTGTTTCAATTGATAAGTTGGAAATTTTTATAAACCTTTCTACTTTTGTTTCTAGACAGTGATTTTGATAAGAAGAAATTTGTTTCTGATGAAAAATGTGGATAAAATGACAGACTGATTGACTGGTAAAAATGTTGAACTCTCTGTTTTAAAAGCGCTAAAATAGATACCAGAAGCGCTATTTCCCAAAAGCGCTGGAACAGAGTCCAGAAGCGCTGAAATAAGCGACAGAAGTGCTAAATGACCAGAAGCGCTGAAATAAGCGACAGAAGTGCTAAATGACCAGAAGCGCTAGAACAGTGCCTGGAAGCGCTGTAGAAATTGATGAAAGCGCTATTCTACTGAAAGCGCTGAAATATAGATCTGAAGCGCTGAAAGATTTAATAAAAGCGCTATTTTACTGAAAGCGCTAAAATACAAATCGGAAGAGCTGAAACAGTGCCCAAAAGCGCTATTTCCCAGAAGCGCTAAAATAGAGACCAGAAGCGCTGAAACAAGTTTCCAGAACGCTTAAAAACATAATTTTAATTGTCTCTATTGTAGAATCTGGTCTGGCCTTGTGGCATACTATATTAGGGACTGCAGAAGATATGAAGGATGAATCCGTTGACTACGGTTGTGGAATTGTGTGAGAGCTCTTCTTTGAAAGAAGGCTCGTGAATAGAGCGGTTCTACCGCGTAATCTAAAGAGTGACCCCTAGCAAAATCATGATAACGGTGAATAAATGTTTTATGCTGTAAGAACAATTTCCGATTTTGATATAAAAAACATTGTCTTCTCAATTTATTTCTATAACCGAGAGGTTTCTTGGGCCTTGTAACTTTGAATTTTCTCTTGACAAACGTGGTGGACTTCCACTTTCGTAGCATGGGTTTTCTGATTTGTTTTGACTTGACGTTTTTAGGATGATCTTTAATCTGATTTAAATGAATTTGTGAAAACACAACAAGCAATTTTGAATAAGTGTTTTAAAAACTGAAAATACTGTGTATGTTCAAAAATCACAAATGATCTTTATTGATTTTGACGGGTTGTTTTAACAATTGTATACAAATCAAGTAGACTCACACTTAAGGACAAGTAAGTCATCATTATACTCACAGCCCACATCTTGCAATTACATTGACTCACACAGCCGTGTCACCCCCTAGAGGGCGACCGTGTTTTTCTCATTTCTAGGTGCGTACTCAAAGTGACAGAAGTGGATACTGAATCCCTTGAGCAGGCGGTCCTTGGTAATTATATGGTGAGTGTCTAGGGGGTAGATTCTTCCCTCCCCTTGCACTGTGAATATGATAATGTATGGATATTGACTCAGTGAGAAACTACTCTATGGTTCGTAGATAGGGTTTCGTTCAGTGTGGCAAATAGATAAACTCCCTCAGGAGACCTCCCAATTTTTAGAACAAAGATTTTGGGGATGGTTATCTTACCTACTACCGTCAAGTTGGACTTTCATCAACAACTTGCATTTTTATTATAGTGGGTTGGATAACCTGGCTTTGGTTGCTCCCACTTAGGTAGTTCCCGTAGGGTGAGTACTTTTTCCCACTACGGCAAGCCTGCTAAAGGATTTAACAAAGCATAAATGACATGAAATAAAAGTGAATCTGGCACTTTGGTCACCCAGTCAAGGGGAGAGCATAAGCCTAATCACCGCAAGCACAACATATAAGTTTGTCCTGTTTTAAAAGCCCAAAAAGAAATTTTCTAATCTATGTGAAGGTGTTGCTTCACAGAAATCATGATATTCTTTTTAACTTCTACTGTAAAAATGCGGTGACTATCCTAGGATTGATAGATTTGCTTTAAGAAAAATAAGAAAGTGACTATCCTAGATTGATCAATTTTAGTCCAACTTTGAAATGACTATCCTAGATTGATCCATTTTTAGAAAACTTTGAAGTGACTATCCTAGATTGATCAATTTTAGTCCAATTGTGAGAAAAATTAAAATCTGGCCGCAGATGCGTCGGATCAAGACTTACTTTTACAAAAGCACTAGAACATTGCACTGAAGCGCTAAAACAGTTACTTGATGCGCTAAAACCTGAAAGCGTCGAAACAGGACCCCGAAGCGCCGAAGTTTGCCATAGAAGCGCTAAATTACCAAAAGCGCTGAAATATAGACCAGAAATGCTGAAACAGTGACTAGAAGCGCTAAAAACCGAAAGCACTGAAATATGAACGAAAAGCACTGAAACAGTGACTGGAAGTGCTAAAAATTGAAAGCGCTAAAAATTTTAATAGAAACGCTATAATAAAAACACGCCGGGAACCTGTGTGACACTTTTCAGAAAAATAACATTTTTGATAAAATTGGGGTTAATACCCCATGGTGGGTGCCAAATTGTAAGTGTGAATATGTGAATAAGATTAAAACACTTCTTAATACGACATTATATCAATGATTAAACTAATTGAATCAATTCAACAAAGTAATCAACTAAAAGCGTCCTATTGCCCTCTATCTCCAAAGATTTATTAAATTTAAATTGCTCTCAGATTGTGTAAGCATATAAGACTGTTAAAATGACTATCTAGAGAATGAGATGATGATAATGCAATGCTAAATGATAAATCAATTAAACTAGCATGATATTGATGTAAAATAGATAATTACAGCTACAGGAGGCAACCATGGTTGAAGCTTGATTGCTGGATATGCTCGATGTGTGAATGCTTGATGCTTGATGCTTGAATTCCTGCAGAGTAAGAGTGCAAAAGCTTGATTATCTGGATCCTTTCTTGGTTGAATGAGGCTTGTATTTATAGATTTCTTGGCTGTAGAAATGCACAGGGAAAGCTTTGAGAGGCTTGGATTCAATCTGGAGAATTGAATGGTGAGAGATTGAGGAGATTGAGAGAAAGATGGAGATTGTCTCTACCCATGAAAACACCAGGAAAGAGAAGAGGAAAGATTGATGGAAGAGGATTGAGAGATCAAATTCCAAATTTGTCTCCAAAACTTCCCGTGAAGTTTCAATCAATTAATTTGACATATTTTGACATAAATTAGACATGGTTTAGACATAGGAAATCTAATTCATTTTTGAGAGAATATGGATGGAATATTCTTTGTGCAACAATTCAAATATTTTGATTTATTTAAATTAGCAAAAGAAAGATAAATAATTTAATAAAACGAACTATAGGATAGTTGTTTATTAAATTAGACAAAAGAATAATGGCAATTAATCAATAAAGTGTTTTGTCTTTACTTAATTAATTTAGAATCGATGTGATAGATAGAGAAATGATAATTAAATCAAACAAAGTATTTATTTTTGTTTATTTAATTAAGATGAGATTTATAAGAAATTATGAAGAATGTGAATGTGAACTATATTAAATAAATATTTCTATTTATTCAATAGTAGAGGAAATTAGGATAATTAATTAAATAATTCGTATTTAATTAATTGATGCTTAAGACCAATTTTAGGTGTATACACCCTTAACATAAAATTTTAACAAAGACTGGTTTGCAGATTGTATTGAATACACATCAATATATGAACACAAAGATAGTACTCCAATATATAGATAAACTCTAGAATTTCATTCACATATATGATATATCGATTGCAACTCAAAATAATGATCTAGAATGATATACAAGATTCCCACATATCAACAACAACATTACCAACTTCCTCACAAAGTCCTTGAAGCTCATATGCAATCCCTGAATGAGAATTCCCTCAAGAACCAAAGGGGTATCGTCCTCTATTCCTAGTGAACACTAGGTTTTTGTCCAATGAACACAAACTCCTATGGGTTTTCATCCATAAAAGGGATTAGAACACAAACTCGTTCATAAATATAAGAGAATGACATAATAATTTGATGCCTTTTACAAGAATTGACTCCCAACATTTATATACTAACAATTTCCTTTAAGGAATAGGTTAGCCTTGAGCCAAAATGGCACCAAAGCCTAGAATTTGAATTTCATATGCTAAACTAGGTCAGCCTTAAGGCCAAAGTAGATTCCTTTGGAGTTAGCGTACCACCCTACTGATCTATCCACATACTTCTTGGAACCTTCCTCCTTGTTGAAGCTTTAAAATTGGTGACACATGATCTAGAGGTGTCTTGTCCATTATGCCTATTGGGGTAGGTGCCATTTTCCTAACACAATCATCTTCTAATAATAATATATTTCTAGTACCTGATCCATTTCCCATGAGATTTGGGTGTGATGTGCAAGTGTCATCATGAATGCTATGTTATAAGTCGCAAGACAAAATGTGCTTCTACAAAGGAATGAAAACAGATTCCTAAAAGTGATTATGTTCTGGTACATCAAGCCTAGATTGTCAATTTTTTGATGGCGATATCTTCCCAGTATATGACCTGTTACCCATGGGCTCTGGATATGATGTGTGACTATTATTACAGATGTTAATTTCCAAACCGCAAGTCAAGGTGTGCTCTTGCAGAGGAATGCAACAGGATTCTCGAATTCCACTCTATAGTTGTCTTTCGTGGAAAAAGGGACGTGAAAAATCCTCCCCTCCCAATTTTTGTTATCCTCAAAAAATGCAAATTTGGATGCTCTAGGATTTTAGGCCCTTCCCAGGTAGCATCTTCTATTGGAAAATTCTTCCAATGGACAAGATACTTAGTTATATTTCGGTTCCTTAGTTTTTTGACCCTAGTATCAACCAAAACTTATGGAATAAGGATAGGTTCCCCTCATCCTCAAGTCATGGTAACTCATTAGCAAGAGATATCATCAATCTCAAAACCTTCTTAAAACATAAAACATGGAAGACATTATGGATTTTTTTGTCTATCGGAAGCTCCACCTCATAAGCAACTTCTTCAACTTTTTGGATTATCTTGTATGGCCACAAAAGTTAGGTTTGAGCTTTTGTTCTCCACCTTTCTTGATAGATGATTGTCTAAAGGGTTGAAACCTTATAAAGACCATATCTCCCACCTCAAATGACCTTTCTATGCACTTCCTATTTGCATACATATTTTTTTGACTCTGGGAAACTTGTAGTTGATCCTTGATGGTTCTCAAAATATCTTGACTTTGATTTACCAAATCATTTGTTGTTGGAACTCTACTATCTATTAGGACTAGCTCTACAAAGGTTAATACATCATATCTCTAGAATGCCCTAAATGGAGGCATTCCAATGGACATGTGATGAGTTATGTTGCAACAATAATCTCCCAAATGTAGCCATTTGATCCAAGTTGTCTATTGATTGGTGGCATTATTCCCAAGGTATCCTTATAACCACTTGTTTACAATTTCATTTTTCCCATTATTTTGTGGATGATAGCTTGTTCTAGGGGTGAGATTGGTGTTTAGTAGATGAAATAAATCCTTCCAAAAAGTACTGAGGAATCAACTGTCTCTATCATTGATAATTTTCTTGGGTAGCCCATGCAACCAAAAAACTTCCTTGATTAATAGTTCTACAACGTGCAAAGCTTTATAGTGACTAGAGATGGAAAAGAAATGAGTATACTTAGTCAATCTATCCACTACAACATTGATGCTATATTTTCCTTGTGCTTTGGGTAATCCAATGATGAAATCCATGGAGATACTTTCCCATTTATGCTCTGGAATAGGAAGAGGTTGTAGTATCCCGACTGGAAACTCTTGTCCCCCCTTGTTCTACTGATATGTGACACATTCCTTGATGTATGAGAGAACATCCTCCTTAAGGCCCTTCTAATCAAACCTTTCCTCAATCTTTCAGTAAGTTTTTTAGAACTTGACATGCCTTGCCATAGGTGCATTATGATAGGATTCCAATATCTTCTCTTCCACCTTGGATTTAAAAACTAGGAACACTCTATTATTGAAGAGAATCAAACCTTCTGACACCACATACTGGTCATCCTTTTTCGCAACTTCCATAGTTTTAGTAGAAAAAGGATCCTTAGCATAATCCTCCATGATGGAATCCTTCCAATCAGTTGTTTTTATGGATACATGACATAGTGTAGGTTTCTTGGAGAGCGCATCCACCACAATATTATTTTCCCCTTTAACATATTCAATATCAAAATCATATGCTTGAAGTTTACTTACCCATTTCTACTCTTAATCATTCAGATTTTGTTGACTCAAGAACTTCAAGTTGTTGTGACCTAATTTGACCACAAATCTTCTGCAAACTAGGTATTATTGTAATGTCTCCAAATCATGCATTATGACAATCATCTCTTTGTCATATATGGAATATCCTCTTTCTTTGGCTCTCGAATTCCTACTTTCAAATGCTATGGGGTGTCCCTTCTAAGAAATAATAGCTCCAATTCCTTCATTGGAAGTAACACATTTTACAACAAATGGAAGTGAAAAATTAGGAATTACAAGAACCGAACAAGAACTCATTACCCCTTTCAAATTCTGAAAATTTCTTTGTGATTCTTTTGTCCATTCAAAGGTTCCTACTTTAGTCAAATTGGTGAGAGGTACCGCAGATTGAGAAAATCCTCTAAAAAACCTCTAGTAGTAGCTACATAATCTAAATAAACCTCTTAGCTATGACAAGTTTGTAGTGGGTAGCCAGTCTAGAATGGCTTGGATATTTTGTTGATCAGCCTAAAACCCTTTAACACTTATAACATGTCCCAAGTAAAATATTTCTATTGACCCAAACTCACATTTGGACATCTTTGCAAAGAGAGACTATTGTTCTAGAATTCCCAAGACTATATATGAATGCTTCAAATGTTCTTCCCATATTTTTTTATAGATTAGAATATCATTAAATAAAACCAACACAAACTTGCTCAAATTACTACCAAAAATATGATTCATTCATGATTGGAAATTTTCTGGAGCATTACTGAGACCAAAGGGCACAACCAAGAACTCAAAATGGCCATAGTGACACCAAAAAGCTGTCTTCTATACATCTCTTTCCTCATGCGGATTTGGTGATATCCGAACCTCAAATCAATCTTGGTGAAGTATACCGTGCTATTTAATTCATCAATCAATTCATCTATCCTTGGTATGGGGTACTAGTTCTTAAGGTCTTCTTGTTTAATGCCCAGTAGTCTATGGACATCTGCAAAGTGCCATCCTTCTTTACTGACACCACAAAAAATACGAAAGGACTAGAGTTGGGTTTGATGCAACCCATATCTAAAAACTCCTTTATTACTTTCTCTATCTCCTCCTTATACATTTGGGGATGGAGGTAAGGAGTGGTCATAACGGGTTTTCATTTGGTTCAAGTTCTATGATGTGATGGAAAAATCTTTTTGGTGGCAATTCAGGAGGCATGTCACTAAAAACCAAACTATGCTTACCCAAAATATTTTGTATATCCATATGAACTTGACCATTCTTAATTTTAGAAGAGTCTTTTGAAATCATTAAACAACTAACGGTCCAAGAAAATTGGTTCTTTCGAAAGATCCTCTCCATTCTTCTTTTTTATACTAATTCTGGACCTCCATTATCCATTTCCTTTAGAACCACATCCTTCCAATTGGCTTTGAACTTGAGTTCCATCATTTGGTAGTTTGTAGTGTACTCACCTAATGAATTTAACCACTACACACCCAAAATCACATAAATTTCACCCAAACCAATAACATGGAAGTCATCACAAACCTTATGATATCCAAAATTTATGTCTAACTTCAAGACTTTCTCCTTGCAGGGTAAGTTATACCCATCCACCATAGTGACAATGAAGCTTTCAAAATTCTCTACATCTAGCCTTATTATCCTCACGAGTCCCTCACCAATGAAGTTGTGGAAAAATCCTCCATCAATTAGGACAATCACCCTTTGTCTGGTAAGGACTCCCCAGACCTTGAAAGAATGGTATCTATGTGTGTTGGATAGAGATGCTAGGATACTGCCATTGTCCTTCTCCTTAACTTCCTCTCCTAAAAGGATGTCTTCTGGATTATTAAACTCTTCAGACCCATTTGATTATGATTATTTATCAGAAAGGACTTCTATATAGTGATATTTCCCCTTACCAAAACATCTATGTCCCGAAACCCATGGCTCTCTATAGGAGAAGAAAAAATTCTTCCTCCAGATCTCATTCCTAGTCTCTTCATCTACCTTCTTCACCACATTAGGAGTTGCATACTTGGGTGCCAGTACTATAGCATATAGTGGTTTTATTGGAAACCACCCTTAGGGTGCCTTGTATTTGGTTTAGGTGGGTGAGAGAACAAATTCTTTGGAATGGATGGATCGAGAGTTAGATCCCTTTTGATAGCCTCTTCTAAAGTTATTGGTGCAAAGTAGTTTAGAAACCCCCTAAGAGGTTTGGTGAGCCCAATGATGAAGAGATGCACAATCCTCTTTTTTGATAGTTTGGGCATCATCACCACTACTTTCTAAAACTCCATTATATAATCATCTATTGAGTGGTGTTGTCTGACCATGGAAAAATTGTTGAAATATTTTTTTTCATCTTTTAACTCAAATCTATCAAGAATTATCCTTTTGAATTCATCAAATCTATGTATTTAATCATGGCCTTGGGTAGTACGGTCATGAAACCGCCATTCATAGGCCTCCCCTTTGAGATAAAAAGAGGAAAATTGAACCACATCTTTCTCTATCATAGGATTGATAAGGAAATAAGTTTCCATGTTTTATAACCATGCTATGTTAATATCTTATTACTCCCATCAAAATATCCTACAACAAGTTTTCCCAACTTATGCTTTAGATCCTTTCTTTTGTATAATCCTTTCATTTGTGGCTCACTCTTTCTTGCAAATTCTATGTAGTCTACATAGGACATCTCTGATTTGATTTATTCTAGTAAGGATTGGTACTCACCATGCCATCTACAAATAGTTTTTGGATTGAAGGCACTGGTGTTCACAGGTTCCATTCTCCCTTGTTCGATTTTCGATAAGAAAATGTTCCTTGGGGTCCCAGATGGAGTATTATTCTTGTCTTCCAAGATTTTTAATACATCTCTTGTCTCCACTAGGGTTGCAAGTATATTCCTTAACCCTCTTGTAATATCATGAATTTCTCCATTTTTTCCCTTAAATCTCTCTTCATCCTCTACCATAATCCTTTTCTCTAGATTTTAATTTCCTTCTTGATACTCTGGTACTTAATGTATCTTTCACTTAACATAAATCATTAGGAAAACCCTACAGATTAGTAGAATAATGCTCTGACACCCCTGTAATGTCCCTAACATAAAATTTTAACAAAGACTGATTTGTAGATTTTATTCAATACACATCAATATATGAACACAAAGATAATAATCTAATATATAGATAAACTCCAAAATTTCATTCACATATATATGATATATCAATTGCAACTCAAAACAATGATCTGGAATGATATACACGATTCCCATATATCAACAACAACATTACCAACTTCCTTATAAATTCCTTGAAGCTTAGATGCAATCCTTGATGAGAATTCCCTCAAGAAATAAAGGGCTTTCATCCTTTGTTCCTAGTGAACATTGGATTTTTGTCCAATGAACACAAACTCCCATGGATTTTCATCCACAGAAGGGATTAGAATACAAGTTTTTCAGAAATACAAGAGAATGACGTAATAATTTGATGCCATTTACAAGAATTGAATCCCTACATTATTATGTGTTGATGTGATTGTTACACACACCAATAGGAAAATAAGTCTTTGCTCAAATGAACAAAAGAACCTATCTTTACTTGAAAGAATCACTAAGATTCTCTAGTTAAAGATAATCTCGACTATCCCAAGACTCCAGAATGTCAGGTCTTGATGCCCTAGGTTCACTCAGGGTTCGTTGTGCAAATTTTTCTGTTAATCATGAGGGGTCTATGGTTTTGGAGTCTAATGGAAGTTATAACAAATAGAGTATTGCAAAGATATAGCAGATTTAACATATATTGCTCCACAACTTCATGAATATGAATGATTTACAAGAATATTTCATGAATATGAACTTTTAAAAATATTTATAGAAAATATTTAACATCTAACTAAGGAAAACATTAAAATATCCTAAAATTTAAGGTCTCCCAACTGTTATGCATGCATACACCATGAAATAAACTAAATCAAATTAAACCAATCTACATTTCACTAATTGCTTCATAACTAGGCATAGAATGATGCAAGAGTTTAAAGAAACAAGACATAATTTATCACCGAACACTGTCAATATGTTCCCCAATCTAGCACAACACATTGGCTTCTTTGATAGGAACAAACAATCAGCTATGTAAAATTTCATATCAGGAAATAAATTTCAATATTAGCTTTGACATTAGCATATCTCAATGGAGCATACAAGTTTTTAAACTAGAATAGAACAAAAAATAGGAAATAGAAATAAAATTGGTGAATATGCTAATTTTATGTCTACGTAATTCCAAAAATTTTAAACCTAAGAAAAAGAACAACTCTTGACCTTTTATAGAACATAAGGCTATCAAAGAGTTTCAAAACAACACATGGCTGAGTCGAACTAAACCAATCCTACAATAACATGTGGCACATGAAAGTTGGCAATGGGATATTTGTCCCATTCTGAAAACAATTCAAAGGTACGATGAACTTCTTCATGACCAAAATCTTAAGAAATTGAAGAAGAATGTATCCTAGCACCCCCTTTTTTTAAAAAAAATGTAGGAACTAGCTATATATTAGAGTGATTAGGTGAACATAGAAATTTTAGTTTTCCACCTTAATGCTCCTAATCTCATGCTTCGGGCTTGGGAAATACACATGTTAATGCACCACTGAGGAACTTAGTGTGATGTTTGCTTGCCACAAAAAACTTAGGTTCTCAATGCTCTGGTTACCCACATCCCCACATCAAGCGCCTTTCTTGTGTACCTGCTTCCATACCAAATACCCCTTTCATTGTGACACCATCTAATTCACCCATGGGATCAATTTTCCTGATTGTCCATATCCTTGTTGAGATCTACCACCTGTCATACCTATAATCATCACAACTTATATCACCTCCACAATTACATATGAAAAAATTCAATGCATGCATCAAAAAATAAATCACTACTAAAAATAATATCCACAACATTCAGATTTCTTGAAACTTTGCAATTAAAACCATGCATCTTTTATGATCTTCCTCGGTAACAATACTTATGTGGATTTCTAATCATTTAGTGTTATCATAAAAATTGTGTGAAAAATTTAAGCTTTAATTCCAATGTTACATTTCCCCGATACTTGGGTACTTGAATACCCAAACACCCGGTTGACACCTTTTACCGCAACACCACTAAATTGCAAAACTCTAACGATGCACCCCATCGACCTCATCTTCTACACCCATGAAATTTCACTTCCTGCACTGACACTTTACATACCTTAGCCTTATCAAAGAAAGCCCATCCTAGACCATGCATCAACTTGTGATTTACTCAAAAACCCAACTATCTGGATTTCCACGACTACCATGTCTAGTGAGCAAGTAATTTTAAAATATGGGTCCCCAAGCTTTTGGAAAATTGGGGCATATTGTGCAACCACACAACAACTAGCAACCAACAAAACTAAATTTAAAGGAAACCAGAAACCAAACCCAATCATATTAAAAATTATGATTATTTTATGAAATAATTTACCAATAAAAACTCATTAATTAGCATAAAGGCCATGAAACCTCTTACAGAGTGCAAGTGTGTTCTTTGATCAATTACCACCTTTCAATATTAATGGAAAATATTGGGGAACTCATATAAAGCTACATAGTTTTTTTTTCGTTTTAAGCCAACCTTGGATATTGCCTTGCTAGCAGTCAAGCATCCATAGCCCCAACAAGGTTATCTCTGTAATTCCCTCCAAACATAGCTCTACTGCCAGTCAGGCGTTCATAACCCTGATAGAGATATTTTGGTCACCTAAAGGGTTGAATTCTCTTGATATTTCAATTTTTTTTTTATATTACATTTAAGCTCTTTTAATCCACTTGTTGGCACTGAAGCCTACTATTAGGTTGGGAATTACAGTGGTAGAAAAGGATACCTTTAGATTTTTCAGTTGATATAAACTCTTCGTTATCCTCTACATTAATTCCTAAAGGTTTTGTTTAAATTCCTTGTACGTGTGACTCTTTAATGACACGTCATGAATATTATGCCAATTCCTAAGTAATCCAATCTTTTTATTCCAAGAAATAAACACAAGTTTCAATTTTTAGGAGTACGTTGTCTTTGAATTACCTCAAAATTTAGAATTATTGTTTACCAACCCACCAAATGCATTACCCTTAGCAATAAAGCTCTCGATTAACAACACCTTTTCAAATTTGGCAGCTCCATTACTCCCTTAATTAATGCATTGTCATTGCATGATGATAGCTCCACCTCACATGCCAACTAGTTCTATTAGGTTGTAACCCTTCATAATTACCTCTAAGGCACAACTTAGTCTACACGTGTGACTTTAAACTTGTTAACTTGCCTCAACCTTCGTAGTATGCTCATACCTGCACCTTACTTGCTCAATATTTAAAGCCTTGTGCATACACTTGGACATTCTCTAACACACATGAAGCCACTTGGAGAACCTGAATGATGGCAGTTCAATTACTAGGATATGCATTTATTGATCTTCATCCTTCACACACACTAACCTTATTCAATAATGCCTTGATTTGATCAAAATTAAATTTGATTTAACACTTGAGCCTTAAAATTTTAACTCAACAACTTGGTGTGTGATATCCTGGATTTTATGCATCTTGCTAATTAAATGCAATAGTATCATGGATTTTTCGGTTGGCTCTATAAATTCAAAGCCTTCCTTAACTTAATTTCCATCTTATGGCCTCTTCCTGACATTCTACCTTAATTTCCATTTTCGTTAGCATCCCATGGACACTCCCATCTGCCTCACCATTCCTCGTCGAAAAACCAAATTTTTAGGTTGTATTACTAGCCAACAACTTAGTAAGGTGTTTTACATCCATACTCATTCAACTAGGGTCTCTTTGAGGTTGGTCCTTGGGGATGAATTCATGGACTATAGTGCACATTATAGAGTAAACTCCGATCTATCTTCATGTTTCATCGCGTCGCTGCTGGACATCAAAATTTCTCAAGAGGAGGTATGATCAATGGCCATCATGATTGTGTTGCATGACTACCTGGGAAATATAGATTACACTTTGGTAGTGGCACAATCAGGAAGGGGAATTCATGCATCCAAGGAAATTCCTCGTTACCTCAACGATGGAGTAGTGGTCCCTTTACTTCCTTTCTTGAGCAACCTTCATAGGGTTGACTTTGACGAGCATAGGCATAATGTCTTCCTCGAGTACCTAATATTAATGGATGAAGCTCACTAGATTGATTGAATGCATGTAACACACCCTCTTATTTTGGTGAATATGATACCTGATAAACCTCTTTTGTGTATGTGGATACATATCAATGATGTAATTTTTTCATTTCCATTATAAATTTGAAATACCTTTGTTTAAAAGCAATGAAATTTTGACTCTTACACTCATTAATTTGCAGTTCAATTCTTGTGACTGTGTGCTTGCTTAAGCTTTTGTATTATTTCCTCTTTTAAGCTAAATGATTTTCATGATTACTCTGTTATGCTCAAGATTTACGGTTAACCTAAACTCAACCAACATTTACCAACTCACTACTAACTTAAAGCCCTAAAATAAGATTAAACCCTAACCCAATACTAACTAAACTAGGTACTACGTTAGTTTGAATATTCACTAGTTTATCTTAAATTCACTTTCGTAACTCTCAGTTAAAATGTTGCAAGCACACACTCCTTTAACTCTTCTACATTGCATGAACCCGTACTCAAATGCATACTTACCAATTAGCTAGCTAATATGGATAGAAATGACCCGAGTGAAGGTCAATGACGTGTATCCCTTTCAATCTTTAAATTCCATGTACTTGCACGGTCTTAGATTGCAACCTTTACTCTGCACACATTTAGTGCCTCGGGCTTGCATTTTTTTTTAATTGAAGAAAAAGTATAAACCGAGCTGATACAAGGAATAAAACAACAGCTGTTAGAAAACAGCAAAAACAAAGCCCATAAGATAGGCTTTAACAAGCAGCTATAGGCTGTAAAACAACACCAAAAGAGCAGTTACAAGCTTGCATTTTTGAGGCACAACATTTTTCTTTCATTCATCCATTCCCACATTACATCTTCGTTACACCCTATCATTGCATAATTCCCTGTTAGCTAATGTTTCAACACTATATATCGAATGATCACAAACGAGAAAGACAAAAGATTGATATTAAGCTTCCAACATAAAATCAAACTTTAACTCCCTTTTAAGTTGTAAATTTCCAATTTTCGATGAAACTCCTACAATTTCCAGTAGTTTTGTCACATCCATTTCTTTATAATTATCCACACACACGTAATCCAACAATTCACTTCCCTGTTGTCCTACCTTTTGGCAAGATGTACATGATATTTCCAAATTTCACCTCTTTTGCTACACTTTTTGAATTCCTAGCATGAAATTTTGAAATAGAAAATCCATCAAATTTTTGAGCTTTTAATAATTTTACCTCCATTAAGGTTACCTATGTTTTGGACAACTAGACTAGGACTCGATAATTTCTCCATCCTTTTCACACTTAAGGATGCTTCGGTTAATAGAATTATTCTGCTAAGAACTAAGCTTACCCTAGTTAAAAAACTCCACAACCAAATTCATATTGATCCATCGTGTCGTGAATTTTGCACCCTTTGGTCCATCCAAAAGTGAGCAAATTTTAAGAAAAAATCTTCTTATTAAGAATCTTTTGGATAGCTTCAACTTCCAAACTATAATCCATCATAAGGCTCAGAAAACCCTAGGTTCTTCAAATTGCCTTCCTTCTAGCACCAATTTTGGGACGTGGTTGTTACACACACCAACAAGCAGATAAATCTTTGCTCAAATGAACTTAAGAGCCTATCTTTACTTGAAAGAATCATTAAGATTTTTTGGTTAAAAATAATCTCGGCTATCCCAAGGCTTGGGAATGCCAACTATTGACACACTAGGTTCACTCAGGGTTCGTTGTGTAAATTTTGATGTTAATCACAAGGGTTCTGTGGTTTTTTAGTCTAATGGTAGTTATAGCAAACAAAGTATTGCAAAGATATAGTAGATTTAACATATATTTCTCCACAACTTCATGAATACGAATTATTTACAAGAATATTTCATTAATTTAGACTTTTCAAAATATTTGCAAAAAATATTTAACATCCAACTAAGGAAAACATTAAAAGATCCTTAAATTTAAGGTCTTCTAGCTATTATCCATGCATACACCATGAAATAAACTAAATCAAAACAAAACCTCTACACTTGATCACTAGATTGCTTCATAGATAGGAATATAATGATGCAAGTTTAAAGAAACAAGAGATATTTTATCACCAAAGTGTCAATATGCACTTAAATATAGTGTAGCACATTGACTTCTCCGATAGGAACAAACAATCAACTACGTAAAATTTCATATCAAGAAATAGCCTTCAACATTAGTTTTGACATTAGCATATCTCAATGGAGCATACAAGTTTTTAAACTAGAATAGAACATAAAACAAGAAACAAAAATAAAATTGGTGAATATGCCGATTTTATTTCTGCGTAATTCCACAAATTATGAACCTAAAAAAAAGAACAACTCTCGACCTTTTATAGAACATAAAGCTATCGAAGAGTTTCAAAACAACACATGGTTGAGTTGAACTAAACCAATCCTACAATAACATGTGGCACATGACAGTTAACAGTGGGATATTTTCCCCATTCTGAAAACAAGTCAAAGGTACTATGAACTTCTTATTCATGGTAGAAAGCTTAAGAAATTGAAGAATAATGTATCCCATCACCCCCCTTTTTTAAAAAAAATGAGGGAACTAGCTAGATATTCAAAGTGATCAGGTGGATATATAAATCTTAATTCTTCACCTTAATGCTCCTAATCTCATGCTTCAGGCTCGGGAAATACACATGTTAATACACCATCAAGGAACTTAGTGTGATTTCCACTTTCCATAGAAAACCTGGGTTCTCGATGCTCTGATTACCTGCATCCCCTCATCGAACATATTTTCCACATACCCACTTTTGTACATAATGCCTCTTTTGTTGTGATGCCATCTAATTCACTCGTGGGATCAATTTTCTCTATCATCCATTTCCTTACTGAAATCTACCACGTGTCATACCTACAATCATCACAACTTATATCATCTCCACAGTTACATATGAAAAACTTCAATGCATGCATTAGAAAAGAAATCACTACTAAAAATAATCCATGGCATTTAGAATTCTTGAAATTTTGCAATTAAAACCATGCATCTTTTATGATCTTCTTGGGTAACCACACTTATGTAGATTTCCGATCATTTAGTGTTATTGTAAAAATTGAGTGAAACACTTAAGCTTTAATTCCAATGTTACATTTCCCTGAATACCTGAACACTAGGTTGACACCTTTTACTACAACACCTCTAAACGGAAAAACTCTAATGATGCACCCCATCGACCTCATCTTCTAAGAGATTTGAATGTCATGGAGTACATAGAAGAATTTATAAATTGGGAATTCGTGTTGGACATGTTGAATATGGTGAAGAACAAGTTGCAAGGTATGTGAATGGGTTGCATAACTCTATCCAAGATGAGATTAACTAGTATGGTGATGATAAGAACAATGGAGGAAATTTACCAATATACCCTCAAGGCAAAGGAAAATTTGGCAAGAAGGCAACAAAATAATTCCAGGATTAGAAGAGAAAATTTAAGAGGTAGAGAACAAACAAATAGTGGAAGAGGACAACCAATAAATGAAGGAGAGGCAAGCTGGTCTCAAATGAATTATTTGTAGAAGTTGAGAAAACCAACTTCAGACTCCAAGATCACCTGCATGAAAATGGATACCTGTCACAAAGAAGAGAATGGACGGAGAAAACAAACAAGGGTTTGATGCTCTAAAATATGGAGAAATTATATTATCAGAACAAAAGGGAAATTCAATGTGTTATGAAATACAATGGGATCAATCCTTATAAAAGGAGATCATGCAAACCCTAAAAAAACCCTAATAGGAAAAACCCTAAAAGAAGCCCTAAAAGGAAAACATTTAATAATTAATACAATTATTAAATGTCACTTTATGCAAACTAAAGTAAAATCTTAAGAAGGGAATAAAGGTAAATTAATCAACACAATTAAGTTAAAACCTTTACTCTAACAGCCCCCCTTAAGATGAGCAACAGTGCAGCTACAAACAAATGCAAGAAAGCAAAGGTAACTACAATGCAAGAAGGAAAACATGGATCCTGAAAATTAGGCCATATCAGGTACCCAAATACAACCAAATCTCTATAAAGTGGAGAAATAGAGAAAACCTCATGGGAAAAAGCTCTACTCCAAAAAGAGATGCAGAAAGTCAAGAAGAACATCATTGAAGTAGAAGAAGCTGCAAACAACTATCGAAAGATGACTGCTTTGGTGCTGAAGAATCTCCGCTAAAGATAGGATGATCAGGATCAAGGAGACAACAATCTGCATGAGTGCCCCAAACGACACTACTCGAATCAGATGGAAAACAAAGGAAAACACCTGGAACAAAGATACAAATGGCACAAGTACCAATAGTCTGAAACATTGATCAACTGAGAATGGAAGATTTCTTCCAAGGCGAAACCAAGGAAGAATTAGCACGAATAGTATAATACTCCCCCAAAATGCTGAACTAGGAGAGCCTAACAGATCCACGGAAATGGTGTGAAACACCCTGTAGTGCATGAAGGAGAAGAAACAACATCTGAAAGTGCGCAAGAGAGCACTTGCAACTAAAAAAGTGGTGCAAAACAAAGCACACATGCATGAGGCTGGAATCATATGGATCCACTATCATCGTGGAGGGACACTCACCGGAAAAATGTGTGATGGCAAAACAAAGGCACTACACAAACCCCCATGGCACTTTATAATACAGTGCAAGTACAAAATATGGCACAATCTTATGTGCAAAATCCCCAAAATACATATACAATAGTGTGACACTTTATCTCAATGCGCTTACATAAAATATTGCTTACAAATGATGCTCAAAATGCCCACAAAGGACAAAAAACTAGAAATACATGAAGAACAGCCAAAAACGAAGCATCCATGCAAATGAGAAGTTCCCAAGAATGAATATGTCTAGGTAATTCACCAGAGTGTGAAAACACAAAAAACTGAATAAAATATACCTGGAGTAAAAACTGAAAAAATTGCATGGATGGAACTGAAGAGATTTGAAATATGATTCCAACGCCGCTGAGATCGCAAAAACAGAGAAACTGATCAAAAGTTATGAGCTCGGGACTGAAAGCAACTCTTCTGACTTCAACTAGCTATAGAATGTCCCAATAGAAAAATGAAGCGATGAAACCGAAACCGTTGGAAATTTGATAGAACCAGCTTTTCAATGATATGTCGTTTGCCAAAAAATGATATCGTATGCCAAAGTTACAACCTCTGGAAGAAAACAGCTCCAAAGGGGAAAAAAGCCAGTGCTGCATTAAATTTGACGGTCATACGGCCGTTGTAGCAAAAAGAAGGGCTTAAATTTGACGACCAAACAACCGTCACCGCAAAAGCGCGATTGGGCTTATTTAAGAAAAAAATGTATTTTAATAATAAAAAAACAATTAAAAAAATTTAATAAAAAAAAATGGCGGAGGGTTCCACATGGGGCCGCCTCCTGCCAAGGTGGCAGAGCGGTACCCATGTGGTACTAGCCGCTGTAGGGGGCGGCGCTCAAGGGGCCACTGCCTACCATTATGGCAGGCGGCAGTACCCTTGGTATTGTCCCTGCAACTGCAGGGTACCCACAGCCGCAGGCCTAAGCAAGCCTTAAAAAGACTTTTTTAATTTTACTTTTATTTTAAAAAAAAAAAATTAATAAAATAATCAAAACTTTTACAATGAAAAACTGCGAAAATTTTTGCAAATTTTTTTTTTTTTTGATGAAAAAAATAATTCCGAAAAAAAGATGCGGAAAAATAAATTCTGAATTTTTTTTTTTTACCACGCAGGCGGACGGGTAAAAAAATTTTGCCCCTCAAATCAACTTTGTCCAAAATGGATGAATGAACAGTCGATTTAGGGGTTTTGGACCACTACGGACACAATGGCGAGGTCCGTTTGGGCTCAAAAATCTTTGAAATTGTAGGTGAATCCTTAGATCAAAAAAATGCAAACCCCAAAACTGTGAATGCCTGATCCAACCTTGTAGCTCCAAATAACTCCAAATTCTTCAAACAAGAACAAGCATGCAACAGGAAAACTCTGATACCATGTAGGAGTTGAGAAAACCAACTTCAGACTCCAAGATCACCTGCATGCAAATAGATACCTGTCACAAGGAAGAGAATGGATGGAGAAAACAAACAAGGGTTTGATGCTCTGAAATATGGAGAAATTATATTATCAGAACAAAAGGAAAATTCAATGTGTTATGAAATACAATGGGATCAATCCTTATAAAAGGAGATCATGCAAACCCTAAAGAAACCCTAATAGGAAAAACCCTAAAAGAAGCCCTAAAAGGAAAATATTTAATAATTAATATAATTATTAAATGTCACTTTATGCAAACTAAAGTGAAATCTTAAGAAGGGAATAAAGGTAACTTAATCAACACAATTAAGTTAAAACCTTTACTCTAACATTATTGCTCAAATTTGAGAGGAAGAGGAGACTCCTTCAAAGGAAGAGGGAAAAATTCAAGAGGAAGGGGAGATTATGGAAGAGGAATAGGTTTTTTTGGAGTTTGTTTTAATTGTGGAGAGGCTGGTCACATGCCATTTGAATGCCCTCAAGTACAACAAGAAGATGGGAAGAGAAGTATTGGGAGAACATTTACCATAAAGGCTGAAGACGAAAATGAAATAGGAGACCTAGAGGATGGAGAGGCTCTTATATTGAGGAGAGTTCTCTTAAATCTAAAAAAGGAGCAACAAGAACCCATACAGAGGAGGAGTTCATTGAAATCCATTTGCAAAGAAAGATGAAAGTGTTGCACTGTGATTATGGATAGTGATAGAATGGATAATTTGGTATCTCAAAAAATGGTGGAGAAACTGATGCAGGAGCATCCGGGCTCACAAACAATCTTGCATATATATTTTATTTATTTAACCCATTTGTTTGTCTTGTAGGTTTCTAATCAAATTTTGAGTAAATAAAATAAATATTTTAATTCTCCTACACTCCAAGGAAAAGACAAGGTTGTAAATTGCATATGGACAAAATCCTAGTCACCTATATGCTAGAAGACAAAGATTGGAGAATGAAGAGTCTTCAAAACACCCAAGTCATGAAGGAAAGAAACAAAGGAAGCCTAAGAGTCATCTTTCTCAATGTTGGATGCCACCAATCAAGAAGAAGAATACCAAGAGTCATTGGAGCCCAAAAGAGGAAGATGAAACTTGGAAAAGGAGATATTATAAGTAGATGGAAGTTTGGCTCCAAAGAAGAACTAAAAAACAATAGAAGATTCCAAGTATATTTCTGATTTTTGCAAGTCATCAAGAGGATGTCCATAGGTTATGTGTTGAAGATGATTCTCCAAAGGTACTACATCAATTTTGTTGAGGCAAAGAAAGTGGACATTCATGGTGACTTGTTAGGTGAAAAATTTCTAAATTTTGTAAGTTTATAAAGGTGGATAGTTGGAAAGTTTGTAAGAGATACTTCCTGGTTGGATTTGTGGAGGTTATGTATGTGTGTTACCATCTTGATTGGAAAAAATAAAACATTTGGCTTGTGAGTATTTTCTACTGTGTATGTTTTATGAAATTTTCAAGATATAATGTTACTTCATAGCTGAAATTGTTGCTACAACATTCACAAAATATATTCATTTAAGGGCTACAAGTTTAAGAGGTTAATCCACATTTATTTTTGCTGCAACTAAAGGAATCAAAGGGATAAATAACAATCCTTAAGAGTTGGAATTTATCAAATTTAATTTGCATCTAAGAGAAGAGGAGTAATCTTGACAAATAACAATCTTAAGGCTGAGATTTAACAAGGATATGTTGGCACATACAATTTGTTACAATATTTGAAGTTTTGAGAAAATGATTATAAGAATTTGAAGGTATGAATATTGTTTTTATCACAATGCACATAAGTGAAGTTGAATAGTTATTTTCTCTGTATCAGAAACTAAGTTTGGAGAAAACAAAACATCCAAACCCTTACAAGGTCACATAGTTGTAAAAGGGCCATCAGCTTCTGGTGAATGAACAATGTCTTGTAAGTTTTCAGATTGGTAATTATAGAGATGAGATTATTTGTGATGTGATGTATATGGATGCTTGTCATATTATTTTGGGTAGACCATGGTAGTATGACAGGAAGGCCATATATGATGGTGAATCAAACACTTACACAATAACCAAAGATGCAAAGAAATATGTTATCACACCAATGATTTAGAGAAACAAAAGGAAGTGGGCAGAAATATTAAAGTATGTGTAATCCTAGAAAAATAACTTTTAAAGAGATGTCAATGGAAGAGATGTGTTATGCCTTAGTTTCTCATCCAAAAGAATTTGGGATAGTGGAAGAAGAGCAAAAAATACCCATGGAGATCAAAGATATGGTGAAGGATGAAGCACATAAACCATCCCTTGGTAATATTGTAATTATTTTAGATGAAATTTCAGATCATTTGAAACATGTTAGAGATATTTTACAATGCTTAAAGGATTAGAAGTTGTTGTATGACTTTAAGACATTTAATTTTATGAAAGAGAAGTCCTAAACAAGCACCAAGAGACATAAAGAGCATGTTGATTTCAAAAGGAGAAGACAAGAATTTAAGGAGGAAGACCTGATATTAGCTCATCAAAGAAAGGGGAGGTTTATAAAAGGAAAAAGTGGGAAAGGTGGAAGAATTTAAAATTTAAATGGCACAACACAAAGGGTGCAACAACTACCCGAAAGGAAGAATAAGGAAATTGATAAAGTGATGAATTCAAGAACAATCAACAAGACACCGAGCAAAGAAAATAAGGAATATTTGATTAGATGGAAAGGAAGGAAGATGGAAGGGGCAACATGGGTTTGGAAACCCAAAAATAGATTAATGCTCATGAGCTCCCACTCATGAAACATTCTTTCTTACCTAGTATGTTTGATGCAGGAGCATCCGGGTGCATGGACAATTCTGCACACCCAAAAACATTTAATTTTGTTTTTTGTGTTTTGTTTCCATTTTTGCCTATAGGTACATCTTTATTTAATTTCCAAATCCTCCAACATAGTAAGGTTTGATGTCAGATTATGAAAAATCAATTGATTAATTGATTCACTTAAGAATTATTTTTAACAGATTCAACACCTACCTTAAATCTCTCAGGAAGGATGAGGAATATGGCGTCGGCCTTCTGCGTAGGTGAGGTTTTGCATGGCCTATAGGTCGCATGCATGACTTTGCATGCATACGCGCCTCTCCTCTTTGGTGGCATTTGGGTGGTGGGGGGTGTCTATTTGGCTCGGGGGGGTTTCTTTTTTCTTTTTTCTGCTCAGTTTTTGGTATGAGGTGTGGTGTGTTGGGATTCGATTTGTCTGAGTTCGGGGGTGTCTGTTGGTGGGATTATGGTGGAACATCTGGTCTCTACCAATTTTGTGGTGGCCGATTGTGGAGAGTTCCAAAATGGATCTTCATCGGGATTGAAAGCTCAACAGTCTCAATCATTTTATGTGGGTGAGAGCTCTTAATTGAAGAAAGTGAATGGATGTTTTCCCAAGAGTAAACATCATTTGGTCCTAGTTCTTTCTCTTGACTCGGTGGCCGATGATGTTTCGTACTGGAACTGGCATGCTTTAATCTGCAATTTTTTTGGGATTCATATTCCTCTAATGGCTTTGGATGGTTGGATCAGGCGTACGTGGCAGGTTAAAGGCAACATGGAGCTAATGGTGGCTATTAACAACTATTTTGTGGTTGTTTTCTCCAATATGGTTGATAGCAATTAGGTTTTTGAGGGAGGGCCCTACTTTTATAATCATGTTGGATTGTTTATAAAACCCTGGCATATGGGTTTTAACACAGCTGAAGAATTGTCATCGAGGGTTCCTGTCTGGGTTCATTTGTCACGGCTTCCCCTGGAGTTCTGGAGAGAAGATATTTTACAACAAATTGTGGCTCTTCTTAGTAAGCTTGTTGCAGCTAATCAAAAAACCCTTGAAATAAATGTTATTTCTTTTGCCAGGATTTGCATGGAGGTTAATTTGAATAACCCTATGTCAGATTCTATAGAAATTTGCATTGGTGCTTCGTCTTGGATTCAACAACTAGATTATGAGTCCCTTCCCTTTCGTTGTTGGATTTTCCATGAGTATGGACACCTTCAGAAGAAATTTCCTAAGATTAATAAGGCTTCTACTTCTAATTCCTCTCCTTTGTCTATAACTCCAAAGGTTGCTAGGGAGGATAAAGGCAAATCACCCATGATGGAGGGAGAATCAGATAAGGAGGGCTTTGTGTCAGTCAAGCAGGCTAAAGGTCGTGGTCAGAAGAGATCGTTCAAGGACAAGAAGAAAGAGGAGGAATTTAATCGGTTTGAAGTATTGAATACTTCAATCTTGGAGGAAGGAATCCCGTCGGTGATGCCTTTTGAGGTTGCTAGTACAAAATTTGTTGGGAGATAGGAACAGGGATCCGGTCTAGATTTTCATTTATTTCAGGGTACGCAGGATCATTTTGTTTCTTTGAATGATCATATGTAGGATGATGATGATGATATTGTTTTGGATGACTTGGCAAAGGAGGGGCTAGTTTCTGGAAAAAGCAAGGGGTCTTCTCTAGCCTTAGGGGTGCAACAATGTATACTTATCAAGGGACTGTTAGAGAAATCTTCTAAAAGTGGCCGTAAGAAGGATCTTGAGAAGATTAAGTGTATTGGAGAGTTGTTGGTGGAATCTGGGGTTGTTAAACCCATTAATGCTCACTTTTTAGCATCTCCTCCATGATTGTTCTCTTATGGAATGTAAGGGGGTTGAATGGAACTCCCCGCCAAAATCCTATTCATGATCTGGTTGTTGTTCATTCTCCAGACATCTTTTGTGTTCAGGAGACCAAGCTTTCAGTTGATACTATGCTTCAGTGTGCTTCTCATATTTGGTATGTTAGTTAGTGTCAGTGCATTGGTTCTCAGGGGAGTTTTGGGGGTTTTGATCTTTTTTGGGATCCAAGAAAGATTGTTTCTCCATGGTGGATTTCCAATCACTCTACTATTTCCATGGTTGCCTCTTCTTTGGAATCAGGTGAGACCATTTTGGTTACTAATGTTTATGCTGTGATTGATATTCATGGAAAAATTCACCTTTGGGCTCACATAAGGTATGCTAGATCTTGTGCTCCTTATCTTCCTTGGATTGTTGCTGGTGATTTTAATTCTGTGTTGAGTTTGGACGAGAAAAAAGGAGGGTTGCCTCGACTTGGGCTTGCTTCTAATCTTTTCCAGGAGAATGTGGATTTGCTAGCTTTGATTGATGTTAAGCTATCTAATGGGGTATTCACTTGGAATAATAGACAGAGTGGAGAGGAAGCGATCTCAAAAAGGTTGGATAGATTTCTAGTTTCTTGTTTTTGGGTGGGAGGTAGATTGGTTACTAGCTCTGAGATTCTTGATTGGAAGGGCTTTGACCATTGACCAATTAAACTTTCAGTTTCCCAGTTCACCGCTCCTAAGAATCCTCCTTTTAAGTTTCAACTTATGTGGCTTCAGGAGTCTTCATTGCATGATATTATGGCCTAGTGGTGGTAGGATGGTAGCCCGACTTATGGTACAACTATGTACACCTTTGTTAAGAAACTTCAGTATGTCAAATTTCACCTTAAGAGATGGAATAGGATGAGTTTTGGAAACTTTAAGGTTATGAAGAGGAATTCCCATACTAGCCTTGATGGGATCACTAGCCAGATTCAAGATTTTGGTTTCTCGGAGGCTTTGGGTCAAGTGGAAGCCTAGGCTGTGAGAGTTGTGGAGGACTGGGAGATTCAGGAGGAGATTTTATGGAAGCAAAAGGTTGGGGTTGATTGGCTTCAAGAAGGGGATATGAATACTTCTTTTTTCCATTAGTTTGTGCAGGCTCATTGCAATAAATTTTATATCTCTTCTTTGGTTAATGTGGATGGGATCCACATTACTTCTTTGCAAGCTTTATCTCGAGAGGCTAGATAGTTTTACTCTAATCTTTTTTCTGAGGATTCACCCCCTGCTGATGAGGAGGAGAATTTGATCCTTGCTTGCATCCCCTCCCTGATCTCCAGGGAGATGAATGATTCCCTCATTCGCCCAATTTATTTGTCTGAATTGAAAGAGGTTGTTTTTGGGATGAGTAAAGGTAAGGCCCTTCGACCGGATGGTTTTCCCGTTGAATTTTTTTAGGAATTTTGGGATATCATAAGTTTGGATTTGTTGGAGGTTGTTCAGGAATCTCTTCATAGTAAGCAGATGCTTCGTGCCTTGAACTCTACTTTTTTGGTTCTTATTCCTAAAAAGTAGGGTGCTGATCGACTTGAATTCTTTCGAACTATGGCTCTATGTAATGTGGTGTATAAAATTATTACTAAATTGATGGCAGAGAGGCTTAAAGTTTGTCTAACTTCTGTTATCTTTGAGGAGAAAGGAGGTTTTTTTGTTGGTAGATAGATTCTAGATGGGGTGGTGGTTGCTTCTAAGGTCATCCACTCTATGGTGATGTCTAAGGAGAAGTCTGTGTTCATTAAGCTGGATATGGCCAAGCCTTATGATAGAGTTAAGTGGAGCTTTTTGCAGAGGATTCTTTTAGGCTTTGGTTTTAGTCTGGAGTGGGTCAGCTGGACTATGAGTTGTTTTAATTCTTCATCCTTTTTTGTTCTTATGAATGGGGAACCTTTTGAGCTGTTTGTGGCTTCTAGGGGTCTTTATCAAGGAGATCCTCTCTCCCCTTATCTGTTTATCATTATGGCCGAGGGTTTGGGAATATTTCTTTAGTCGTGGGTTTCCCAAGATAGGATTCATGGCTGGGGTTGGGGAAATGGGCTTTCACAAATCTCCCATCTCTAGTTTGTGGATGACACTTTCTCTTATGGGAAGGGCTTTCCTTCAGGAGGCTACCTCTTTTAGGAAGGATTTGGATATTTACCTTGCTGCTTCAAGACAAAAAATTAATGAGAACAAGTCTTCTATCTTCTTTTTTAATACTCAAGCTATTCAACGATGGATTGCTAATATTCTGTGGTTTCAGATTGGAACGCTTCGTTGTGTCTATTTGGGAATTCCTCTCACTGTTGGTAGACAACCCATGTCTTCTTGGAATTTGTTTTGGATAAGTTGCTCAGTAAATTCAAGAATCAGACTCATCGTTGGCTTTCTACTACTGCGAGAGTGACTCTTCTGAAGTCTGTTATCCAGGCTCTTCCTATTTATAGGAGTTTTGTTCAAGTGGCTCCTTTGTATTTCTTGAGGGATTTTGATGCTCTCTCTTGACAATTTCTTTGGAGTGGTAGCTTGCAGTCGACCAAGTGGAGTCTTGTTAAATTGGGATATGGTGTGTAGGCCATAGAAGGAGGGGGACCTTGGATTGTGTTATGCTATTTTGAGTGGGCAAGCTCTGGCAACCAAGTTATATTGGCGTTGGTGTTCTAGTCAGCATCAACTTTGGGCTCGTATTCTTACCCACAAGTATCTTAAGGATGTTAACACTTTTGATGTTCCTCGCTTCCCTTTAGATGGAAGGGGGTCTATGATTTGGAATACCCTCAAATCGGGGGCTCAATTGGTTAAGAAGGGTCTTTTTTGGATATGTCACTCGGATTATCAAGCCCTTTTTTGGTGGGATTCTTGGGATGGTCACCCTCCCATTCTTTCTACTTACCCTCACCTTCAATCTCTTTGTGATCATTTACTGATGTTGGTTGGACTATGGTTGAGAATTATAAGACTGTTTGGAACCTTGGACTAGCCGCTAGCCTTATATGGAAGCACTTCTCGGATTGACCGCCAGGAGGGTTAGAGGAGGATAGGCAAGAGTTGGCTAGGATTCTTGCTTCTCAAGAATGCAATTTCATGGTGGAGCAGGATATTCTAGCTTGGAGTAATAGAGATTCATCTGGTAAGTACTCTGTTGATGTTGGATATGATGAGTTAGTTAGGCAGGTCATGGGGGACATGGAGGTTCCTTGGTGGAAGCAAGTGTGGAATAAGTTTTCTTGGCCTAAGTGCATTTTTTTCTTGTGGTTGGTGGTCCAGAATCGGTGTCTTACTTGGGATAACTTGTGCAAGAGAGGGTTCCAGGGTCCCTTGATGTGTGTTTTGTGTTGTAATAGTGAAGAGAGTGTTTCTCATCTCTTTTTTCATCGTTCCTTCTCCAGGAGGCTTTGGCACCTTTGGTGGGTTGTGTAGAACCAAGCTTGTTGGCATGCCTCTTCTTTGGTGGAGTTATTTGCTCAGTGGGGGAAAGCCCCTATTAAGACCTCTTTTCTTCAAGTTTCTTGGACTTTGGGACCGACTTTTATTATCTGGCATCTCTGGCTGGAGAAAAATCACAAGGTTTTTCAAGATGTGAAGATGGTTATCCAACATTTGTGGGGGAGGATTCTTTATTCATTGAGGGAAACTATTGCGGCCAAGTGTGACTTGGTTGAGGGTGTGGATCCTAGAGAGGCTACTTTTTGTACTCATCTCAATCTTCCTCTTCAGAGGGGGGCTTCTCAGAGTACTATTCAGATTATGAGAAATAGATGTCGTCATCCTCTTTGGAAAATAAATAGGGAGGGACATTGGTGTCCCCCTCCTCAGGGTGTGTTGAAAATCAACACTGATAGTTCTGCTCATGGAAATCCTGGCCATGCTGGTATTGGAGGTGTTGGGCAGACTAGTTCTGAGATGATGGAGTTCATCTTTTCTATTTATAAGTGTTTGTATACTAACAATGTGATGGAGGCTCTTGCCATTTTATGTGTTGTTGAGCGTGGTTGCGCTCTCAGGTGGAGGCAGATCGTTTGTGAATTTGATTCTCAGGTGGTTGTGACTTTATTGAAGAGGCAACAGTTAGATCATGTGAATTGGCAGTTAACTATTATTATAAAATAGATCCTTAATTTGTGTGTTTCCTTGAATTATGTTTATTTTTGTCATATTCCACATGAATGGAATGGGGTTGTGGATTGTTTGGCTAAATGGGCGTCTGATCATTTGCAAGTTTGGAATATTATGGAAAGGGGTCAGTTACCCCTGGATTTGTCACAAAAGTTGGATCATCTTGTTGAGATTGATAGGGCGGTGTAAGGCCCCTGCTTTGTACTGTTATTTTTGTTTTGAATAAATTTTTTACCCCTCTTTTAGTTTAAGAATTATTTTAAAAATGTTTGAAATTTGTGAATTTTCCAAAAAGGAAAAATCCCACACCCAAGCCTGTGAGTGGGCATTTATTATAAATTGTATCTCCATTCAAAATTATGAAATTGCATTTCGTTGAAGAAATGGGATGTTGGGCATTGAGGGAGTGGGTTGAGAGGCGAGAAGGAAATTTTTGAATTGTCATTCAGAGCACATGCCAAAAATAAAAATCCATTGCCAAGTTGCTTGGGAAGTTTTGATAGGAAGAAAAATGAGCAGAATGTGAGATAGTGGAGGTTGAATGGAAAAGAAGGAAGGATTTGATGACATATGAAGTGTGTTGCAGGTAATTTTTTCTGTTCAAGAGAGTTATGATCAAAATTTGGCTTGCCCGTAAATGATTTTCTAGAACATTTGAATTTTGTGTTTGATTTCCTATAGATTGTGTTGTAGGAGTGCCATAGTTTGGCTATTGTTAGAGCCATTGATGCTCATTGTTGTTGTAGGCTCTTTAATTTGAATTAATAAATTCAAAATTCATATTTTGTTGTGTTCCATTTTTTGCATTAAAAAATCAAAGGTGAATTTGCTGCAACAATTGACAGTCATGTGGATTCTCAATTGTTGAGTTGCACTGATATCTCAACAATACAACAACCTCCAACTTCAAAATACAAGTGCTCAATATATAGGAGCTCACAATGCATTAATTATAAATTTCTAAAGTTGAATGCCAAAAGCCGAAGATGCAGCATGGAAAGCACCAAAACCACTACACGTGCATAAAGATAAGTTTCCAATTGTCACCACATGCAATTGCCAATTGTCGTTAAACTTGCACATGCAAAACTTGCACCTGCCAAAAAATAACTGCACTTCCAAAACTCACATTCCATGCAAACTCAACATGAAATAAAAATTTCCTTCATGCACAACTCCACCTGTAAATGGTAACTTCCAACTTGACTCCTCAGAAGAAACTGCAAGTTGTAACTCACAATGCAACATGGGATAATTATCGAATAGAATTTCAACATTACATAATTAAACATGCTAAGAATAAACAAAGGTTGAGACACCTTTTTCCTAACAATTTTTAATGTACATGACCTCTTCTAGCTAATTGATGGTGTTTAGGAACACCTTTGTAGAGTTTTAAGTAAAAACTGATGCTCTTTTGCACAAATCCCTATAAGGGCTGATTTAATAGCTATGAACAAAGATCAAAGCCAATACATAGTCATATAGAGAATACCCTAAAACATTATGTAAACAAGTAACATAATAATAAATGTTCATATGTAATGATCCTTGAATTATGATACAAGTACATACGTGAATGCTAGTCCTTAATTTCTAAGTATGTCCCAAAAGAATGGGCTAAGATTAATCCTTAAATATAATTTCAAATGTGGCAAGTGAAAGTTTCACATTTTTAATAAGTAATCATTATTTTGATCCTAGATTTCGATATGAAATTTAAAAATAAATAATCATTATTTTGATCCTATATTTTAATTTGAAATTAAAAAAATCCGAATTCATTTTTACAAATTTTAAATCTAAATCTAGACAAGAAATAGAGAAGTTTAAATATAAACCAATTCTTAAAACTAAACAAATAAAATCAAATTAAATTTGAAATATATACTAACTTTCAACATTAAAAATATCACTTATACATTTTCATTGTATTAAAAACAATTAAAATAAAACAACAGTTAAAAAGAACTTTCACCATAACATAGAATATATCTTTTCTTTATGTCTCCTATATGTTGAAATGAATATGGGTAAAAGTGATCTCTCAATCCTTGTGCTCAATCATTGTTAACTGTGTGCTGCTTATTTTTCTTAAGTTTTAAGATTCTGCATCGAGATTTGTATTTGTTCCTACTTTAGATCATCAATACAACACAACACATGAAACATGATATAAGACAGAAAGTATATTTAAAATAAAGATTAAAGGTCTAAATTTTTTATGCATACTCAAAATTAGCAGAGGTGCATTGCATGGCATATTTTGTATGTGTAGTAGTACATTCAACATGCTCTTTGGAATCCACAACTTATTTAAGAAAGGCCTCACGGGCAACAAAGGATTACTCTAAGATGGTCTGGACTGGTTAAAGCTGCTCTGCCAGTTATGGATTCTCTGGTTTATGATTCTGGTTTTGGACAGTCACTTTTCTGGTTAATTTATATGGTATTATAAGTTTTGAAATGCATGTTAGACAGTCCTTTCTGGACTATTTGTTGGATGATCTGCAGTTTGAAAAGTCTGCTTGTTAACAATGCATAGTTTATAGACTGAACATTGTTGTTGACACTATGTATGTCCATGTCTTTTTAGACTAGATTAATATAACTGTGTTTTAGTGTGATTTCAGTCAATATTTATTGTCTGTAATCTTCAATCTATTCTAATATATATATACATATAAGAAAGATAACAAAGTCCTTTCAAACAAGGAAGAATTGCAGGTGGCATGATTGTGAGGATATGGTGTGTTCTTGTAATGTAATGGGTATTTACAAACAATATGATTAACTTTGGTGTTTATAAGAGTTAATAGTTAGTTAAATAAAGCATTGGTTACAAAGGCTTCTATGCAAAAATGAGAGAGAATGCTTATTATCTAAAGGTAATAATATTTGGAAAAGAGATTATTTATATCTTATAACTTTTGAAATTTGATAATATTAGTTAAGTGATATTTTTAATTTTTAATTTTTTAATATTTTTTTTTTATGGAAGTTAAGTTATTGTTAGAGTAGATTATTGATTTTTTTAACATTAATCTTAATTGACACGTAATGTATAGGAATAGATTATCCAGATTTTTTTGGTATTGAATCTTGTGTTCAAAATAGTTTATCACTCATGGCTATGTTCTATTAGTAATTTTGAAAGTTAGCATGGTATGGGTATTGCTAGTTTTTTATTTTTGTATACACTGAATGTCTTACTGATCAATGTTTGATTAGGTTTTGATCTACAAACTTATGTACCTCTTTTATTATATTAATATATTTATAGGCTCTACACCTTTTACCCTTAATTTTTTTTGTAATAAACAATAAACTTTTCAATTTCATTAAAGGAAAGGTTTAAAACTTGGTTGTAATTTTCTTTTATATTAAAGATAGTTAAATATAGACCTAGAGTAACAATTTCAATCATATAAGGAGACCACATAGGGCCTTATGTTAACCGAAAATAATGTGACTACAATAAAACTTGAAGAAGGTTTATGTTATGATTATCCACTACATTGTGAATTTGTTGATTTAGGATATCCTACTCTCATTATACTGCTCCCATACTCTTTAGTCCTTCATCTGGTTGTCTTTGTTGTAATTTTTCAGCAGTTCTAAAACCCCTTTTAAGAATGGTTGAATTTCATCCTTGTTGAAAGTCTAGGTATGTCCATACCTTATCTTAGATGTGTTATCTTTGACTGTTCCATCTTCTAGCATCTTCAAGAATTTGTGCCTCGAGATTTCCATGGTAATAGTGACTTGCAATGCAACATTGTAAAATATGTCTTTTATAAATCTTAGTAAGCGACCTCCTAATTCCATGAAAATTTTCCTCATTCCTCTTAATCCAAATTTGCCAAATAATTTTAGTAGAGAGAGTTAACCAAAATATATTACATTCTTTATTTTATTTTCACATTTCCAAATAAAATTTCAGTCCAAATAATATTACCTTTCCAACCTCTAAGATCAAAGCAAAAAAAATTTCATACTTCCTTTGCATATAAGCAATCAAAAATTATGTTTTTTAATGTTTCGAGTTGTCTACAAGCGTTGCACAATTCAATATCAGTATGATTTACTTTGTGTGGCACTTCGAAAAATTAATAACTATTTAAAACAAGCTTTCTTTGGTTCAACAATGTTAGACCAATTTTTCAAAAAGATATCTTACCACTATTTACTAGTTAGAGAAAGTTTCTAGGTCTAATTAAGATAATCAAACAAGGTCATTTTATTACATAAGGTTTTATAAATATTTTTAGCATTAACTTTTTGAATATTAGTACCATCAATCCATTTAAATTGTTTAAAACAATCACTATCATGGCTGCAATTTTTGGGTAGCTGAAGAGTTGTACAAGCTTCTCTCAACATGGAATAGGTCCTCCAATTTAGAGAAAGGAAGATCAAATTCATCACTCAAGGAGGCCCAGGTTTTGATTTGGCCTCCAGTTGAAATTTCATTGAAATAATCGATGCCTTTAGCAGCCTAGTTTTGGGTAGAGCAACCTTGAATTAAGGCTAAAGGCTTATTCTTGTGTTTGAGGTTTCACCAAATGGATTTGTTTTCAAGAATCATGCTAATTTAATTTACAATATTGTTGTTAATAAAATTATCTTTAGCAAACTCCCAAGCCCTCCATGCTCTTTTGAACACAACAAACCCTGCAAGAACAATTGGAAAGGCATAGGTTATTAAGTCACTGAAAGGAAGCATCTTCCAAAATTTGGCCTATTTGGGATGGATATTATTCCTTATCAATATCTTCCATTTTTCATTGCCTTCCATGTATTTAAGTATCCATTTGATAACAAGAGACATACCATGTAATTTAAGGTCTTTCAGTCCTAAGCCCCCTTTGGTTTTATCTAAACAACACTGGTCCCATTTAACAAAGTGTTGCTTTTCTTCCCTTTAGCATTTGACCACAAGAAGTTTATGATATTTTTCTAGATTTCATCCAATTGATAACTACTAAATGTAGTGTCAAAAAATATACTCCTTTACATTTTCACACTATGGTTGGTTCCCTTAATTAATTGGGAATTTTTGAAAGGGGGATTATTGTTTAATTAATTTAATTATTATTTTTAACACCCCAAAATGAACAGGTCGTAGCAATTTAGGTCAGGACCCATTCGCTTGAATGGGTCCCCTTTAAGATCACAAATTTAAATTTTAAACATGTTTTTGGCAGCATCTTAAAGCCCTAAATTCAAGTTTTAAGTGTCAACTTGCAATGTTTAATTTTTGAGAAATTAGACAATTACCTATAAAAGCAAGGTTATTTTAATCAATTCAAATCCTATATTTTCAAGAGAACTTTATGCAAGCATTCCAAGAGCTAAGTTTATTGTCAAAGGTGTTCAAGAGCCAATTTCTCAAGCATTTGTTGCAGCAATCAAGATCTCAAGCATCATGTCAAAGTTATCAAGCATCATGCATTTTTTTGGAGCTAACATTGTGTTGTAGGTTTTAAGTTTCAAATCAAGATTCAATCATCAAGATTATGTCATCAATCAAGCCATTTAATGAAAGATCAAGAGCTTGGAGAGATCTACTAAGTTTTAGTCCTTCAAGGGTTTCAGATGAAGGGTTTGGTGAGTTGCAACAGAGCAATTATTCATTCATAATTCCTTTCATGTTTAATTGTTTCAATTCAAGGTTTAATTACCAAAATGGGGTTTGACCAAGGTAAATCCCCATTCACCAAAAATAAACAATTTTTCCCTCTTGTGTGTTTTGCAGATCTTAGGTTGAAGAAGGATTGAATATCTATCAAAATAGAAAAATTGGAAAAGTTGTCAAAATTGCAAAAGTTGTCGTCAATCCACGAAAAATCACTTTCAAAATTTAATTTTGAATTTATAACTGTGAAACCCGAAGGAATCAGGAGTGTGGACATAGGACTAGAGGACTATGAAAGCAATTTTTCAACCCCTATAGAAATACCCATTCACCCTTGGGCGAATGAGTTCCAAGAGGACACTCAACACATGCTTTTTATCATAGGTGCATAAAATCAAGCCCTTCTCAAATTTGTAATTTCTTTTTGGATTTTGTCAGATTAAGGTGTAATTTAGTGATTTCATCTATTACATTGCATAATTGCATTCATTTAGTATTTTTCATTCATCTCCCAAAAGTGTTATTTTAGTTGATTTGCCTCATCCTAGGCCATAAGGAAAACAACAAGATCCCCGCCAAGGTTGACTCACCTAAGGGTTGAAATTCAATCTTGTTTGGAGAGATCTTTTTTTCCTAATCAACTGAGGAAGATAGGTGCATCATACCCCCATTCCATTTTTGATGAACCCATTTTCCTTGTTTCAATAAATAACCATACATGAGAGTAATGTAAATTATAAGAAGATAAAATATTTTGATAGATTTGTATCCTCTTAGTCAGAGAGAAATTATTTATTCCATTTATCAAGCTTGCAATCAATACTTCCTTTAATCCACAACCACATGTGCTTTATATAGGGGTTAATAGAAAACAAATTTCAAGATATCTCACTTGCCTAGTAGGCCCTCCCCATTGGAATTCATGGTTTTTAAACCAACTTGGGGGGGTGTCCTGCCATCCCAACATAATGGATTTGGAAATTGAAAGTTTAGCAACAGAAGCATCACATAATAACTTAAGTTTCAACATAAGGGAATCCATATTTTTCTCATCTATTTCTAGGAACAAGGTCATATCATCAACAAATTACTTGTTTAATAGATCCTCCTTATTAGGGAGGGAAATGCCCCTAACCCTAGGAGATGTAGATGATTCTCTTAATAGGGAGAAGATTGCATCAAAAGAAATAACAAATGGAGCAAGGTTGATGGGGAATCCTTGCCTTATTGATCTTTCAAGATTTAATTCTTTAGATAGGGAACCATTTATCTCTATCTAGGCAAAAATATATTTCATAAGAGTTTTGACCAAATGATATAAACTATTAGAGAAATCAAATGCTTCTAGAGTCAAAAGAAAAAAGGACCATTCTACTCTATCATATGCCTTCTCAAATTCTAGAAGAAACATAACCATATTTTGGTTAGATTACTTAACCCAGTTCATGGCCTCCCAACCGTTCAAAATATTTTCTAGAATATATTTGCCCTTAATAAAACCAATTTGGGTATTGCTAATGAAAGTAGGCAGGATATCCATAAGTTTGTTGATGAAAACTTTGGCAATAATTTTATAAGATACATTAAGAAGGGTAATGGGTTACCAATTCTTAATGAGGAACTTGTCTTGATCTTTAGGGAGTAATTTAATCACACCTTTATTAATATTACAACCTAGAAACCCTTTTTGTATATCATTTTTGTAGAGTTCTCATAGGTATTCACTAATCCAATCCATGTTATGTTTGTAGAATTCCATAAGAATCTCGTTAGCTCTAAGAGATTTATTGTTGTTTAAAACAATAATAGCTTTCTTAATCTCCTCAAGGGTGATTTTCCTGTCTAATCTATTGCTTTGTTTCTTTGACAACTTATTTGGAATGAGCTATTTACAAAAATTCCTTGCATTGTGGTAGATCAAGCTATTACTCTCAAAAGTAAAATTATTCTTATAAAAATTAAGGAACAGTTCCTTAATTTACTCTTGGTCATAGATAGCCTTGTCCTCTACCAAGATCTTGTTAATAATCGAGCTCTTATTTCATTATTTTTTATGATCCTAAAAATAATTAGATCCTTTATCTCTATTATTTAACCAATTCATTTTTTACCTTACCCTCAAGCCTTGAATTTTCTTGGTCTATAATCTTCAAATGTTAAATTGCCACAATTAACATATTTCAATTTGGAGGGAAATAGGAGGATGCTCATGCCCAAGGCGCAAGTGTCTTGAACCTATTTTCCAAGATAGTTGGTGTCAGGGGCAATATATTAGATAAACACAATTGATTCCCGCTTGTAATTCCTCAAAAAAATTCAAAACTGGGCTATGGAATGCATAATTTAGGAAATTAAATAGTCAATTAGGTCTGATAATTTAAGGGGGGACCAAAAATATCCTATGAAATTGTCATGGTTTATAACTTACGATAGTACACATACTCACACTAAAGGAAATATTTCTTTATCAAAATGCTTAAGCGATAGGATGACACAAAGTTGAGAGATGTGCTAGCACCTAAATTAGGATCCCATCAATCCAAAATGTTAAGAAAAACATAAAGCAGATATATCACATGCAAGACAAGGAAAAATTCAATCATACATAATGCATAAAATGAGAAATCAATGGAGTACACATAAAGCATACATATTTAACATACATGAGAAAAACACAATGCATGTAAGGAATACATGCATAAAACACATGAAATATTACACAAAGAAAACATGTTGAATACATGATGAATTTAACATGTAAATTACACAAGATAAACACATAAATTATATGAAGTGGACATGTGGAATACACAAGGAAAACAAGGAATATACAAAGAAAATGTGATATGCACATAACATGCACATGAAACATATAACATATAACAACAATAGTAGTGCACACTAAAGATTCATGTCTACGAGGTAAGAATACCTTAGTATGTAAGGTTGTCTCAATTACCAAGTTTCATCTCTCGAATGCACAACATATACATCTAAAATGATAAAAAGATAAATAAAATTTCTCATAAGAATAGAAAGTTGTGTTAGACTAGATTAATCATTAGCTATATAGATCTATTGGCTAACAAGTGTTATACTAGGTATCCATATAAAATAAAAAAAATCACAAATTAGAAAGCTCAGTTATGCTAAGTTATGAATAGTGCATAAATGTGTTATGTCATGGTTTGATAATCACACCTTAGGGAGCACATAAATTTTTAATTTCATGGGGGTGCTATAAACAACACTACTACCAAAGGGGGAATTCCAATGTCAAATCTCACAAGATGCCAATCTTTAGATATATGTGATGGATAGGGTGATATTCCCCTTTAAAATAGTAGTATACTTGCTATGTTGATATTTTAAGGAAAATAAGGGGAAGAGGGGATCCTCAAAAAGGATGCACACCTCCAAAATTAGTTAAATTTTCCCCTCAAGTGTATAGGTAAGGACAACCATGCTAGAGACTATCATTTTTTTTCCATACATGAATTATGGTTGTACATAAGATTGTACCGCCATAAATGGAAATGAACACACACATAGAGCTACAAATGCCACATAGTGAGGAGCAACACAATAGAAGAGAGATTATCATTTAAAATAAATAAGTGCATCAACACATGGAAGAGTGATAGCACCACAATTGATAAGTTTATGCATCTTATTGTTCAAGGCCTAACGTTCATTAGTGGAATGACCATGAACTCAATGATATGCACAAAAAGAGTGATCTATTTGATTATGTTTGTTAAATTTCTTACTTGTTGGAGGAGGAAGAGTAATCAAGTGGGCTTTGAGAAGCCTCAATAAAATATGCTCTTTCTTGGATAGGGGATAAGGAATGAGAGTCGATCCTTTGTCTTATGAAGAATTTTTTCTTGCTCACTAGAGGAAGTTATAAATACATTAAATAATAGAGGATGAGATGTAGACAAAGTAGAAGGTTGGAAACATAAACCCCTTTTTTAAATGTACGGTTTAAGCTTCTCAGGATCCTTAACTCCTTGTTCCATTCTTTCATTATATCCAAGTTTAGAAAGAATTTTAAATCCAACCCCTTAAAGTTTTCCTTCTCATATGGAAGAGGATAGGTCTTGGCTAAATGAGAAGTATGACTATTTTCTGAAAGAGGAGCATCGATATTGTCAAGAGAGAATTGATTCTTTTGCAAGAATGCAAATCCTTTTTATGTGTTGAAATCTCAATATTAGGAGGTGCTTTATTAGATTTTTACAACACATGAGGGATGAAAACTAAAGATCCTCCATCACCACCATGGGATAATGATGTTTATGGATTTTTTGATATAGAAGGAGTTAAAATATTGTGCAAATGAAACAAAAGATTCCTTAGTTTTAGATTCTAATATTTTGTACTCTCCTACAAAGTAGGGTGTAAAATCTAATGAACCCAAATCATCACCAAAAAATGTGCTCAAATATGAAGCATTATTTGGATAATTAATTTTAATGTTTATATTAGATTGTGTTGATGTCACCAAAACAACATTTGACTCTTTAAGCTTTGATGGTGATATTGTATACCCAATTAAAGAAGGTGTAAAATATAATGAACCCCAATCATCACCAAAGAGTGCAATTATAGGTGATTTACTATCATTGATATCATTATCATTGGAGGTTAATGGTTCAAATTTTGAAAATGGGATCAAAGTTCTAAGAGAGTTTAAAATGTTATATTCGGCTTTGGCTTGTAAATAATTTTTTGGATCTTTTTTAACTATATAGACCTTGTTTTTACATTCATACTTGATTGTATGGTGAAGAGTATACATGAATCCCTTTATGAAATTAATCCATGGTCTACCAAGAAGAATGCTATATGAAAGAGTGCTAGGCATGAAATGGATAATGGTAGGAAAAATCATGGGTCCTACCTTAATGAGTAGTGCAATTGTGCCCAACGGTTGCCTACTAGAATTATCAAAGCCATGAATATAAAGATTAAAGGGTTTAATGAGAGATGTATCCATATTGATAGCATGTAGTGGCTATTGCTTCTGCCCAAAATTTTTTCTCAAGGACAACACCATTCAATATAATTCGAGGCCTCTCCATCAATGTCCTATTCATCCTCTTTGCAACTCCATTTTTTTGTGGGGTATATAGAGTTTTATTATGTCTCTCAATCCCATGCTCTTTACAAAACTTGTTGAAATCTACCGAATAAAACTCACTACCATTGTCAGTCCTCAAGCATTTAATCTTTCTACTAGTCTAATTTTCAACCAAGGATTTAAGCTCCTTAAACCAGCTAAACACTTTAGCTTTACTTCTGAGAAAATAAAAAAATGTCCTGTTATAATCATCTATGAAAGAAAAAAATATACATATTTTGAAAATGAAGGAACATTCATAGGACCAAACACATCTACATTAACATAGTCCAAAACCCTATAAGACTTATTAGAACTAAAGTAAAAAGAAACACGACATTGTTTTCCATAAACACAATGTTCACAAAAGTAAAACTTAATATTACAATCATCAAGGCCTTCAACAAAGCTCTTATTTTTTAGGGTTCTAAGACCCCTCTCACTAATGTGACCAAGTCGTTGGTGGCATAACATTGTCTTCTTTGTAAGAAGCTTCATCTCCAATGAATGAGCACCCTTAGGTACCCAAAATGCATGACCATCAAATGTAGCTACAACATAATCCTTCTATGCATACTGAGGATGAAGAATCAAAAGGTCTCTTCTTCGATGTATCAAAATAAATATTACACTGAACCACGCATGCATCCAAATTTTACAGGTGCCAATCTAGAAACCCTTATCCAACACCATAGCTCCTCTTGGCATCTTATATCATCCACTGGAGAAAACAACTTGCACTCCAATATCATTCAATTTACTCACAAAAAGCAGGTTTTGTGCCAAATTCAAGATATGCAAGACACCATCAATCCCATCCACTCTTCCATTAGGGAATTTTTTTTTGAGTCTTCCATGGCCAATGATCTTCAGGTGAGATTCATCACCTAGATACAGCTTCCCCCCATCATATTCTTTATACTTTGAAAACCAACCTTTGTGAGAGATCATGTAGAAAGAAGAGCCTGAGTTTATCGACCACACATATTTTGATGCATGGGTTACCAAGGCTACGACAAAGGAATTTGTGTCATCTTGAGAGGATTTTTCAGAGTTGGAATTGGATATTTTTTTACTTTCTTCTTCTTATCTTCCTTGCACTCTTTTTTTGATATGACCAATTTTTTCGCAGTTCTAAAACTTCACCTTGGACTTTCCAGAAGACTTAGACCTCCTTGAATATTTTGACTTTGATTTCTTGTCCTTCTCTTTGTCTTTCTCCTTCAATCTACCGTTAATAGCAAGGGCCTCCTTAGTCATCTTAGAAGACTTTCTCTGCATCTCTTTAGATAACAGTGAAGACACCACCTCATCCATCTTAAAACTGGTGGTTGTGCTTCCAATAGCCATTACAAGGTGGTCCCACGAGTTCAAAAACAAACACAAAAAGAGCTTGCAACAACCTTGTTTGTCAATATTATCTCCAATGGAACCTAATTGAGCTATCAACATGTTAAATGCATTTAGGTGATCTGTCATGGATCCCCTATCTTCCATCTTTAGAGAGTATAGTTTCTTTCTTAGGAACAACTTGTTTACTAGGGATTTAGCTTGATAAACATCTCCAAGTTTCTTCCAAAGGTCTTTTGTAGTTTTATCTTCATGGACATTCAGGAGGACAAAATCAACCAAGCAGAGCCTGATTAGGCCCTTGGATTTCCTATCCATAAGGTCCCAATCTACTTGGGTTGTTGTGGTTGGTTTAGTTCCATATATTTCAACCCACAAATCTCTATCTACAAGCATATCCTCTATTCTCATTTTCCAAAGTTCAAAATTTCCACCGTTAAACTTATCCATCTTGATTCTTTTGGATGTGCTTGCCATCTTTTACTTGAACAAGGTCATGAAAAAACCTTCTATAAAACTCCCATTGAAACAAAGATCAACTCAAAAAACCCTTCAAACCCAAATATAAAATCAAAGCAAGCCAAGCTCTGATACCAATTGAAAGGAATCTATGAAAGTGGAAGAAAATTCCTACACTGATCTAAGTAGGGGAGAATTACAATAATTTATTTTTAACACCTTTCACAGTTATAGAATCAGAAGACGCACATTTAGAAATCAAATAACATAAACAACAATCCAAACCATAAGACACCATTTACGTGGGAAAACCTTTTTTAGAGAAAACCCACACTCCAAATAACATGGCTCAACTTGTATTATTAGAAATAATGGAACAATTACAATACAATATCAGAGCAATACTCAGCAGTCTTCACACTACAATGTAAATCTAGATAAATTCTGGCAGCATAACAACATGCAAACAAAGTTCAACCTATCACCATAAAAATGCACTAATTCTACACGTATTTGTAACCTCTTAAAAATGAAACAAGGTTCTCAAAACTTTCCATAACTAATTCCCACGCCCAAGGTGTGAACATGAGTTCATTATGACATGTCATCATAATCAGAACTCATAATTATGAATCTTCCATAATCAGCCCTTGTTCCATAAAATTAGTCACCGCTACGCTTGCAATGAGCTTGCATGCATGCAAATACCTTGCATGTGTAGGCGCCCTCATCACATGGGTCCCACCTATCATAATTAATTGTAATTTTTTCATTCTTGACTCTTCCATCGTTATAATCAGACATAAACTAACATAGCAAGTTGTTATAGCCCATTACATAGAAACTTATAACAAATGCCACCAATTTAGGCACAAATCTAGGTCCTCCAAAGTAGATGCCTACCTCCACTTATTTATCTTACAAATTGTACATGTCACTTTCTATGTAGGATGTGACATCATTGGCAAGTCCCACAAAGTGACATCAATTTGGGTAGGCAATTAAACATTATAATATAAATAAATACATCACAAAATAATAAATAAATGCTAGGACTCTAAGGTTGAGACACCGTAATCCCAACAATATGTGGCATTCTATCTACCATTTATTTGTGTTATTGAGAAACTTCAACAAAATTTTGTAATTTCTTCAACTTAGAACCTCAAATCTAAAGCATGCTTTTGAATATAATCAATTATACCTTCAATTTTTTACAATCAACACAAATGAGATCAATCAAATCTAGAAAATATATAAACAATGAACATTCCAAATTGAATGCAAATTGAGAATGATAATCAAAGGAAAGAAAACAACGTTTAAAATAAGAGCAAGTAGTTGTGAGGTAGTTATAAATAAGAAACTAAATCTTATTTAGTCTACTTTAAGTAAATTATGAATTAAAATAAATTTAAAACTAGAGTTGATTAGTATTAAGGATTTTGATATATATATATATATAATTTTAGAGATTTTTTTTTTTTTTTTTTTCCTAATTATGTATTTGAACTTGTGTATAAATGGTTGAAAGATAAACAAATCCAATAACAATGAATTAGCCAAATATAGAATTATTAATATCATTATTGATCTCCCTAAATAACCTTTGGATTTATCATTCAACTTTTAATTTTTAAACAATAATGTCGAAGTCAATATAATAAGTAAAATTTAGCATAGTTTTTATTTTTCTAGAGCTATGTTATTATTTATTGATAAAATTTCATTATTAGTACTTAATCAATTCAATAAATAGTAGATGCATTTAGATTTACTAAATTACTCTTTTGTTTCTTTGATTTAACTTCAGAATATTGAAATTTGTAAAAGATTAATTTGTATAGTAATTGTTTGTTCAAAATTTGGATCAAAATGAGTATAACAATTATTATTATTTATTAGAAATATAAATTAATTTTCCTTGTTATATTTAGTCTTCTTGATAGTGCTCTATTTTTTTTAAGGTTAATACGTGGGATATGATAATAAACGTACTTCTTTTATTTTCTTTGTTTTATTTAGATTAATAGTTACCTTTTTTCTTGGGGGTTAAAGGGAGGGTTTTCATAGACTAAATTGCAACTATCTCTTCCTTGCATTATGTGCAAAGTGCTTAAGATGACATCATAAACATGATACCATCACGTGCACAAAGTTATTTCTCTAAATAAGTCTTGTTTTGTGTTTTTTAGTAAAAAATATTAGTCTAAGTTGTGTTTAGTCATTTAAAAGTGGGCATGACAGATATGGTCATTTAAATCTTAGTGTTATTTAATCAAATGAGGTTCTAATGACATATTTTGACATTCCATCTCCTCTATCTCATAATTATTTAAATTTTAGTGTTGCTTCATGTGGGGTTTTCAATGATTCAATGCTATAAGATCATCTTCCAAATCAAACTAATTGGGATGAGTACTTGGTATACATAGGTTTATTTTGTGATTCCCTTTCTATAAATTTATAGGCGATCATTGAGGATGTTCATCTCTTTTTCTCATGTTAGCTCCTATGGAGCTACATCATTTAATTTGGATGTCATGAGGGCACATTCATTCCCTCACTTTTTTCTCCACTTATTTATGTATCACACTTTATAATTGGCATAGAGATCCTCAAGAAAAAATTGGAGGATTCATCCTCATCTTTGGATCCTTTTCTACATCTATTTCCACTAGATTTTGGATTATCACATTCTTCAATCAGGCCTAAGGCTCTTGATTTGATTGTGGAAAATTTTGACACCAACAGGGAGCACTCAAGTAGATCTCAAAGAAATCAGTTTTTTGTTTTATTTTGTCACATTCCTTTCAATAATGGGAATACATATTGTATATATCTTTGGTTTTGTTTCTTCCTAAGGGGGGAATATTGTTAGAAATTTTTGGATCTTCACATCATCATTTTTTTATCATCTACCATCACAACAAGAGATTATACAATGTGGGTGGCTAAAAATTATCTCTTCTTCTCTCTTATAGGAGGGAATTTTTCTTCACGTGAGGCTTTATCATTCTCATACCATAGAGAGCATATGATGTTTTCTCACTTTCAAAAGAGGGGTTTTTTCTAAGTATTTTTCTCCTTTTCTCTATTTTTGAGAGATTTATTTGTAGATGGGTAACTCATCAAGCCTTATATTCGGGACCCGTGGTTTCTTATTTTCTCATTATCTTTTAGTTGCACTTAAAGGGGGTTTTGGTGTGATTAGGATATACTACCAAATTGGTTTCCCTCTTAGGTCATTTTGACACTTTTCCTAATTAACTTTACTTAGGGTATTTGATTGGTATGTCTCAAGTCATAAGATAAAGATACCTCTCATAACCTTCTTTTCTCCTATGTCTCACCCTTGCCTATATACATAAGAGTTTCTCGTTATAATGTGTATTATAATCATATATTGCATATCTACATCCTTTGATAGAATAAAATTATTGTCTCATTTTGCGTTTCTCATGTGTATTCAGTAAGCAACTTGATCTTGTGTGGCTATCTTTATAGCTAAATAGTACATGGTATCAAAAAATTCTATTAATAACTCTTGCCCTAAAACTCTAGATAAATAAACTTACAAATTTGACAAAGATAATTAGGGTACTTACTTTCAATTGTGACAGGAAGATTTTTTAATGTAACTTTCACTTAGTGATCCAATTCTAATTTATGTTACTATATTTGAGATGATGAAACTCTAACAAACTAAGGATGGCCTACACCTTGTCTTCGTTTGATCCCACATCTACACCTTTGATCCAATATTTATAGTTATGTTTTTTTGTTAAGGCTTTGATCCCTACAATTTGGTATTCAAAAATATGCTCACCTTTACTTTCTAAAGCTAGTGGTGCCTAGAAGCAATATCAATTTATTTTTTTATGAGAGGAAGGTGATTTATTTCCAGCCTTTTTTCTTAATCAAACTCTTGGATCAATTTAACAATTTTAAGAAAGTTGGAAGAAACTTCGAGCATACATTCAAATGTTTATGTTGTCCTTCTTGTCTTAGATGATAAAAAATACTATCAAATTCTCTATTAATCAAGTTATATGATACTACAATCAATAATGATGATATAATCTAAGTATAATGTGTTTAATACAACACTCTAGCACCATAATTTGACTATTTTATGCTTGTGTTAGTGAGAAACAACTAATTAATTTAGTAAGTTGGTTTGAATCCATACTTAATTTGGATTTATAGATTTGAAGGACAAAACTAGACATGCAATTATAAACTAGATTTACAACTATAAAAACAAGTTTGAATTGTGATAGAAAATAACAAATATTAAAATTAAACCTAGACTTTTGAAAAAAAATTACTTATAATATAATAATAAACAAATTTGATACTAATTCATACATAAATACATTACTTTCAAAATAAAATTAAAAAAATGAAAAAGTCAAGAATACATTTTCAATCCTTATCATTTAATTAAATTACAACTATCATCTCTCAAAAATTTATAAAATAAAATTTTACTTCAAAAATTATTAACATTATACCACAACCAAATTTTGATGGTGATAGAACATCTTGAAAAGATGAAAAAGTGTGCATTTTACAAGCATATGATGACAAATTGTCTATTGCAATAACCTACCAAAAGAAATGATTAATATAAAAAAAATGAAGTGGATCAAAATATTCTATCATTCAACATAAGAATATCTAGATTCTAGACTCAAAATACAATATGATGCTTGATTTCCAAGCAATTTAAGTTATTTGCATCATGAAGTAGATTGATGTTTCTTTTTACTTAACTAAAAATCTTATCACATGGAAAATCTACACTCATGAGATCCCTTGAATATATTCAATTGTCAATTCAAGCTAGGAGGTCCACATAATAGCTTGAAAATGGATCAATTCAAAGATGAATATAGGGTTTCAAAACATGAACATCTCAAATTTAAAGTTGGGAATTTCTTAGCTTTTGGGATTAATAAATTCACATGTGAAGGAAATTAAAAGTATACGAATCAGTCATTCCACATAAGTCTTTGCAATATAGATGATTCTATTTTGCTTAATATGATTATTGAATAGTTAACCAAAAAAAAAATCTCATAATTTTTTTGTGAATAGAATGAATGTATTTAGAGATCATTTTAAAAATGTGATTCATTTAGAAGGTTTTTTTTGTTTATGATGAGAGAATGAGTGGTCAGTGTTATGAAGAAGTTTCTAAAAGATGTGTTGATTGAAGGGTAGTTAAGGATTTGTTTTGGTATTGATCAAAGTTATTAAAGTTGTAATTGAGAGATCTTGTTCTTATTTCTGAAGAGAATTGAATGCATGTCAAATATCCAAACTGAACAATTTGTCATTACATTGCATGCCATGTTTATCGGTATGTCTTAACTTTTAGTTTTCTTTTATATATATTGTGATGAAACCCATCTTTTAAGTCTTCATAATAGTCTTATTTTTAAGATGGGAGGTCACTATCAAAAGATGTCATACCCATCCATGAACTAATTTGAACACAACAATTCACATGTCTAAACTGTTACAACCTCTACTTTGTAGTTTCTTTATTTCATTCTAGAGTGGATATTATTTAATTATCAATCTTAAATAACTTGAACACAACATTTCACATGTCTAAACTATGACAACTTCTACTTTGTAGTATCTTTATCTAATCCTAGGGTGGATATTATTTAATAATCAATCTAAGTTCTTAAGATGGCTGACATAGATTTTCAGAATCCTAGTCTTCTAACAAGAAATGCGTAGATATTTGACTTTAATTTGATGTTTTAAATACATGTGAACAATTATCTTTAAAAAATTATACAATTCAACAGTCAAATACAAATCTTGACTAATAAACATAAAAATAATTATTTACCATTTTATAATCTAATAAGATCTAAAAGTACCATTATCCACTTATTCATAGACTGCCCTAAACATTTGTCAGGGCATTTCCACATGCAAGTTGTTATTTGCTTGCCTAAACTACATTTCGTGTAAAATATGGAGTCTAAATTAGGTAAGAATTGCAATTATCCAAAGCCTTTTGTCCCTAGAAAGAAAAAGTATGACGTGGCCATGCAATAATTCAAAAAGATTTACCCAACAATCCCATCATTATAGTTGGACCCTTAAAAAAAGGTCAAATATTCGTATACTACGGATGCCTAATTTCAACGTAACCCGCTTGGACGTTTATAAGGAGTGTAAATCATGACACGTCAGCATGGTTAATGTAAGCATCAAATCTCTTTCTTTCATCTTTCATATGGCCCATTGTATACATTTACACTAGTTCATTGTATACATTTACACTAGTTCAATGCACTTGTTCTATGATTGAAAAAGTGTGGTTAATGTATTAGTTGTTTATGGTGGGGTCAATTTTCGATGTAAAAAGTCGATATGTTTGAACGTGTTAGTTATCAAGTTCTTTTCTTTCATAATCTTTTCTATAAATATTAGTTAAATTTTAATGTCTCTTGTGAAATTCTCACATATTTGTTTTAGGTGTTCGTTATTAGAATTGATAGAAAGGGCCAAACTATATAAATGTACTCAACATAAGCGCTAGAGGAGAATACATATCAATTATTTTTATTAAATTAATTTTGAATTATTTTTCTTGACTTGGTTTTTATCAATAAAAAATTCATTGAATTAAAGATAAGGCAAAATATCTTTATGGGGTTGTTAAGAATAGACATGGGTAAAAGATGATTATGAACATAAGTATACACCAAGTTTTCATCATTGACAAAGATGACCAAAATATATAAACACATTCAACATAAGTATCGATGGAGAAAAGATATTAATTATTTTTAAATTAGTTTTGAAATTTTTTTTTTTGACTTAGATTTTATCAATAAAAAGTTAATTGAAATTGAGGATAAGTCTAAGACATCTTGAAGAGGTTGTTGAGAATGGACATGTGTAAAAATGACTATAAACATAAGTATTCACATCAAGTTTTCATCATTGACTAAATTTTCATTATTAACAAAGTTCTTATTATCCACTAAATTTTTGTTATTAATTCAATTCATTTAAATATCAAATATTTTAATTATTGAAAAATATAAATTTTAATCTATTTTCATTTTTTTATAATTACATTATTTGACATGAAATTTTCATATTGTTATTTTGTTTAAGTGTACACTACTTCAATACTTATAACACTAATAGTTAAAAAATTAATTAATTAATTAAAAAAATATGTTTTAATTTCAATTTTATAGAGAAGTCTTGGCCATTTGGAATTAATATAAGAATCAAATCTTTCTTCTTTTTTATGGCACACTGTATGTATCTATATTGGTAGTTCAATGCATTTGTTATGTGACTAAGAGAGTGTGGTTAACTTATTAGTTGTTTATGGTGGGGTCATTTTCAATTTAAAAAATCGGTAGATTTTTTATAATATAAGTTGCATTTACAGAGTGCAATACCCTTAACACCAAAAAGCATATAAGTTGGTATGTTGAACGCATTAGCTTTTTATGTTCTTTTCTTTCATAATCTTTTAGACAACTATTAGTTACTTTTAAAATCTCTTAAAATATATATTAGTTGATGGTTATTAGAATTGATAGAAAGGACCTAACTATATAAAGACACTCAACATAAGTGTTGGAGGAGAATAAATATTAATTTTCAATTTATTTATTTTTACTTGATTTTTATCAACAAAGAATTCATTGAAATAAAGATAAGGCAAAAATATCTTGATGAGGTTGTTAAAAATAGACATACATAAAAGATGATTGTAACATAACTATACACACCAAGTTTTCATCATTGACAAAGAAGACCAAACTATTAGTTAATTTAAAAATATTTCTTATAATTTGTATTAGTTGATGGTTATTAGAATTGATAGAAAGGGCCAAATTATATAAACACACTCAACATAAGTGTTGGAGGAGAATAAATATTAATTTTGAAAAAATATTTTTTTGACTTAATTTTTATCAACAAAAATTTCATTGAAATATAGATAAGGCACAAGTATCTTGATGAGGTTGTTAAAAATAGACATGCATAAAAGATGATTGTAACATAAGTATACACACCAAGTTTTCATGATTGACAAAGAAGACCAAACTATATAAACATGCTCAACATAAGTTTCGGTGGAGAGTAAATATTAATTATTTTAAAATTAAATTTAAAATTTTGTTTTTGACTTAGATTTTACCAATAAAAAGTTAATTGAACTAAAGGATAAGTCTAAAATATCTTGATGAAATTGTTAAGAATGGACAACTACAAAAGGTGACTACAAACATAAGTATTCACATAACTTTTCATATTGAGTAAATTTTCATTATTAATTAAGTTCTTATTATCCACTATATTTTCATTATTAGTTCAATTCGTTTACATATTCAATTTTTTGACTATTAAAAATATCAGTACTAATTTATTTTCAATTTTTTAATAATTATATTAATTGACATGAAATTTTCATGATTTTTTAAAAGTGTACATTACTTTAATACTTATATTACAAATGGTTAAAACATTTATTTTTTAAATTATGCTTCAAGTTATTTCTTAATTTTATTCATTTATGAATTAGTGTTATATATATTATTTTGTAAAAAACTTACATTATATCATATTAAAAAATGACACCTTAAAATTTATTTAACGTCTATCTTAAATAAGTATATTAAAAGAGATAAAAAAGAGTTAAACTATTAAGTAGTAAGAGTTATAGACTCGTTAAAAAATTGGATGTGGAGAATAGTCATTAGGCTTACCTCAATCATCAGAGAGTTTTGGTCATCTAGAATTGGCTCCCAACTTGTAATGACACCTTTTTCATTAACATGTTATCCTTTTGGTGGTTGGATTTCATTCATGATAGGATAAATTGTTAAAAGTAGATTAAAAAATGTGTTGTTGTGTTGCTATTTCACTACTAAAGAGCACACTTGTCACAAATGTTAAAAATACATTTTCTTAAATGTTTTCATGTGAATACAAGTATAAGTTAATAAAATTATCCATCCAAAATACATTTTTAACTAATTTACATCTTATATACTTGGGGTGGAAGGCCTCGCTCGATTGGCTAAAGCATCCTATTATAGACAAGAGGTCACGAAGTCTAGTCTCCCCTTCATCCACGTGGTACCGAAGGACGTGTCGCATCAGCATCATTGATCACGTGAATTTTTTTTACCAAATGCTATCTCCAATAAAAATCAATCCCTCCTTAAAAAAATCAACATAGACATAACTACAATACATATGAATATACATCCCATAACTATCAACCTCATCAATACAAAAAAATTGCAATGCTCATAATTTATCCTAATATTTATTTTTAAAGATTTGTGAATATAAGATAAGAACATGGAATAACAAGATGACAACTCTGTGTAACCTACCATTGTGGGACCCATTTAAAAAGTACCCTCTAACTATAATGTATATCATTAAAGAAATTGTCCTACATAGCATTTTTTTTAGTCACACCAAGTAGATAAAGAATATATGGTTGTCTTTCATTATTAAAGGTCTAATCACTTACTTTCATTAATTTTCATTTCAAAAGATTTGGGGGGATAATATCTTGCAGATGAAAGAGAATTGTCTTTGTATTTATCGAATTAAATAGCTAGGGACAAAAGTTTATCCATCTAAACAATACCAAGAAAGAATTCCCCTTAGTATAGAAATGTTACCCAATTTTTAAAAGCATGCTTTTTTATATGTTTTGCTAAAAATATATATATTAATAGATGTAAAAAGTAGTGTTTACAATGCATCTAATTAAATAATGAATCTTGGACACCATTATCTCTTACAAAGATTTAAAAGTACCCCTTACCAACTAGCAAGACAAAAGGAAAGAATTTAAAATTAATTAATTGATGCTAAAAAGGACCACCCTTTGACTGAACTCACATGTGATGATAAAAAGACCACTCGTTATTGAATGGTGACAACTTTTATGCTTGTTTGCTTGTTGGAATCTAGCTTGCTTTTTTTATAAGCTTCATTATTAGCTTGGCCTTTTCTTAATATATAAATATTATTATGATTCTAAAAATAGCAATTTCTTAGTTAAGTATGAAGGGTTGTAATTTAATTATTAAAGATGATGGTATGTTTATTGATTTATTCGATGAAGGAAATTTTTTAATTTAGATTTATGCTTATTCATCATATTATAATTCACTTTAAAATTGGTGGAGATGTTGATAAATTATTTCTATAAAATGTCATAGTTAAAAAAGAGAGTATTAAAATCAATCAATTGAATTGTTTGTAACATAATATAAATTATAGTTGTTGCAAGTAGAAGAATAATAAAGTGATAAATTATCACTTAAATTCTTTAATTATAGTTGTAATAGGAGTAAAATTATTAATTCATTTGACTTAGTATTTGATTAACAATGTGATAGGCATTTTTGAATACTGTAAGTTATTTCAATTGATATGGCCTTCATTATGCATAATATCTCTCATTGTTGACAAGTTAGCGATTTCCTCAAGCTTCTTGGGGAGATCCTCTTAGTTATTTTGTAGGACTTTTAGCCACTCCTAAAAGGAAGAAACTTGCTTGCTCAAATCTACATTGGTAGAAAGTGTGACCTGTAAGGCATGGATGAGCTCTACCACTTGAAACATCATATTAGAGCAAAGTACTAGAATTCCAATTTGTTAGGATGAATGAAATTATTAAAAATGAATAAGTATCATAATCTACTAAAATAGAGTTCACAACATGGAAGTTATAAGAGAAACGCAATGGAGAAGATGACAATATGGAGTTCATATTTTATTCATAGTATAATGATGTGGGATGCCACAAGACATAGCAATAAAAAACAAGTGTGAGGGTTAATAGGTAGCGTGACATACCAATGTAATGGAGCTTTATTGATAGATAGTTTCTAAGAAAAAAATAACACAAGTATTTAAAATTGAGTATAATTGAGGTTAAAAATTTAATAAAATATTAAAAAAAAGTGAAATGTGATAGGCTTAATATTTTGATCAAATATAATTTCAAGGTTCTCAAATTGGTTTAATAACACGAATAATACAAAACATGTTCCTAACACACAATCTTAAAACATGGTAACACACTTTTTTTAACATTATTGGTAAGAGGTCAATAATGATTCTTGCTCAGGGACATGTATATCTTGCACACATAGTGACAACCAAATATTATAGATAATGTAGACCTCACAAAAATAATAATTTATGAATATGACATACAAACACACTTCACCATGAGTACAATGATAGTTCTGATTACACAAGGGAAAAATTAAAGGCTTTAGTATATACATATAGTGAGCTACTCCATAGGTTATGAAAATGTTTTAGGTGTGGCTCATGCACATAAAATTTATTATTTTCATGATAAATTTAAATGAAATGTGGTCCTATCTAAAGGGTCTCAAATGACCATACATTCCCTTATCATCTACTCTTGAATTTCATATTAATACCATTTCTCCCAATTGAGAGTCCCCAAGCCTCAAATTATTTTCAAATAGATATTTAACCTTTTCTTGAATATTAATATTATTCATAAGATCTCTTATTCTTATTTCATCCAACTTAGTTTCCCTTTCAAGAAATTTAATTAATGTTTGCAATTGTTTAATACAAGTTTCCCTTTGAAAAAATGAGATTAATTAGGCTTTTTAAATACATAATAGGGCCAATTAGAGACTTAATTAAGTCTAATTAATTAAGCGACCCAAAAATAGTGTGAAAATGTAAAGGATTACATTTCCAACACTACATTTATCCCCCACTTTAGTGAGAGAATGAGCCCTATGCTCAAACTCACACTAAAGTAGTCAAACAAGTGTCAAGAGAGATCTAATTGTACAAGTGTTGGAAAGATGAGACAAAAAAGGTCAAGGAGGATGATCAAGCCCCAAAGATCTAAGATATCATGGCAAACCAAAAAAGGCACAAAGAGACACATGCCTATGTTAAATATGCAACAGGAAGACAAGATACACAAACATACAATGCCAAAATTAATGGGAAGAGAAAGAGGGGATGGATCAAGCCTTGACTATTTGTTCAATTGGTATGGATCAAGCCTTAGCTATTTTTCCAAAAGAATTTAAAAGTGGAAACCAATTTCCCACTATAAAAACAAAATGTACTCACATAGACTAGTGAAATCTGTTTTCCACTAGGTGAGCCCCAAAAAGTGGCTAATGGGAAAGTCATGCCAGGTTTACAGGCTCCCATTTTACTAACCCTACCAAATTTACACCTCTTGATAACTTTGATAAGACACCATAGAAATGGTCAAAAGGCTAGCAAGTTACGTTATGTTAGGCACTCATGAAAAAGGCTCCACTAGCAAGCAAGTTGTGTTATGCTTGGTGGCCATGAAAAACATAAAGGCTCCACTATTAAGCAAGTTGTGTTATACTTGGTGGCCTTGAAAAAAATTAAAGGCTCCACTAGCAAGCAAGTTGTGTTATTCTTGGTGGCCTTGATACATGAAATAGGATATTCAAAGGAGTTTTTCTTAGTTCATGAAAGGTCTCACCTTAGGGAACATCATGTCTAAAGTCTCCAAGAGAGGACTAGTCGAGGATAAAAGATTTGTAACTTAGGGCATGCAATCTATAACATCACCACTAAGGGGAATGCCATATTCCAAGAAAGGTCACAATATTGATGGATATCAAACCCAATGACACCACCAAGAAGACACGTCACATGAAATAAGAAGACCACACTTTGAAGCAAACCATGAGTGGGAACATGTATGCCCCACTTTAAAGAAATTGCTAAACATCATTGTATGAACAATTACTTTAAAGTAGAACATAATAAATTTTGATACATGAGTGATAAATATTGGGAAATCCCTTTGTAAACATATGTTTCTAAATAGAGCTACATCATGAAAAGGAAGGTTGTCCCCCATATGCAATCCCAAGATAACACATAAGGGATCCATGGATTTGGGGTTGACGTTTTTCGTTGTTGTAGAGATATAATTGAGCTTAGAATTGTCATCATTCCCCAAATGACTCATGAAACAATGAGCACAAAGGAATAATGACGCATAGAGAGAGAAAACAAAGGGAATTTTTTTGGGTCAACATGGAAGATACCTAAATGTTTCGACGCCTTATGCCATCCCCAAAAAGAAAACACAAGATAAAAGATAAATGGTTATGATAGGTAGAAGAATGCAGATACAAATAGAAATATTTCACAATATATTTGATTCCTTTGTATCCTTGCATCAATGGAGTGATAAGGGTCATCTAAAGTAGGCTCACAAACATATAAAGACACACCAAGCAACACTATATGAGAGATCACATTACACACATGAAATCACAAAGAACACAAAGAGAAGACTAGTATGACACATGCAAGTCAACCTATAGTAAGTCACCCACATCCCAATCTTGTTCATCATATGCAAAAGGTGGATAACTAGCCAAAGGGACAACGACAAGTGCCAAACTAGGACAAGGATATCTAACTCCTTGCCCCCACTAAGTGCAGGATAAGGATGAGCTGAGATGAGTAATGATAATGTGCTCCTTGCAATATAGAAATGATTTTAAGTAAGTGTACAACATGTAATAGTGAGTATGCACTATGATCCTACAACTATCACATGACTAGGAGAAAAGTGCATGCAGTTTAGTCAATTACATCAGTAATATTATTTTCATGGATCAATTGTTGTAAAATACAACACTCATCAGTAAGATTCCAAAGATTTTTATGAAATGCATAGTAATTCATGTTTGTACTCTTTCCTTTTTTGTTTTCTTTGATAGGTGGCAAGTAAATCAATCCTAGACGGAGGATTTGTTCCATTTTTTCGTTTAGTCTTTATTGTAATGTGTAAGAATGGAAATTCCTTGATCTTATAGGGCTTAGATTTCTTAATTTTTTGGGTGATTTGATGAGGTGGAGGTGGGGGAGGAGGATCTATGGTGATCCTATCATCCTTTTGAGGTATTAATTGGTCTCTTGATATGATCTTGTGAAAGAGAACATCTTTTCCCTTGGGAGATGTACAAGGTGAGTGAAGATCTTGATATCCTAACCCCTTTGTACCCACATATGGTATTTTCTCTAACAGTTTGTTAATTTCACGTTCATTGGTTATTTCGCATCCTTGTTTGCTTAAAATCTTAAATCCTTGACCATAACTCTCTTCTAAGTTAATGGGTGTATTAGTAACTTGATGAACATAAGATATAAGAGTATCATTATTGTCCTTGTGATCAAGTTCATTAATGATTGATGGTTGAGGCTTACTTTATGTTTTCATTTAAATATGTAAGAGGTTGAACATATCAAGTTATGGGATTATAGGCGGTGTTTGCATGGATGGATAAAAGGATGCATTGTTCTCAAGGTTGTGTATAGATTCTTGTATGAATTGTTGCATGTTATCTTCATCTTGACCTAATATTTCCACTTCACGGGACATTCACTAGGAGGTGAAGGTCCATGAATAGGATCAATTGCATTATGGTAATCACCAAACACACAACTTGAAAGATCTACCAAAGATCTTAAGGTCTTCCATATATTACCCAGACACATGTCCATGATAAATTTTTATGCAAAATTTTAGATCTGATATGTGAATATTTTCTGATTTTTGAATGCAAGATAATAAAAGTGATTATTTTTAATGCCAATTTTTATTTTAAACAATGCACTCAATTTGACCAATTAAACTTAATGCAAACAATTTTATTTTTTTTAATTTCTGAAATTGAAATCCATATTTAACAGTAGATCACAATGAAGTAAACAAAGACAAATCACCGCCCAAAACTTTGAAATAACACTTGTACAGGGACTGATTTTCCCTAAGTTGAATGGGTCTTAGAACAAGGGTTGCAAAAATTTAAATTTGAGTCTAAGGTTCAGTGCTAGGGTTTCCTATTTCAGATTATAAACTATGGTTTCAGTGATTAAATTCTCTAGATTTTGTTGTCTAAATGCAAGTGAAATGAATGACAGATGATGCACAATGTGAAACTTTTTGGAATGCAATTTTGACTCAATTTGTGAATGTGAATGACTAAAAATACACTAATATGCAAGTACTATGCAAAATCAATGTAATATGCATGCAATTTTTTGAATTTTTCATATTTTAAAGGATGCAAAATGCAAACCTAAAACCCTGAATGATATGCAAATTAATGCAATTTTAATAGTACTAAATGAGATGCAAACTAATGCAAATCAATGCAAACTAATGAAAATCCTAGATATAGGGTTTGATTTTTTTGATGTACAATGTTGGGTTCACAAAAATGAAACAGAGGAAAAAATGTAGGGTGATGCTTTTTGAATGGGGGTATGCACCTACAATTTCCTTATTTCATTAAGAAAAAGATATCCCCTAGGGAAAGATTGACTTTCAACCCTTAGGTGAGTCAATCTTGATGGAGATCTTTCTATTTTCCCTGTGATTGAAGATGGGGTAAATCATCCTGAAATGCACTTTTGGGAGATAAATGAAAAATACCAAATGAATGCAATTATGCAATGTAACACATGAAACACAAATTTTAAACCTTAATCTAATTTGAAAAAGAGATCTTGCTCTTCCACCCTATTATTGCACTCTCCTCTTTTTCTTTTAGTGAATTCTTTGTCCATCTCAAAAGACTTCGAGATACACTACATAGACTTGTTGCACTTTCTCTAGGACTGCATTCTATGTCTTCCTTTAGGAGCTAAGCAAGGAAATTGCTATCCTTCATGCTTATTTTCACTAGAAATTTCTTTGCCCATCTCAAAGACACTTGTTGCTCAGATGCAACACACCTTCACATCTTCTACTTGCAACATTCTTCTCTCTACCACTTGTTTCCTTATTGTTCCTCCTTCTAACCATCATCAACTTTTACGATCATTCTCGAAATTTGTACACCATAACTTTCCTTTGCAAGGGTTCAATATTTATCTTCTTTTGCAAGCTATCAAAACATTGAGCCACACATCCATTTATCAAAAATCAAAGATTTTTCTCTTTGGCACATGAAACAACTGGGATTTTTAGTATCATTTAATTCATATTCTTTATAACAAATCTTAATCAATTCTTTTTCTGCCTATATGTCTATGTCACAAATTTGATCATCTAATCATCATTAATACTAGTAGCTGGGGCAGTTTGGCCAATCAAATTCACTCCCTTAGTCGGTTTGCAGTCAAAACCCTAGATCACACTACTGTAGTCATTAAGGATTCTCAGTTTGAACTCGAGTCATTGATAAGTTCTTTTCACGCTACGATTCATCGATCAACGATCACCATTCAACCTTTTAAAACAAGACCGTCAAATAATGATTTTCTTTGAAGACTACTGTTGTTTTTTACCATATGCAACTTTCTGAGAGTGAGTCCAAAAGACACGCATCACAAATCCGCAATTCCGTGAGGTTAGACATGGTTCCACTAAATCTTTAGTAGACTAGTGGATTATCTCCATCTGTTTCCTTAACATACCCGGGCAATTCATAATAGAGATGTGAATTACTATATCGATCAATCAAACATTTCCACCCATCTTTATGTCACCAATCACCCTTAACACCTATCTATCAATTCGGTCCCATAATGTGCACCACTGTGCTATTCTGAGGAATCTAGATGGGAATATGCAATATTCACAATGAGCTCCCGAAAAATACCTTAGATATTTAATCCTCAATTACCGTCATAGATCATACCAAGGACAAACATTCACCCCATGACTAGGGAAGTATTATGATCATCAAATATTTATCGAGAAGGTAGGTGCAAGGAAAGAGGGTTGATTGCCCCAATGAACTGAAAGGCTTAATTTGTCACTTAAGCAACTTGCAACCACCAATAGGCAACTATCATAAGAAAATGAAGTTTATTTCAATGCCATGACTATACACATTCAAATTTATCCTTTCAGCCATCCGTCACTAGTTTCCCAAGAAAGATACCACACAAACATTCCCTTTTGACATCAATGACAATAATATGCCAAGAATCCCCTCCTTTTTCATTGATGGCAAAACCAAAAGCTCACCCAACCTATATTATTTGAATCTAATGCATTCTTTGTACTAGTTATTGAGAAGCCCTATACCAATTAAAGATATTGCATTCCATGCTCTGTACCAATATCATCTTTTCTTTCTCCCCCTTGTTCAATTTCCAAAGCATCAGTTTGTTTAATTTTTCTCCCCCTTTGACATCAATATCAAAGGGCACACTCCCTTTGAAAGCATACAACCCCTTTGACAAGAAATTCAAAGAGAAAGTGGGGATCCTAGAATTAGCAACCATCAAGTCGTTAGAAATTTGTAAAACTAACTTTACCAGACTTTTGTTGCCTTTAATTTTCCATGGAAGAATTAAGATCCAATGAAGCTTCCCATGGAATCATGCCCTATCACTAATATTTAGTGATATGATGTGCGAGACATTAATCACAAATTCTACCTCAGATATTCAAATTGATCCTTTAGAAGAGGCTTGGTGAAAATGTTAGCCACTTGTTCTTTGGTGGGGACATATTCCATATTGACCTCTTTGTTTGTAACTTTCTCTCTAATGAAGTGATACTTGATGGATATGTGTTTTTTTTCTAGAATGCATCACTAGATTCTTTGAGATGCTTATTGCACTTGTGTTATCACAAAAAATATAAATAGGTTTACTGTACTCTACCTTAATGTCCTTAAGTCTTTGCTTCATCCATAATACTTGAGTACAACATGTTGCGGTTGCTACATACTCTGCTTCTGCTATGGAAAGAGTGATTGATTCTTGCTTCTTGCTCATCCGAGAAACTAGCTTGTTTTCCAAGAAGAATTCTCCTCCACTTGTGCTTTTTCTATCATCCACACATCCAGCCCAATCAACATTTGTATATGTTGTCAAGGAAAAATCCTTGCTCTTGGGATACCACAACCCATAATCTACTATACTTTTGATGTATCTTAGAATTATTTTTACTGTGTTGACATGAGATTCCTTTGGTACAGCTTGAAATCTTGCTACCATACATACTACTTGCATAATATCTGGTTTTGATGTAGTCTGTAATGCAGGAAAAACTAGAAAATAAATGGTTAAAGCAATATAAAAATCATTTAAACTAACCTATATTAAACAAAAAAGAACAAAGGAAAATAGCTAAAACATAAAACAATCTCACCAAAGATCGATGTAACTTCATGAATAATCTCTATTGTCCTTCTCCATTTCGCCATGATAGTATTCTTGTCCTTAGATTTTTCAGTATGTGTGCAAGTATAGCCTTGATGTATGCGATTATAGAAAAATATCAAAGATTAACAAGTGCTCCAAAAGTATATCAATTTTGGGAGGAGTTGAAATGATGAAAGCCAGGTCAATTTATAGAAAATTGATCATTTGAATGAGAGGTTGAGATCGAGAGATAGAGAAACGATTTAGATTAAAAGATTTGACATGCATTGAGATAAGTGTTAGTACTGACATGAGTGATAAAACCTAAGAATAGAGATCAAGATTAAATAACGATTTAATCTCTAGTTGAAAGTATTTGAAAATTAGAAGAATAATGTTTGCATGAAAAAGATAAAGATAGAATAAAGACAACGATATGTTTGAATGCACACATAAATTAATTAATTAAATAAATATATTTAATTAATAAATATCTACATGCATAAGAGTCTTAACTAGATAATTGGATAGTTATGACAAAGAGTCTCTTCGTAGAGACAATTAGATATTGAATCACGAGATAACTGATTGATTCAAATAGATCTCGAGTCAGGTGATGAGTGAATAATTAGATAACTAGGCAATTGTCTAATCAGAGGAATATTCGAGGTATAATAAGATTTAATGAATTAAATGATTATTTAATTCAACATTTGAAATTCAAAGATTTATTTAATTGACTATCAAAAAGGTTAATTGAATAATTAAATAAATCAAAATAAATATTTAATTATAGTTGAAATTGTGATAAAGGATAAATTAAATAATAAATTATTTAATTCAGAAAAGGGATTAATTAATTAGCGACGTAATTAAATAAATAAGATTTATTTAATTAATCAAGGTTGAATAAAGGTCATAATGAATTAATTAAATAATTAATATTATTTAATTAATAGAAGAAAGGTGAGTATAGAAAGTAATTAAATAATTAACATTATTTAATCATGACCATGAATATGAGGACTATGTTGAAAATGGTACTCGCAAGTCTAGACCAATTTTCAGTGTCTACATTTTGCCCCTCTTTGATACAATGTCATTTTGGCCTTTGTGTCAAAGAAAATTATTTAAATCATGCCCCTTCCATGCCCCAATGTGAAATAGGCTAGGGTATGCCCCCTCGAAAAAAAATGACAATTTTTGAAAAAAAATTGAAAAATTTGGAAATTGTCCCTATTAGGTAATTTGATAGTCAAAAGTTCAATGGTGGTGAAAGAAATTGATTTCGAGGTGATCTGGTCAAGAAATGGATGTTGGAGGTTGGCAATTTACGTGTCTAGTATAGAAGGTTTGAAAGAAATCCCTCCAAAATCCTAGGTATAAATAGGTTTTGGGGTGAAAATGAAATCATTTGCACCCTCAACAATTGAAGACAAGTGATTTTTTCTCTGACCCTTGAGTGAAGATGTTGCCCATTCCCTACACTGAGCATCACGAATATCACATACGGACTTTTAGATGCCCCGCCGATGCAGGACCCTCGATATGTACCCTTGAACCAACTTTTGAAATTTTGAATTTCATGCATTTATAAACATTTAAATTTATTGTTCAGATGCATCACTTTTTAATCAACGCATATGTGTTTGTATGCGACGCATGTGCTTGCAAAACGATGCATATGCAAAAACATGTCTAGGTCATATTTAGGTCAATTAGGAAATCAACACATTCGAAAATTTATGCATCACATTTGATTTTAACATTGTCGCATATAGGTTAGTGTAACACAAATAATTTAGTGCAATGCATTTGCATGATAGATAAGTTAGTGAAAGTGCACCACAATTGCAATATGTTTGACATATTTGCTTGATAGGTTGATTTGATTTTGCGATGCATTTGAAATGTTGCAACACATATGCCTGCTTGTGCGAAAAATTTGATACTATGCAACACATTTGAAAAATCCAATGACGCATTTGAGATTGTGCACCAAATTTGATGTTGAAGCAATGCATTTGACTATCAGAATTTTGAAAAAAAATTGTGATGCAAAGATGAATGTTTTGTTTTGACACAAAGTATTTTGATGCCCTTGTAGATTGTATTAGATCTGATTTACACCCGGGAGTCACAACCGGTGATGTACGAGCTTCGAGATGACCTACAAAGTGCTGAGACTCGCATGATTTGGAGATTAGGGTTGCATCATGTATGTACTATGCCCACCATTCAGGTGAACAAAGGTATGCTAACTGTACTATGTGAGAGGTGGCATTCTAAGACCTCCTCTTTTCATTTGCCTACTAGAGAGGCAACTGTCACATTAGAGGATGTATATAGGATTTTGATATTGCCCATTAGGGGCGAGAGAGTGATGTATGATACCCAAAGGGGATATAGTGAGATCACTAGATTTTATGTATATGATGATATTAGGTGGCTAGGTATAGAGCATTATGTGACTAGATGGCATGTTTTGGTGGAGAGATATGAGAGGATAGGTTGCATTCTTTGTACATTGATTGCTGGTATAGTTCTTCCTGACCGTCGAGGTCATAGATTTCCTATTGGGTGGGGGGAGATGCTTGTTGGTATGCTAGAGCGGGAGGTTGTCTATGCGTGGGGGCCTTGTTTACTGACCATGTTGTACTTTCACCTTCATGATATTGCTTACAAAGATGCACAATCGATGAGTTGTGGTACCACCCTTCTAATGGTCTGGGCGTGGGAACACATTGTTGTGTTCCGTCCCCCAGTCACTTCTGATAGAGATTCCAGATCACCCTATGTTTTCCATTATGCAGGAAACATTACACAGAGTCATGTTGGGGATACCAATTATTGGCGGCATGCTTTGGACACTTTGGTTCAGTTTACATGGAGACCATATATGGATTGTGGTTGATGGTCCAATGAGGACAGACACTTGCCATTTTGTTGACAGACAAAATATTTTATTGGGAGGACAATGTCGAGTGTACATATTATTGAGAGGAACCTTCTTGATCGTGTTTTGAGATAGTTCAGAGAGCTTTACGATGAGCCTCGAGGGCGAGAAAATTTTGTGCAATCTTCCAGAGAGGTTCCACTATGGGGACCTATGATTCATGTGGCTACAACAAAGGAAAAAATTTTAGCTTTACAACCTATTTCATGGGGATGAAGGGGTAGTGTGGCAGATCAGTGGACTATAGTGGCTTATGATACTTGGTGGGCAGAGCACCGTCCCATTCTAGTTGAGATATGGGGGACAGGGCCTAGAGGTCGGTGAGGAGGTGGTGATGATGGCAAGGGTGGAGGTGGTGGAGGTGGTAGAGGTGGTCGATGAGGGAGGAGAGGTGGATGAGTAGGTGTACTATCACCTATTTGTGAGGTAGAGGGGGAGGGTGAGGATATCCCTATGTTAGACCTTAGCGATGGTGGAGAGGCAGAGATTGGAGGATAACATGTAGTTGGGGAAGAGCATGCAGAGGAGGAGTATGGGAGAGATGATATGGAGATTGATGTCCTCGACATTCTGGAAAGTTATGGTGTGGATGATGATGATGAGGAGGTGATGGGGGAGCAGGAGAGGGAGCTCCAAGATAGGATAGTGGAGGGTTGGGATGCAAAGGTGGAGGAGAGGCTACGACGAGATGCAAAGGCTCCCAGGGGCAGTGATTCTAATTTACAAGCTAGAGTAGAGGCCTTAGAGGAGAGAGTCGGGGTTTTTACTATAGTGTGGGATGCACTATAGATGGAGAGGGACAATGCCCTTCTAGAGAGAGATAAAGCAGTCATCAGATGATAGGAGACAGAGGGAAGGTTTATTGAGTTGAGAGCTTTATGTATTGGGCCAGATACAACCTTTGCTCTAGAGTTAGTCAGAGCTGGGGATAGGGAGAGGTACTATAGATACCTATACAAGGCAGAGGTACCACTCGAGAGGAGGGCTCCCAGTTACTCACAGTCACATAGTGGCAATTTTTAGAGCAGGTCCCATAGCCGCACATAGAGTATCGATGACGTGGTAGTACCACCGAGGACATGACCATATGATAGGCCTCCCACTACACAAAGAGTACATCAGTATCAGTCGTCACCTCAGAACCCCCATGGGAGCAGTGGTAGTACAAGATAGTGATATGTTACATTTTTAGACATTGTATTTTGATCACAGAGCCTATGAGCTCCACTTTGATTGATTACAGTCTGACATTGTACTATGACACATCTTATTTTGAGCGATATATATATATATATATATATATATATATATATATATATATATATCATTTTTGGTGGTGATTATATGATTTTCATTTGTTCTATATGATGATGTAGTTTATTTCTATATGATTATGCAGTTATTTCTTTATGATTATGTATTTATGGATTATGATATTTACTCATGATGCTTCATTTCCTATGTTGATATATTTATATGATGAAATTTTCAATCTATATGATGATGGATGCATAGTATTGACACATGTGATGAATGTATTCTATTCTTATGAAAATGAGATGCAATATGATACTATTATTTATGATGCTATGTGGATGTATGTATAATTTACACAATTTTGTGATTGTTAAATGCATGCATGTCATGATTATCTAAATTCGATAGAAATGCATATTTTTGTATTTGTTTGAAATGTAGCATAACGATATGGTGTACTATATATAGACATATTACAATGTCAACATAATGGTTATAAAATGTATGGATATGCAGATTATCTAATTTTTTTTGGTGTGTCACAGGACTGTCATTATGTGGGATAGAAGAAATGTTAGCATGGATTATTTGAAATGTTAGTATTGAAAAAGATGGATATTAGTAAAATGTATAATCTTCAATATTTTGTTAAATATAAACTAAGCTTTGCATTAAATAATCATTGGGAGGGACATGACACAAATGGATAGTAGACACCATGATATGATATAGACCATGATGTACAAATTCATCCACTTGTGAAAACAGACAATTGCAAACAAGGAGTGTCTAGACGCATACTATGGGCAAATTTTCCCCAGTCTTTTTGTCAAGACAAACCACATACAACAATCAAAGAAAAGGACAAAATTAGGATACATTATTTATCCTCTAAATCTTTCATGGGACATCCTTGAGAAAGTTAGTAATATGACTTGAAAAAATAATTAAAAGGATAGTCTACAAACATCAGTCAAAGAAAAATAGTCCTGAAATATCATTGCTTCTCTAAATCCTTTATGGGACATCCTTGAGAAAGCTAGTAATGGAACTCAATGATAAAGCTAATTAAGATAAACCAAATAAGCCATAAATGTTCAAAATGCTAATAAAAATATTTTCCAAAATTTAATTTGTTGTTGTTTGTTTGCTAATTTGATTGTCTGACATAGCCTGATGTTAGGAATGACACACACTGTATAAGATGTTAAGCTTGGTTTCAATTTTTGTGGCTATCTGTGTAAGGCATGACAGATCCTAGTTTCAGAAAGACACGTACCGTATAAGATTTTGAGCCTGATGATATTGATGCAACAAGCTACATAAGGCTATGATGATTGATGATGTCCATTTTCAAGAAAGACACATCTTGTATGAGACATAAGTTTGTTGGTTTTGGCAATTTGTATGATTTGAGTTGATGACATTGCTGACATGTTTTGGCTTGTTGATGTGTGACTTGTCTTGATGTTTTGACTATTGTGTGTGTGTGTTGATAGTGTATGACTTATGTTGAAATGACGTACCATAAAGGACTGACCTAGTGCGGCCTTGGGGGCTCATCGATTGATGGCCTTGCCAACGTTATACATGCAGAGACCTCGTAGTTTGACTAACTTTGATTGAAAAATATGGACTTAAGTTGATGATATGCAACGTGTGTGACAATGAATGTGATAAACCCTAATAGTCTGACCTAGCATGGCCTTTGGGGCTCATCGATTGATGGCCTTGCCTACGTTATACACGTAGAGACCTCGTAGTTCGACACAAACAATGACTTTGACATGTATAAAGAATGAGTCATGATTTTATGTGGGTGATATGTGACAAACCTAGAAAGATGGACCTAATACCTTGAGGGTGCATCAAGTGATGGCCTTGCCTACGTCCAGTCATAGAGGCAACGTAGTTCGACTATGTCTATGACCGAATTGACACAACTGAATCTCACTCTATTTTTGGGATTTTTAACATGTTTTGATTATTGTTTTTATCTTTTTGGAGTTTTACGATGTTTTTGGATTTTTTCAAAACATTTTCTGATGTTTTTGAGTTATTTTAGTACATTTTTTTATGTTTTTGGATGAGTGAGTGCAAGGTCTAAATGACTTAAGTTGAGGATTTTCCCCTAGTTAGGTATAATACCAATGTGATGGGATGGGGAAATGGAATGGAATTGATGTAAATCATTGCAAGTCATGGTAAGGACAACCATTTATTATGGGTGATGGTGAAAAAAAGTCGGTTTGGAATGATGGTAGATGAAGGAGCGAAGTCGACGACTCATGGTGCCTATTTGCCAAGTTTTTCACCATGGTACTTATCCAAAGTGCCACTAAAGTGGTTTTCACTATTGGACAAATTATTTCTCTTTACTATTTTATGATTTTTCAAAAAAAATTATTTTTTTGTGTTGCAAAGACTCCTATTTGTCATGTTTTCATCAAGGTAACAATTTTATTGTTTTCTCATTTTTTTTGTGTTTTTAATTAAGACAAGGTTCCAAAAAGCTATGCATAGAACCTATCCAAATGAAGTTTGTTGATTGGTGATAATAGTGGTTCTCCTTCAGGGGTAGAGAGTTAATATGCTCTTGATCCAAAGGCTTCTATAACAATGTAAGGCCCTAACCAGTTTGGGTCAAGCTTGTCTATTTTTTCTCGTTCAACTTGATTATTTGGGTTCTCCATTAAGACCAAGTCACCAATGTCAAAATGCCGATTCAAAACTTTCCTGTTATAGCTATGATGAAGATGGTTTTGATATGCTTGCAAATGATCTAGTGCCTTTTGTCTTCGTTCATCTAGGAATTTCTAACTCATGTAGTCGTGACACATGGTACTCTTCATCATCAATATGACCTTTCAAGGATATCCTTAGGGAAGGAATTTCAACCTCAATGGGTAAGATAGCTTCATAATCGAATACCAAGGAGTATAGAGTGGCGTCGATGGGAGTACAAATGCTTGTATGATAAGATCATAAGGTAGGATTTAGCTGTAAATGCCAATCACGACCAACGTCATTAACAATATTTTTGAGGATTATGATTATTGTATTATTAGATGCCTCTATTTGGTCGTTACCTTGTGGATAATATGGAGTGGAAAAGTGATGTTGGATATGGAATTCTTCACAGAGATGGCAGACTTCTTGGTTTTTGAATGGATGGCCATTATCCGTGATAATGGATTGAGGAACACCATATCGACATATTATGTAGTTTAGGATAAACTTGGAAATTTGTGTGTCGGTTATATAGGTCATAGGAATAGCTTCAATCCATTTGGTGAAGTATTCAGTAGTGGTTATGATGAAATTATGGCCATTGGAAGATGGAGGGTGTATCTTACCTATGAGGTCAAGTCCCCATTGGGCAAAGGGCCATGGTGAGGTTATCGTTCAGAGCTCCTGTGTTGGCGTATGGATCAAGTCTTTGTGTTCTTGGCACTGTCGACATTTCTTGACGAAGACATATGAGTCATTTTCCATGGTAGGCCAATAACAACCTAGTCTCATAATATTCTTGGCTAAGGTAGGACTGCTAGAATGGGATCCACAGATACCTTCATGTACCACATGTAAGGTTTCTTGTGCTTCTTCAACATCGAGACATCTCAATAAAGTATTATCTAAGGCATGTCTATAAAGGGTATCTCTGATGATGGTATATTTGGAAGACTTACAGATGAATGGCCTACTTTGGTTATTTGACAAGTCTAAGGGTAGGATTTGGGCATGGAGGTAGTCATATATGTCCTTGTACCATGGGGAAGTAGGACCAAAAATCATACACACCATCATAGAATCGGGGACGTCATAAGAAGGGACCAAAATTTGTTTGAACAAAAACTCAAATTTAGGCACATTGCTAGGAATATCCATTAATGAACCAATGGCTGCTATAGCATCTACTGCTCTGTTCTGAATGCGAGGTATTTATTGAAATCTGATGTTATCAAAGTATTTCTTTAAACTATCTGTCATGCGCTTGTAGGGGGAAATTTTCTCATCTTTAGTTTCACACTCGTCATTGACTTTCCAGACTACTAGCTGAGAATCTCCATAAACATGTAAATATTTAATCTTCCATTGGACTGCCATTTTTAATCCTATCACAAGGGATTCATATTTCGCTATGTTATGTGTGCAAGGAAAATAAATTTTGAATGATTTGGGAATAGTGTCACCTTGTGGTGTAACAAATAGTATACCTGCTCCTGAACCACGATTAGTGTGAGATCCATCAAAATATAATTTCCATGTGGTTCTTTTGTCAATGGTGAAGATGAACTCATCAGAAAAATCTGCCACTAGAGGATAGTCATCCTTAATTGGTGTGTCTACCAACTGATCAACAATTACTTTCCCTTTTATGGCTTTTCTTTCCACATACTGGATTTCATATTCACTAAGTATCATTACCCATTTAGAAAATCAACCTATTAGTGTTGCTTTACTTAGGAGATATTTCAGAGGATCTATCTCGACAACCAACATGGTTTGATGGTTTAACATATAGTGCCTAAGTTTTTGAGTAGAAAAACCACTACAAGACAGGCACGTTCTATGTTATTGTAGTTTAGTTCACATCCCACCAGAGTACAGTTGAGATAGTACACTGCTCTTTCATGACCTTCATCATCATTTTGTGCAAGCAAGGCTCATAGTGTTGATTGAGTTTCTAAAATATAGAGTATCAGGGGTTGGGTATCTGTAGGTGGCATTAACATAGGTGGTGTAAGAATATAATCCTTAATCTTTTGAAAAGATTCTTGGCATTTGGGTGTCCATACAAATGGTACCCCCTTCTTGAGCAAATATTGGAACATAGGTATCTTGTCTGCTAACTATACTATGAATCATCTGATAGACTGTAGTCTCCCTTGTAGTTTCTTAGTTGATCGATGTTGGCTAGTGGAGGCATGTCCATTATACCTCTTAACTTTACGGGGTCCACTTCAATGCCTCTTCTAGAAATGATATATCCTAGAAGTTTTCCTGATTTTACGCCAAAGACACATTTTTTTGGATTTAGCCTTACTTTGTAATTTTCTAGTCTTTGGAATATCTTGTGTAAATTTTTTAAATGATCTGCTCTTGTCAATGATTTGGCTATTATATCGTTGACATAGTCTTCCATGAGAGCATGTACAAGGTCATGGAAAATAGTCTTCATTGCTCGTTGATATGCAACTCCAAATTTTTTGAGCCCGATAGTTATAAAATTCCAACAATATGTTCCCCATGGACATGTGAAAGTTTTCTTGTGTTGGTCCTTATCTGCAATTTTGATTTGATTATACTTGGAGAAACCATCCATGAGGGATAGCATCTCATATCCTGCAATAAGGTCTACTATCATGTCAATGTTCGGCAAAGGAAAGTCATCCTTAGGACATTCCTTGTTGATATCTCTGAAGTCTGTACAAATGTGGATGCCCCCAGATGGTTTAGTCACTGGCACAAGATTAGAAATCTAATCTGCATAGTCTATGGATCTGATGAATCCGATATACAATAGCTTCTTAAGTTCAACTTTGACTAGTAGAGCAATTTATGGATGCATTTTTCTTAACTTCTGTTTGATGGGCTTAACACCTAGTTGTAATGGTACATGATGTAATATAAGTTCTAGATCTAGCCCAAGAATGTCGATATATGACCATGCAAATTTTATTTGTCTTTTTGTAAAGAAGTCCCAAAACTCTGATTGCTCTATCTTTGTCAAAAATGCTGCAAAGTATATTACCCGAGGGTTTTCTTCAATGTTTATGTTGATCTCGATAGAATCTTCTACTAACATTGGTGACTTTTCTTGAGCAACTGGGAGAATGTTCAAACCTCCATCCTTGGGTGCCTCAGAGAGGTTTTCACCCTTGGATGCATCCTTTATTTTTACTATTTCTTCATCCAAAGGTGTCTTTTGGTTTTCACCTAGGGACTTGTCATTTTCATCATTTTCATTATTTTTCTTTTTGTTTTCACTTTTGTGATTGGAGGTGTGAAAAGACTCCCCAAAAAATGCCATGTCTTCCAAGTCTATGGTAAATCTAGCTTTATGATCACCTCTAGGTATGCCTTCTCGAAGTCCCATGAACTCAACTATCACTTCGTCATTCTCAAATATGTATAAGATGGGTGTACTTTGTTGATACAAATCAATAAGTTGGGGGTATAAGAGGGGCATGTCATCATCAGAGTTATCAAATGTGGAGTCTGACAAGGTGAGGATAGAGTGGTTGACATGGTCACAAAAGTTTTGGAATAACTCCTTTTTGTTCTTCTTCCTAGGGACACGTAAACTTTGGGGTGGGACTAGTGTAAGGGCTAGGTCGTCAGAAGATGGTTCATTAGGTGCCCAAGATTCAGGATCAAGGGTTTCCCAATAATAAAGCTTAAGCCATTCTTGTTTTGAAAAGGACTTTTTAGGATGGGGGTGAGATGGATTTGGTGAGGTTTGTAGCATTTTATCAAGTTCCCCAAATAACTTATCTAGGTCCATCATGCTGGTAGAGGAAAGGGAATCCCATTCATATTCATTCGAGTTAGGGGAGTCATAGTAGAATGGGTCAAATGGTTTGTGAGATATCTTGATGTCCTCAGAATCACTTACTTCCTATTATGATGATAATGGAGTACCAGGAATACCAATTCTAATCGGTTGAAACCCTAGGCCTAGTCCTTTTGATCTTTGTGAGATAATGATTGGTTCAGTCCTTCCTTTCTGATGTAGCCCTAACCCACTATGTTGGTCATATATGCTTTCCTTTGCATAATTGTGAAGCCTTTTCCATATTGATCTTTAGATATTTGAATAGATGGTGGAGGGTTTTCATTGTCTTCATTATATAACTAGGAGGTGACATCTTCTTGGTCCATAGCTTCTTTACTTAACTCTCCCCATTTTGTGAATATCATCGTAGGAGGGACATGTATTGTGACAATTGACTGTTTCCTATCTTCTGTGGGTAAACCGTATGACTTGGGAGGAACCAACTGACTGACATAATATGATGCTTTCATGTGATATTCTCCACACCCCTTATCTTGGATCTCAACCTTAGGAGTGGATGACGGTCGTTGTGATGCAATGGAATTGGTAAGAGTTGATGGATCAATATACATGCATAAGGTGGAGGATGAAGCCTGTTGATTGACTAGCACCTGTCATTGTGGTATTTCGTGTAGGCTTGTGCAATATTGGAAAGGATCTGGATCACCATCAATTGTGATCATTGTGCCATTGTACAAAAATTTAAGAAATTGATGGTACGTTGAAGGTACGACTTTCATAGCATGTATCCAAGGTCTACCTAACAAAATATTATAAGGAAGGGTGAGATCCAAGACTTGGAAAATAGTGTCCATAACTATAGGGCCAATCCTGATAGGGAGTGTGACAACTACTTTAGATGATATTTCTTCATCGTCGTATGCCTTAATGAATATACTCTTAGTGGTGTCCACACATTCTTCTGAGAAACCTAATGCCTTAACCAATTTCAAGGTACAAAGATTTAACCCTGCTCCTCCATCTACCAAGACTCGTATGAGTTTGGTTTGATGGAAAATAACTTCAAGGTGTAATGGGTCGTTATGGTTGGTCTTCTTAGTTGAATAATACTATTGAGAGAATGTGGCATGATGGGTATTGGTTAAGTATCCTACCATTTCTTTGAAATGATTGGCATCTATGTTGGTAGGGACTGTTGTTCTTTGCAAGGCTTTGCCAAGAATGGTTTGGTGATTTGGTGATATACTTAATAGTTCCAAGATGGATATCTATGTTGGGGTCTTCCCTAGCTAGTCAAGAAAATTATACTCAGGCTTGGAAGACTGTGGTTGTGGCTCTGATGAATGACCTGGAAGGGTTATCTTAGTTTTGTGTGTATTGACAACACATTCAGGATGCTTCTTTATGGTAATGGTATGGATATTTTCATTAGTAGCTCAGATATGATTGATGATGGTACCTAATTTATAGTTGTACTTAGCATTGGTGTAATTGGCTGAGGTATTATTCTTAGTTCTTGAATAGGAGGCCTTTCCTTTCCCATGGTCATGTAATGGAACTATGAAGACAATTTGATCACTATTTTTTGTATGTTTTTTCCCATTGACTTCTATGGTTCTATCTTTAATAAAATCTTGTATGATCTTCTTCAGTTGTCAACATTGTTGTAGGTTATGTCCCTTAGTTTGATGGTACTCACAATAGGCATTTTCATCCCACCATGAGGGTTTAAACTGTCTAGGATCAAACTGTTTTGGCTCCAGAGGTTTTATGAGGTTATGTTTAATCAGTTCTTTGTAAACTGTCTCGATTGGTTCCCCCAAGGGGGTAAACTCACGTTTATGAAATATCCTCTATGGTCATTATTGTTGGGAATTTTGGACAAAGTTGGCGGTTTGATCAACATCGTTAAGCATGTAATGAGAGGGGTTGTAACCTATAAGTGTGATGGCAAGTTCTACATGTAGGGTCTTAGCATCAACAATATCGTCATTTGTTACGTTTTTGTTCCTAGACCAAAACTTGTTTCTATCGTTGGGTGCATTTTGATGTTGAACAATTGGATTCCTACTTGGTGTCTTAATTTATCCTTTGTTAATAAGGCCCTGTTCAAGTATAATTCCTTTTGGACCATGTCTAGAAAAGAGGTACAACAATGCACTCTTTAGTCACTTCAGAGTTTTGGGTGAAGATTTGCAAGGAATATTGTGACTTTTTGTTTCTCTGGTATCTCAATAGGACAATGACTAGCTAAACTCCTTCATCTTTGGAAGAAGATGGTGAAGTTTTCTTCGTCTTCTTATGTGGTATGACACAAGGTAGCTATCGTGATTTCATTGTCTATGTTGAAGGAAAAGTGTTCCACAAATTTCTCAGCTAATTCGCCCCATGATTTTATGCCATACGGAAATTTAGAGAACCATTCCAATGTTATCCCGACAAGGGTTCATAGAAAAAGTCTCATAAGGTATGTGGGGTCATAGGAGATGTCCATGCATGTTGTGGAAAATTCTTTGATGTGTTCTAGAGGATTCCTCTTCCCATTGTACTTAGGTAAATTTGGTATAATGTATCCATGTGGGAAGGGTGTCATGTATAACGCTTTGTCAAAAGGACTTGGACATAAATATTGCATTGAAATGGTTCATTTTCCTGACATTGACATAGTGTCTATTTGTTGTTGGAGTGCTTGCATTTGGTTTTGGAGAACATCTACTTGTGTTAAAGACATGTTGGTTGCGTTGTTTGGATTGATGTAAGTGTTCTGAAATGCAATATTCTATGACGAATTATTATTTGGTGTAGGAAGATGTCATGTTTGTGTAACCCCTATGTGGTGATTGGCAGCATTGGTTTTGATATGTGGTATAGCCTATGTTGTGTTTGTGCCAATTTTTGGGTCTTTTACTTCTAGTGTTTGTGCCAAAGGGGTTTGATGAGGATTCTCTTGCAATAAATGTTAGGCCATGTGTTATACCAAATGGTTTTGTGTTTACAATTGAGGCAATTTGGGTGGGTATATCAGTTGGTATTGTTGTGGTAATCTAAGGAATAGAAACATTTGATGTCATGGTTTGCATTGCTTGTGTAGATGAAGGTTGTAGTTTGTGGATGTAAAATTCTGGAGATAGTGTGGAACCTTCTACTAGAAATTTAGCCAGGTATCTTTGAGGATCGTTTGCCAAACACTCATCCATAAAAGATGTGAATTTAGGATCTTGAACAACTGCGTCTACATCTTCTACATAAATTTTTCCATGTGTGTATCTAGTGAAAAATTTGTTAAGAAAAGTTTTGTGAGGTCTTTTTGTCCTTGATGATTGGATTGTGAAGGGGTTGATGAAGTTCTATGAGTCAACCATTTCTCTACCTTTCTTTTTAGACCTTGTTTCGACCATGAAAATGATTTGCTCAAAATGGGTAATGCAAAACTATGTCTAAAATGATATGTTCTAGTCTATGTTTTTGGGATTTTCAGAATATAATGAATGCTACTATTTTTTTTCTTTGGTATTTTCTTGGAAAATAAAGGATGTATAAAATGATGTATGCTAGGATGACAATATGCAAAATTTTAAGTAAACTCCTACGATAATTGATTGTAAATTATTCTAAGAGGAGGTTACCTACCACCTATAGATTAACCAAGGCTACAATTTTAACTTTGTCAAGGAACTTGATGTAGGACAAGGACCAAATGATAAGGTAAATTTCCAAACTAGACTGATGAGCTAGAAGAATCCACTAGTAGGACAAAAATGACTAGGTTCAATGACAATGACTGTTGAAGCATGGATTTTTCCAATAATGCAAAAAGTTGGCCTATTCTAAGATATGCAAAATTCTATGATCGAACTAAGTTTGGTAACTAGGAAGTCTATCTAAAGGATACCTAAAGATGAACAATGCAAGGTTTTGAGCAAGTTTCCAATTTCTGACCAAGGTTGACTATCAGAAACATAGACTAATAATGACAATTTATTTTTGGAATATGATGGAAAATTTGAGATTTTTGTTGACAGGCATATGCTGTTCAAGTTCACAAATGCGTCGTAGAAATTGACAGATGTGTTGCATATTGCAGATGCGACTCTTTGATGAAAACTAGTCTCGATTTGTCAACAAGAAAATGCGACTTACCCTAACAGTTGCAACTAAAATTTTAATAGATGCGACTCTAATTTCAGATGTGACTTACAATGACAGATGCAACTCAAAACCTAATGTTAGTGGGTACTAATTTGTTGACAGGAAAATGCAATTTTTTGGTTAACAAATGCGACTCAAAATTATACATGCGGTTTTCTACTTATCAGATGTGACTCAGTTTTACAGATGAGATATTCTTATGACATAGGTTTTTTGACTAACTTCATTTCGTGATCAAATTTTGGTAATTGAAAACAATAAGAAAACACTGTGTTTTAGTTTCTATGTGCATGAATATGTTAAAAATAAGAAAACATGTACAATTCCTAAGGCTGAAAATGACAATGCTTGTTGAATTCTCACTTGGGTTTCCCTAGCTACGCTTATTCAAAGCGGATGACTAGAAGCTTGACCACATTGGCTCCCCTCCACATCACACACTTCTCGGGTCAGGCAAGCTTCAGTTCCCCTGACTCTCCCAAGGAAAAAATTTCATCTCTACTATTGAACCATAAGATTGTGAGATGGATTTAGAGGTTCAACCTATTGCACCAACAAATAGAAGGTTTTTGGCTTAACTACAACAAGTTGGATTTTTTAGTTTGGACACCTGTTCAAAGAGCCATGCGAGAGGCAATATCATCCCAATCTGTAGAGGTTACGCTCTGCAGGTTTTGAAACACCATAAGGGTACTGGGGAATCAAATGCTTGTCCGTTGGGATATCTGTAATACTAAGTTTCCTCAAGCATTATAATTTCTATACCGGTTGGGAGTATCTTGGTGAAAAATCTCATCACCGATTAGAGTTGCTTTGGTTACTCTTGACCACCAAAGCAGGCCCAATTTCTAGAGTCAATAACAGTTTCTCTTACACCCAGGATCACACAAATGCACAAGGGGAGAGGATACTTTTGTTATCGAACCAGGTTTCTAATCTAAACATGTGCATGCACGAAATACACTGGTTAATTTTAATTCCAATTTTATTTTTTTCTAATCTACCATTTATTGATGGTGTTTTTATGCACTTCACAACACAGGTAATACATAGGCGCATTACCTCTCTTAAAAGACAATCTTCCACAATCAAATTGCAGAACACTATCCCAAAGTCTCTTGGGTGTTAGGTCATGACGAGGCTTGGAATATTTCAGTTGTTTATATGATTTTTTGGAATCAAAAGGCGGTATTACGTGGTTAAAGCTGGGAGAATTAAGCCAATGAATGGAGCTCCATGGATTTGAAATTACTATGCTTTGCTGCAGGTTCAGACAACATTCTCAGACTCCATCATTTCATCAGATTTGGCTTTACAATGTGCAACGAACCTTAACACAAGTTGCTTCTAAAAAAAAGGAAAAGAAAAGGGTGAGGAAGGAAGGTGTTTCTCGGACCTGCAACTATCGATGAATAGTGATCATGGAGGTTCCTGCTATGGACAGTTTCCTTTAAACAAAATTTCACTTAATCAGAGTTCTCACAATATTATGAAACCTATGCTATCTTCTAAGGACTGTAGATATTCATCATTCATTTGCTATGGGAAGGTGAATAAAGATGAGATTCAATGAGCAGCAATGAAATCAAAGTCTAGACTAACTTTGCATAGTCATCTACCTTCAACAAATGACCAAAAGTATGGATAAGGAAAGCATACACACAACAGTAATACCCAAAATCAGAGATACCATACTAAATTTATCAAGTCTAATCTAAAGCACTTAAAAAAACAAATTATCTTAAAGCAAATCTATAACTAAAAGGGAGAGGAATCATGAAACATGTGGAGAAAACCAAAAATACACCAGAAAATGACTGTATTTTCTATTATATTCTCAACAGCATGTCTTTACAACAACTCAACTCTCTTAAAATGAGAGGAGGAGAGCCCTATTTATAGTTTTCAAAAAAAAAAATGAATGGCCAAGATTTAATTCTATTGTGTGACCAAGATTCACTTTACATTAGGGTTTCACCTACCCCCAAATATATTACATTTATGGCTAATTTCTTATTTCTTCCCTATTTCGTCATCTAGTGATAGCACTGTAGCAAATTTGTCTTTTAGCCATTTGCCCTCTGCTATAGCTATTCTTCAAAGAACTCATCGTCGATGAAGGGATTAACCTCTCACTTCTTTAATGCAACATACTCCATGAAGCTTAGGATCAATGAGTGAAACTTATCTACCTCCATGATGTAGGATTTAAAAATCTGGTAAGACCATTCTTGGGAATTGCTGCCCAGCTTCTTCCAGTCGTCCTCATACTTAGCAGCATTTTCCTTGAAAAGTTTTGAATACGCAAAGGCTCTGGCAGTGAAGCACATGAATTCGGTTGTAACCTCGGTGGACATTCCATCTTCCATAATCTTTACGAAGTAAGGCTTTATATTCTCTGGGTTAATTTCATCCGCAAGTAGCTCATACTCCGTCATCACCTTGAGGTTTCGAGCACATTCCTCTCTAGAATCTCTTGCCCATTCAATATCTAATGTTATCCTCTCCAATATTTTCTCAAGCCTCCTCTTTCGGTGATCAAAATCCCTTCTCCATGTGTCAACTAACCAGTGATCATCATCTTTGAAGGTGAGATCCTTTTCGCAGACATCACTTGGCAACGTGAGTATGGCCTCAATCTTTGGGTAGGCCGACTCATACTTCCTAGAGAACCTCTCACAGATCTGCCTTATGTCTTCAAGAGTTTTTTGAACTTCCAAGAACCTATTTGTTGCCCGAACAACCAAGTTGATGCTAGTGTTCCCTATGTCCAAGACCTACCGGAACCAGTTTTTCATAGTCTTATCCAGGTTCCATCTCTTTTCAAGTTTGTTAATCTGCTCCTGGGACAACAAGTGAGGTGGGGCCGATGGTGTTGTAGGCTGCTCATTCGGGGATGACCACTGCTGAATATAAGCCGTTAGGTCAGCCACCTACTCCTTAAGCTCCTCCTTTGAGACCTTATCTTATTGGATAAGGTGTACCACTGTGGCGACCGACTCCTGGAGATGGTCAACCTTTTGTTCCCTCGTGGCCACTCCTAAGTCGATGGTGGAAACGTTGTAAGTTATGCCTTGCTCTCCAACCATCGGCGTTGCTATCTGCACTGCCCTTGATCTTGAGACGTCCATGGTCACTTTTGACCTCACCTTTGGTTTCTTTGTCTTTCTAGTGCTCATCTGCGCTTTGGCCATGATGGCTTCCAACCTCACCTTAGGATTCTTTAAGGTGGGAGTCCTTTGCTTGAGTTGTCTTTGCAGCCAGTCGAGTGTTTGGGATTCTTGTCTTGGCGGTTCACTTTGAGTCCCATTGTCCTCCTTCTCGAGTTTGATGGTTTTGACAACAAGAGTCCTTTGTTTCTACCTCTTCCTTTTCTTCGTGAGGGATTTGTTCGATTATTTCATGCTCAATGGCGAACTCGGTGTGCAGTTGCTCCCTGGGTGAATCTTTCTTTTCAGCATCCTCTTCCTTCTCATTTAGAGTATCTTGATGTTCCTTGAGGCTCTCTCCTTGTTTTTCCTCATGGAGGGATGTGTCCTTATCATGCTCTGGGGTCTGACCATGTCCCTCGGTTGGAGACTCATTACCTTCCATCTCTAGAGCAACAATCTCTTCTTCTTGCACCATCCAGTCCTCAGCCTCCTTATCTTCAATTTCCTTGAGTTGCTTGTCCCACTCTGCATTGAGCTCGAGATCATTGGATTCTCAGATCAGTTCAGCGTTGAGGTCCTCACTGCCCTCGCTGGAGGACTCATAGGCTACCTCATCAATCTCCTGATGCTTGAACAAGGGATGTTCGTGATATTCAAACTCTTCGTCTTTCGGTGCTTTCTCAGACTCTAGTTGTTGTTCGCGCTCATCTGAGATCTGCATAGTTGCTTTCATTTTTGGTGATTCAAGGGAGGGGGATGTTGTTGGAGTTGAGGCCATAGCCTGAGCTATCGCAGCCTGGACTATTGGATTGGTTAGCATCCCAGAAAGCTCAGATGACACATTCTGCATATACTTTTCAAAAGACTCAGGAAGGCTAAGGGTAGGCATTGTAACAACAGAAATGGAAGGAAGAGAAGGGGACATGGAGGAAGAGGACATTCACAAGGTGGTGGTGGACGATGAGTCCACAAGAACAACTTGCAACACTAGAGGAGTAGGAGCAAGGTGAATGGAGATATCCACTGCAGGCGGGGAGGAAGCAGAGGCAGTAAGAGAAGCATGAGGGATAGGGGAAGCAGTAGTAGTAGTAACAATGGTAGGCAGCGACCTTGGCGAGCTAGATCTTGATCCTCTGATCCCAAGGGATGGACCCTTGGTTGGTACAGCCGTCTCCACGCTACCAGTTGTTTTCCTCCTTTTCTTGGAAGGTTCAGGCTCGGAAGCCTTACAGGCATATACCTTTTGTTTAGGCAGCTGTTCGCTAACCTCCTTCCTTTTCTTGGTCTTTACCGACGGTGGGGTCTTAGATGCCTCGCCAGTTGCAGCGGTAGCTGCTCCACCCTCGAAGCCACTTGGTTCACTTGCATGCTCGCTTGCAAGCTCAGTGAACATTATAACAACCCCTTGTTGTTTCAACTGGGTCACCTTCTGGTCGATCCATGCCCTTGTTTGGATTTCCACGGGCCTAGTGAGTATGCTGACATCATTCAGCTCTGGCTCACTCCAGTCAATTGCAGGCAACGATAAGTTGGAAATTGCATCGTATATGGGGTCCATAACTGTGTTTTCTTCCTCTTCTAGCTGATCAGGGACCAGACATAGGTTCACCCTTCGCACATAGATGGCGGTCATGCGCATATAATGCCGCAATCATACCTCAAGATCATCCCTGCAATTGGCCCAAAAGTCCTCGATGTTGTGGAGGTGGGTGTACTCACGTCCTAGTTCCTTTCTGACATGACCATAAGGGTCCATTCAGGGTTGTGTTGTATATTGCTCAAAGTTGTATTTCGCTAATTCCTTTTTCGAGTACCCTGCACACTGGGAGGTGTGAAACTTATACATTCCCTGACCTAGGTTCATGGGATAGGCGGAGCCTGCCAAATGCTTCTTGCTTAGGAGGCTATGAATGTGTCGCAGCTACCGAGTTAGCTCTAAGAGAATGATCCGGTCCTTTGGATACCGGGGCAGCTTGTTCAGTCTCTCGGTGAATCCCTGAGCTCGTATATATGTAAACTTCAGGAACTGAATGTACCAGAAGGTGTACTGCTTGAGGAGGACCCTGGCACTGTGGGATGTTCTCCTATGAAAATCACCTCCCACGGATTGGATGACATGAGAAATGAACGCGTCGTTCACCCTGCAGTAATCTCTTTTAAAATTTTGGAATTGTAAATGGGGGTGCTTGTCATAGGGCTTAAGCTCTAGCCCTGATGGATCAGTGGGCATCACTGTCAACCCTTGATAATGTCACTGATTGGCAAGAGAATATACCAAGTAGGAGGTCATGAAGAATTTGTTGGTCTTCTTCATGGTGGTAAACTGCTCGTGGAAGTAGTTGCTGATTATTTCACCCCAATAGAAGGTGGTGCCCTTACCACGGAGGATCCGTTCTATGAAATAGAACATCCATTCTTGAAAGAAAACTACGCTAGGGAGGCCCATGACTCAGCTGAGAAGAGTTACAAGGTCATGGTAGTCCTCGAAGAAGTCGCTACGGAAGAGCTCTTGGGGAAGCTTCCCAGCACTACCTCGTTTATCCTTCAACCAGTACTGGTTGATCAGCCTCTTACACCCCAAGGGATCCTGTTCCCACACCTCCTTACAGTCTTCTATGGTGAGGATCTCCATGCTTTGAAAGGTCAGGATGTGAAAGGTTGTTGTTATGCCTGACGGAGACATATCTACAAGGATATTCTAGTCATGGTCCACAATGGTTCTAGTGGCCGGTTGATATGCTCCCGAGCAAGCCATCACCAGCTTTGGGGCCACTAAGTCTGGTGGGAAACTTGTAGCTTTGGCAAGTCCACTGCTCTTTATTAATCTGGCGTTTGCTATTTTTGGGTTCATCCTGACCCTTTGTGTGAATTCATCAACATCGACCTGTCTGATGTTGGTATCCGAGACATCCCTCCATAGGGTAGTGATTCTGGATTGAATCGGGACTCCCTAGAATTTGTATTTCATCAGGTCCCTATCCTCCTTGCCCCTTGGTGGCTTGGCTTGGCTTCTCCTTTTCCTTTCTTCAGAGCACTGGAAGTCTCTACATCGGATTCCATAAATTCTGCACAACAAACGCGAATTAGCAATGATGAACTTGTCAAAATAGTTACCGACAAATCCCTATATACTCAGTTTAGTTTGACAATTATAATTCATATCTAATAACCATGCAAGCTGGATATTTCATTATTAGAAAGCAATGCTAACAAAATCCGGAGTTCCTGGGCCGAAATTCCCTTGGCAGAATGCCATTTGAAAGGGCAAAATGAGAAGGGAATTCCCATAAGCATTTCCCAAGGTTGGATTTGAAGATTTGAGGTTGGAGGTGGAGGAAAACTTGATTTTATCAAGTGGGTCGAAATCCATTTTGGATTTGGAGGTCATTTGATACCTCATTTGGCAGTTCGGGCATCACCTGCAAGAAAGCCGTTTGGAAAGGCGCAAAGCAAACGAAAATCTGGGCGCCGGAATCTGGGTCTCGAATTGCCGTTGCTAGGAAGCAGCTAAGGACTGGCCGTATGGGATGGCGAAGCGGAAGTGGAAATCCAGGGAAGGAAATCCGAGAGGCAATTTCTGGAAGCAGCAAGAAGGTTCGTGACAGTCGAATGGCGAACGGAGCACCGGGACCCAGAGGTTGGAAAGCTATCCTGAGCTCGCCGTTATAACGGCGTAGGTGGAACGGAATTCCGAGAAGAAAATTTTGGAGTTCTGAATTTGGAAGAAAGGTCGAAGGAGAAAGGTCGGATTCAGATTTCAAAAAACAACAGACTGGGGTCCGGGAAGATGCTCGGATGAGGCCGTTTGGAATGGTGATGACACAACGGAATCCCGGGAGGGGAATTCCGGAGGTGCCAGTTCGAAGGGGAAATTTGTCAAGGATTTCGATCGAAAGATGATTTTGCGACTGAGAAACAATGTCCGGAAAGCCGCTCGGGGAAGGAAGTTTGGAACGGTGAAGACAGGACCAAGTTCTGAGAGTGGAATTTCGGAAGAAAGATTCTGAAAGAAAAGTGAATTTGGGAAGATGATGATACTTTCGAGTTTAGACGAACTTCGAGGGTCCGAGGTCCGTTAGTCGGGAGGACGCTCGGACCAAGCCGTTTAAAACGGCAAGGATGCAATGGAATCTCGGGAGGGGAATTCTGAAGGTCGGAACCCGAGGCGGGGAGGAAGCAGAGGATTCCGACTGGAAGAAGGTCGCGGACGACCACGGGAAGAATCGGGCTCGAGAGGCACCAGCGTTGTTCCGAAGAATAGTCGCGGTGCGGTAAGGTTCCAGATCGATTGATGGGTGGTTTAAAGATTGATTTTGTCATTTTTAAAAGATGGGTTTTGTGCGGAAGGCATGAATTTACTTAGTTTTAAACCCATTTTACGATTTTCACCCACAAAAATGAAAAAATTCATGAAAAAAAAAAGAAGGGCGCATGGACGACAAAGCTACCTCGAAATCCCAAAGAACAGGTTGCCGGATGTGCGGGGGTCGACGGAAAAGCACTTGAATTCTGGGGCAGAAGAAAAGTTCGAACGTTGGGAGTTCTCCAATCTTCTCAATCACTCGAGCTCTTTGATAATGATAGCCGAAAAACTTGATTTTATAGCCGAACATACCCATTAATGCATCATTAAATTCATCATATGAGGTAGGTGGAGTCGGTGGATTTGAAAACGCAGGGGCGGCAGGAGGTTCGGGGTCCAAGGTCCGGAAAGCCGTCCGGACTCCACCATCTAAAGAGCAGAGCCCAATAGGAAATCCAGAGGGGGAAACCCAGAGATGGAAGCTCGAAGACAGAAACCCGAAAAAGGAAATCCGAAAACTGCCACAGACACCAAAATGGCATTTTGACAGGGAAAACCTGAGTTACCCGAGACTTAGCAATTTTGACAAAAGGGAACTTCGGTTGAGCCTAAAATATTTCATTGGGAAACGCATCGACCCTTCTTGGGGCACAAAATGGGCACGCAAAATGAGGGAAAGAAAAACAGAAAGAACGAGCCCGAAACACAAAGAGGGAAGAGAGGGTCCCCGTTCCAAACGGGGCATGTGTGCAAAATGGGCACAACACCATTTAGTTTATTTTTATTTTTAAATAGTCTTCGACATCAGTTCTGCATGCAAATTGTTAGTAATAATAAATTTGTCTTCGTCAATGGTTATGCAAAAACACGAATTTAGTAGTTTTCAATTATCTTCATCACTCATCCTACATAAGAGGTTTTGAAAACTTGTCTTCTATGCTATGTCCTACAAACACTATGTTAACCGCCTAAAACACATGTTGCAAACTGAAAATTAGCGAAAATAAAAACTGTAAATTGAAAACTAAACTTAGAAATTTCAGCAGTTGGATGCGTCGTTCAGAGTAGCAGATGCATCATGAGTTTTCATTAGTCAATTGCATCACAATAAGCCACAGATGCATCGAATTCTATCAAATGCGTCACTATATTCATCAAGTGTGGTTTGTAATATCAGTTGTCTTGTTTTGTCTGTTAGATGTGTCGTTCTGTATGATACCTGCAAAAGTTAAATACACATCTATAGATTTATGAAGAACATGTCTTCATGTTAGGATCGCCAAATGTAATGTAGGAAAAACTAAAAAAGCAATGGTTAAAGCAATACAAAAAGCATTTAAAATAACCTACATTAAACAACAAAGAACAAAAGAAAATAGCTAAAACATAAAACAATCTCACCAAAGATTGATGTAACTCCATGAATAATCTTTGTTGTCCTTCTCCATTTTGCCATGAGAGTATTATTGCCCTCATATTTTCAATATGTGTGCAAGTATAGCCTTGATGTATGTGATTATAAAAAAATATCAAAGATTAACAAGTGCACCAAAAGTATATCGATTTTGGGAGGAGTTGAAATGATGAAAACGAGGTCAATTTATAGAAAATTGATCATTCAAATGAGAGGCTGAGATCGAGAGATAGACAAACGATTCAAATTAAAAGATTTGACAAGCATTGAGATAAGTGTTAGTACTGATGTGAGTGATAAAACCTAAGAATAGAGATCAAGATTAAATAATGTTTTAATCTCTAGTTGAAAGTATTCAAAAATTAGAAGAATAATGTTTGCATGAAAAGGATAAAGATAGAATAAATACAATGATCTATTCGAATGCACACATAAATTAATTAATTAATTAAAGATATTTAATTAATAAATATCTACATGCATAAGAGTCTTAACTAGATAACTGACTAGTTATGATAGAGAGTCTCTTCGTAGAGATGATCAGATATTGAATGAGGAGATAACTTATTGATTAAAATAAATCTCGAGTCAGGTGATGAGTGAATAATTAGATAACTAGGTGATTGTCTAATCAGAGGAATATTTGAGGAATAGTAATATTTAATGAATTAAATGATTATTTAATTCAACATTTGATATTCATAGATTTAATTAAATAAATAAAGATTTATTTAATTGATTGTCGAAAAGGTTAATTGAATAATTAAATAATTCAAAATGAATATTTAATTATAGTCGAAATTGTGATAAAGGATAAATTAAATAATAAATTATTTAATTCTAAAAAGGGATTAATTAATTAGTGACGTAATTAAATAAATAAGATTTATTTAATTAATCAAGGTTGAATAAAGGTCATAATGAATTAATTAAATAATTAAGAATATTTAATTAATAGAAGAAAGGTGAGTATAGAAAGTAATTAAATAATTAGCATTATTTATCGTGACCATGAATATGAGGACTATGTCAAAATGGTACTCGTAGGTCAAGACCAATTTCTAGTGTCTACATAGTCAAGTATAGTAAGTTGCCAATCATTAACCTATACATAGTCTAATTTGCATGTAGCAACTCATTTGATTTGCTTTACTTACAACTAGTTATCAGAGGGGTACTAACCGATTTTCTATCCTCCATATCAAAATTCTTGAGAATTTACTTATCATACTTAGTTTGAGATATAAATATCTCATTATCAGTTTGCACAATTTGTAAACTAAGGAAAAATGGCAATTCTCCCAACATTGACATCTCAAATTCATCTTGCATGTTGTAGAAAATAATTTACACATTTTATCATTGCTACCACCAAATATGTTGTCATCCACATATACAACAACAATAATCATATGCTCTTTTTCTGATTTAAAATATAAGTTACTATCAACACATCCCTTTTTGAATCCTTGTTATTGAAGGTACTAGTCTAATTTGGAATTTGATGCTCTAGGTGCTTGTTTTAGAATATATAACACTTTCCTTAATCTGCATACATAATCATCATCTTCTCATAGTTGAAAACCCTCTGGTTGCTCTATGTAGACTTCCTCTTCAAGATTTCCATTAAGAAATACAGATTTAACATCCATCTGATATACCTTAAATCCTTTATATACTACAAATGCAAGAAACATTATGATTTCTTCTAATCTTGCCATTGGTGCAAATATTTATTTGAAGTCATTGCCTTCAACTTGTGCATATCCCTAGCACACCAACCTTGCCTTATTGTGTACTACAACTCCATATTCATTGAGCTTGTTTATAAACACCCAAGTAGTGCCAATGATATTTTTTCTTGGGGCTTGGGAACCAGTTCTGATGTATTGTTCTTCTCAATCTATTTTAGCTCTTCATCCATGGCCTTCATCCAACTCTCATCCTTGCTAGTTTTAGCAAAACTCTTTGGTTCAGTCTAGGATAGGAGAGTTACGTTTACTTGTTCCTTATTCTTTCCAAGTCTTCTCCTGGTCTGAACTCCTTCATTTTTGTCACCAATTATTTGATCTATAGGATTATCTTTTTGCACATATTTTACAAGTGACTCCTCAACTTCTTCTTCAACTTCTTCTTCATTATTTATGCAACATTGTCTTCAAAATCTGAATCATCTTCAATTTCTTGTCTATTTAATTTGATATGCTTTATGCTCTCATCAATCTTGACATTTATGCTTTCTACCATCTTGTTTAATATTTTGTTATAGAATTTGTAGTATTTTCTTTGAGTGGAATATCCTATAAATATTCCTTCATCACCCCTTGAATCAAAACTTCCCATTTTTTCTTCTTCTCTTTTGATATAGCACTTGCTGCCAAATACTTTAAAATATTTAAAAGAGGTTTTTCTATTGTACCATAGTTCATAGGTCATGCTATCATTGTGAGCTCTCATTTGAACTCTGTTCAAAATATAAACTACAGTATGAACTGCCTCCCTCCAAAAAATATCTCCTCACTTGGCCTCCTTTAACATGTTCTGGCCATGTCCTTCACTACTCTATTCTTTCTTTCTTCAACTCCATTCTGTTGTGGATTTCTTGGTGTAGAGTATTGTATTTTGATTCCATGTTCCTCACAATATTCAAAAAATTCACTTGAAGTGAACTCTCCTCCTCTATCTAACCTCAAGCGTTTGATCCTTCTTTTATCTCCTTCTCCACCATTTTCCTGAATATTCTAAATCTTTCAAATGCTTGGTTCTTTTATTTTAGAAAAGCTACCCATATCATCATGGTATAATTATCAATTAGTAACAAAAGTATCTTTCTCCTTTCAATCCTCTTGTCCTTGTAGGTCCACATAAATCAATATGGACCAATTGTAAAGGCTTAGTAGTTGAATATTCTTTCGTTGGAAAACTAGCCTTGGTTTTTTTCCCTTGTTGACATTCCTTGCATATGATATTTGCAGGCTTGGTTATTTTAGCCATATGTCTTACCAGACCTCTTGTACTTACTTTCACCAAATTATCAAAATTTACATGCCCCAATCTTCTATGTCACAACCAACTTTCATCAACTTGTCCTATCAAACAACACTAACCTTTTACCTCACAGAGATTGTTGTTAGTTCTCGATCCTTGTGCAAATATCTTTTCATTATTTCTTATCTTACATCCTTGTAAATCATATGTGACCTTATAGCCATTGTCACACATCTGACTTACACTTAACAGTTTGTGCTTCAATCCCTCAACATACAAGACATATTTTGTGGGATTTTTTCCATCTAGACTTAATATTCCTTTCCCACACATCTTAACTTATGTATTTTCACCCAAGCTCACATATCCATCATTACATTTCTTGAGTTTAATGAAATTTCTTTTATCACCAGTCATATGCTTGGAGTGGCAACTATCTATTACACAATTTTTTCCTTTTAGCATGTAGTGTTGTTTGGGAAATCATAGATTGAGTGGAACTCTACTCTTTCTCCTTCCACACCTTCTTAGATTTATTCTCAACCTCCTCCTCATTTTTAACCTTATCTTCCTTTCTCATGTTGGGTCAAGGTATGACTTTATTCTTTTTAGACTAAACATTTGGTCTTATAAATTTTATTCTATAGTTTCTAGCTACATGACTAAAATTGTTGCAATTGTAACAAATTATATTCATATCCATCAAATGAGAAAAAATATTTTTTCTCACAAATTTTGTACTCCTTTTAGGGGCTATTCTACACTCTCAAGCCCTATTACCAAATAGATTACAAGCATATAAATTACCATAGAAGTATAATGAATACCTGGTCATTGCATTTCCTTGAGTTGGATGAGGTGTACTTTGTCTTTTCCTCTTGGGATCATGCACTCTTGTAAATCCATCAACATCCATTCTCTTTATGTTTCGATTCTTATTTTGTTGATCGGGGATTGACCGATTGTCCTTTTTGTTAGCAATAGGTCTCTTTTCTTCCTTAGTTTTCTCAACTTTTGTAGGTTTCTCTTTGAGTTCATTCCCTTTGCAATCACTTTTAGTGATAGATTTGGACTTTTCTTCTGCCCTAAATCTTTCATATAATTTTGTAGAAGTGTCTATGAATATGCTCATACCTTTCTCAAGCCCTAGACTAGATTTTTATTTGCTAGAGGGATTTTGTGTGCTTAATAACTCATCCACAAATTTTGAACCACCTTTCAACTTCAACCCTTTTTCAACATGCTCTTTGGATTTATTCAAATCCTTTCTCAAGGCAACTACTTATGCCTCAAGGTTCATGCATATGTCCATTTTAGATTCTAATTTGGACTTCATCACTTCTTCCATTCTTTTTGCTTCCTCTTTTTGAAGTTTTAGACTTACTACCATCTGATTGGATTCCTCAAGATCTTTGGTTAGCTTGGCTGACTCTTTTTGTGCAAGCTTCTTTTGGTGCTTATTTTATCTTCTCAATTTCATCTCTAATATCATCTATCTCATCTAGGGCACATATGAGTTCTCCTTCCAGGTTAACCTCTCCTTCTTCATCATCTATTTCAATGGTATTTTCAACCTTTCCATTCTTCTATTCCTTATACTATTTTTCCATGAAAATAAACTCATTTTCTTTACAATAAAGGAAAAATATTTCTCATCATTTGAGATTTTATAATCATTTGAAACATCACTATCCTTATGGATGTATAGACCTTTTTTCTTCTTCTAAATATTCCTTCTCTTAGGGTAGTAAGGTTTTTTCATTTTATCATCCTATTCTTGCTCAAATTTTCCTCTCTTGTTGTATGGATATTTAGTAACAAAATGGCCCACCTTTCCACATTAAAATCATTTAAAGGGGAACTTACCTTTGTACTTGCAAGATCCTATTCTAAGTCTCCTAATGAAGTTCGCCTCTTCTTCATCGGTCTCATAATATCTAGATGTTGTTGTTTTAGCTTTGTCTTTTTTAGGTGTTTCATCCTTCACCTTGTTGACAACTTTGAATGCGACTTCTTTCTTGGATGGTTCTCCATCCCTCATTCTCATCTCATATGCAGTGAATATCCCATGCAACTCATCAAAAGTGAGTTTTTCTATTTCTCTTCCTTCTTCGATTGCAGAAATCTCTAGATCATATTTGTTTGTCATTGACTTTAGAATATTTTGGACAACAACATTTTCTTTCACTTATTCTCTATATGCTCTAATAGAGTTTACTATATCTTCAACTCTTAGAAGATAATATTCAATCTTCTCTTCTTCAATTATCTTTAGGCCTTCAAATCTAGCTCTCAGTACTTGAAGCTTTGCCAATTTTACTTTTTCATCTCCTTCATAGATATTTTTCAATTTATCCTATATATCATGTGCATTCTTGCAATGCATAATTTTACCACACACAAATATAGATAGGCTATGGATAATGGCATGCCTTGATCTTTCACTATTCTCAGATTCCTTCCCAGCAACATTAGTGGGAGGAGTAGGAGGAGGAATATAGTTGATCTTGATAGACATCCAAACATCAAATCCTAGAGATCCCAAATATGCCTCCATTTCATGGCACCAAAAAGTATAATCTATTCCATTGAATAGAGGTACTTTGATTGTGGATGATCCTTCCTGATGATCAATATTGATCACACTACCAGAATCTACTCGAGTTGTTTGAGCTTCTCCTAGGTAACCTATGGCTCTAATACCAATTATTGGAACACAATGATCTACTAAGAGGGGGGTGAATTAGTAGATGAATTAACATTTTAACCCTTGAAACACTTTGTGTTGATTGAAACTTAACATGCAAATAAATGAACATGCACACACATAAGAATCACATAACACAAGATATACATGGAAAACCCAGGATGGGAAAAACCACAGTGAGAAGTGTTACTAGGAGCTAGTGTCCTAATCCAACCTCACAATCAAATGCTCTTTTACAATGTTTAAGGGAACCAACCCTAAGGAGACTTCAATGACCTAATTTAAGAGTACCTACTCCAAGGAAGAACCCACTCCCCACTCTGAGTACTTACCTAGATATCTGATGGCACCCACTAATCAGATTTATAATAATGATAGTTACAGATTGTTTGATATATCACAATTCAATGTTTCAACTTAATTTACAACTGCTCAACACTTGATTTAGACCTATGTACCTTCAATTATAGTTTGTACCTCTTCTATTCTTCTCTTGTTGGTGAAATCAGATTAAGATTTACTTTTCTTTTTCTAGGTTCAGGTCTTCCACCCTACTGTTGCACTCTCCCCCTTTTTTTTAGTGCATTCTTTGTCCATCTCAAAATACTTCTAAATACACTACACAGACTTGTTGCACTTTCTCTAGGAGTACATTCTTTGTCTGACTTTAGGAACTAAGCAATGAAATTTTTATTATTCATGCTTCTTTCCATTGAAACTTTCTTTATTCGTCTCAAAAGAAAATTGTTGCTTAGATGCAACACACCTTCACTTCTTCTACTTGTAGCATTCTTCTATATACCACTTGTTTCCTTCTTCTTCCTCCTTTTAACCATCACTGACTTTTCGTATCATTCTTGAGATTTTCACACCATACCTTTCCTCTGCAAGGATTCGATACATGTCTTCTTTTGCAAGCTATTATAACATCAAGCCACACATTCATTTATAAAAAAGCAAAGGTTTTTCTATCTCCGAGTTATGAAATATCTAGGATTTTCAATAACATTTAATTTATATTCTTTGTAACAAATCTTAATTAGATTTTTTGTTGCATATATATTTGTTTCATAAATATGATCAGATCTAATCATCATTAATACTGGCAGTTGGAGCATTTTGGCCAATCAAATTCCCTCCCTGAGTCAGTTTGCAGTTGAAACCCTAGATCACACTACCATAGCCATTAAGGATTCTCAGTTTGAACCTGAGTCATTGATAAATGCTTTTCACATTATGATCTATCGATCAACATTCACCATTCAACCTTTTAAAACATATCCATCAAATAATGATTTTCTTTAAAGACCTCCATCAATTTTTACCATATGCAATTTGTCGAGAGTGACTCCAAAAGAAACACATCACAAATCCATAATTTTGTGGGGTTAGACATGGTCCCACTAAATCTTTATCGGACTAGTGAATTATCTCCATCTTTCGCCTTAACATACCTACACAATTCAAAATAGAGATGTGAATTGATATATCGATCAATCAAACACTACCACCCATCTTTATGTCACCAATCACCCTTGACACCTATCTGTCAGTCTGGTCCCACAATGTGCACTATTGTTCTATTCCGAGTAATCTGGATGAGAATCTATAATATTCGCACTGACCTCTTGGAAAATACCTTAGATATCCAATCCTCAATCACTTTCATAGATCATACCAAGGAAATATATTTACCCTGACTAGGGAAGTATTATGATCGTCGAATATTTGTTGAGCTGGTAGGCCCAAGGAAAGAGGGGCGATTGCCCCAAAAAACTCAATGTCTTAAGTTTTCACTTAAGGAACTTGCAACTGTCGATAGATATTCATTGTAGGAATATGAAGTTTGTTTCAGTGCCATGACTATACACTTTCAAATTTATCCCTTTAGCCACACATCACTAGTTTCACAAGTAAGATATCACATAAACATCCCCTTTTGATATTAATGACATCAATATCCCAATAAATAACTCTCATCATTCCCCCCAACTTAGCATATTGCATGTCCGTGTGCAATCTTTATTTCTAAGAGGTTTTGATTTGAGTTAGTAGCCTTTGAATTTATGACTTGTTCCTTCTTCACCCTTGACAATTGTAGCTCATGGTTAATCACATTTCTTTCTGTAGACACTTAAAAATGTCTCGATGGATCACATTGGCTAACTAACATCATTTTATCCTCAAACTCATCCTCTTTTCGCGTAATTGATTGAATTAGCCTAGTTATTTAATTAATTGCATCATTTGCATCTATTAACCTAATTTATTAAATTGAGTTAATTAACCCCCTTTCACGCTAACATTTCATCTTATTAAATTAAATAAATCAAACTATTTAATTTAATTCCTTGGGTCATCATATTAAATTAAATAAATCAACATATTTAATCTAATTCCCTAAGTCATCTTATTTAATCAAATAACCCTAAGTTGTTTAATTAAATATCATTTCACCTTTCCCCCTTTCATTAAATCATTTAATTTAATGAAAATCACTTTATTTATCCAAATCCCCTAATTGTGTGATTAAACCTTGTTTAATTAACAATTAAACTAATCTTCCTCTAAAAGGGGAATATTCCCATGGAATATTCTTTATCTCCTTTTTTGCACAATTAAATCTTTCTTTTAATTTGCAGAATATCTGTATCCTCATCCATGAAAACATTCCAAAAGGAATATTCTCTCTCCTCCAATCATTTGAAAAATGGATATTCTCATTCGGCTTCAATTGCAAGTTATCTTTTAACCTCTTGAGTAAGTCACCTTGTGACATGTGTGTAGGTAAAAAGTGTGTTTGTTTGAACCAAATGTGAGCCCGTGATTAATTTTATCTTGCATTCTCATCCGTTGATGAGAATCCATGAGCCATGCCTCTTCTTCCTTTCATCCTTGAACTTGGATTAATCTTTTTGATCTCAACCCTCCATTTCTCATTTTCTTTCCAATAAATAGAACCCTATTTAGAGAAAAATGGATCCATCTTCTTTAGAGAAAAATTATGTTGTTGAATCTCATTCATCTTTCAATTGCAAACTTATTCTATTGAATTAACTTGCATCCACACTCATATTTTACTCACATTTAGCATATTTTAGTTCATTTTTAGTTACATAATAGCTTCAAGCTTCCATTAATGGCTTCCATGCATCCATCTTAGCTTGTTTATAAATTAGGGTTTTGAATCTTTTAATTTAGAATTAGCTTAGAATTTGTATATCTTCATCATTTAGCATAAAATCATGTTTAATTAGCTTGTATCATGCTAATTTAGCTTTAAATCATGTTTTCATACACATGTCATAGTGGTTCCTATAATTGTAATCAAATCTTATCAAATTTGGATCCTAAAAGACCTATGGAAATTCTAAGTCTAAAATTATGTGCAAGAATTCTAAGTCAGATTTTACCTCTTGTATTTCGAATGTGTTGATTGCAGAACATTTATTAATTTCGATGTTTGCAAATAATAGAATGAAGTTCCATTTATATGAGAGAGATGCGCCTCAAGAAGAGACGCGTCTCATGAGAGGACGTTTCCCTTGAGTGCACATGCTCTCTTAGCAACCAAATCCATTCGGTGTTACACATAAACCAAGGTGTGTGTGTTTAACAAACAACAATCGTATAATATGAGTTTCGATTTTATCAATTTCAAATTTTGATCACCAACATATGGAATTTGAATAATGTATTTGAAGGTTTTATCTTTAAGAGAAAGTCGATTAAATATAAATGATGATGATGCATAAATGTAATCATCATTTATATATGACCGATTCTATCTTAAATCAACACTCCCTCTTAGCTAGGGAAGATATTCCAAAACAAATAAGTGGAGATATCACCTTCACACGTGATATCGAAGATATGATATGTTTTCTCAATATTTTCAAGTCACATGAAATTCTTCATAACACATCTTCATTATGGTATGTGCACTGACATCAAGTCACATGATATCTACCATAATAATTCATGGCATATCACGAATATATAATTATCCACCATGATCATCTCTTAAGGATCACAATGATCTTCAAATGACATCAAGTCCCATGATATCCATCAAAGTGTCCAAGAGATACTATTATGACATGTCCATAGATATCAAGTCACATGATCTATCTATCATGATATTTCAACTCATCATTGTAGAGTCGTCACTTTACAATGTCACATACAAGTGTTCATTATTAGAAAGATCCTCACCTTTCAATAATGTACATAGGGGGAGTAGGCCCATAAGGTCATGGAGTTACATACATGATGAAAGAGTTTACACATTAAACATCATTAAATATATTAGTACAACTTCTAAACAATTTGAATTTCAAACATAATATCAAATTACATTTCAACCATACCAAGTTTCTTCTTGAAGTGTTCAACCTTGACTCTCGAGAGAGGTTTGGTGAGAATGTTTGTTGTTTGATCATTTGTACTAATATACTCCAACTGGATTACATTCCTTTCTACCATGTCTCTTACATAATGGTACGAGATCTCAATATGCTTAGATCTATCATTAAATACTGGATTTACAGAGAGCTTAATGCAACTCTGATTATCAAAATGAATGATAGTAGGATTCAAGGGTTCACCAAAGAGTCCCACAAGCAATTTTCAGAGCCAAACTGCTTCTCTTTCCCCCATAGAGGCTGCAATGTTTTCAACTTCTATCGATATTTGTGCTACTGAAGACTATTTTTTGTAGATCCAAGAGATCATAGCCGATCCTAAACTAAAGCAACATCGTGATGTGCTTTTCCGATCGGTTACACTTCTAGCCCAATCTGAATCAGAGTATCCATGTAGATCTAGTTAGTCATTTCTGTAAAGAATACCATATCCAATAGTGCCTTGAAGATATCTCAATATATGTTTCACAACCATAAGGTGAATTTCCTTTGGCTCACACATGAACTGGCTTAGAGCATTCACTGCATAGCAAATATCAGGTCTAGTGTTAACCAGGTACATTAATGATCCAATCATTTTTCTATTTAGGGTGGAATATGTACACTTAGATTCTTCTATTGCTTCTTTTAGTTTTTGAGTAGACATGGGTCTATAATCCAACATTCCAAATCTCTTCAGAATATCAATAGTATACTTTCCTTGATTTAGTATGATGCTATATGATTTCTGGTAGACTTCCAAACCTAGGAAGTAGTGTAAAATTCCCAAGTCTTTCATGTCAAATTCCGAAGTTGGATCCTTCTTTCCTTGAGCAATGAGGTGATCTTCTCATGTTATCAATAGGTCATCAACATATAAAATAATTATTAACATCTCACCTTTAATTACCTTAAAGTAAAGATTTGGGTCTGCATCATTCTTGGAAAATCCTAGTCCCAAGAGGTAGCTATCAATTCTTTCATACTAGGCCCTGGGAGACTGTTTAAGTCCATACAGTGCTTTCTTTAGTCTGGATACATGTGAGTCAGGTTTATGTATCACAAAACCTTTAGGCTATTCTAGATAGACTTCCTCTTCAATGGTCCCATTTAGGAAGGCAATTTTCACATTCATCTAATGAATCTTCCAGCCTTTAGCTATTGCAATGGCTATCACTGCTCTCATAGACGTGTAACGGGCAACAGGTGCAAATGTTTCTTCATAATCAATGCCTTCCTTTTGTGAAAAACTTTTGGCCACAAAACGTGCCTTATGTTTTTCTATACTGCCATCAACAAAATGTTTGATTTTGAAGAGCCATTTAGAAGAGACAAAAAATTTCTCTTTTGGTCTAGGCACTATATCCCATACATCATTTTTTTAGAATGGATTGATACTCTTCCATCATAGCGTCCTTCCATACTTTATGTCTGAAGGCATCTGGAATATTGGTGGGTTCTGAATTTATGATGTCATTCATTAGAGAAACATAGCTTGAGAACCGTTTGGGTCTTTTACTCTCCCTAAACGTTCCTTTGGGTGTTGCATGATTCTCAGCTTCTTTCATCATCTGTCTAGCCCAAAGTGGCCTCTTCTTACCATTGTCATTTGTATTCTCTTCTAAAGTAGATAGAAGTTCATTTGGTATTTCCTCAGGATACTCCCTTATAATCTCAAGGGTAGGATCCTCTTCTAAGACTCTAGGTGAATAAGTTTCTATCTCATTTGAACTTCTTTCCCTTTTGAATTCAATGTCTTCTTCAAAGATGACATCTCTGCTCAATTCAATTTGTTTCTGCCCGAGTATGAATATTTTGTAGGCTTTTGAGGTTTCACTATATCCCACAAATACCCCTTTCTTTTTGGAAGGTTCTAGTTTGAATCCTAAAGTGACTAATATTAGGTTTTAGGCTACTAAATGCTTCTTCATGAGTTTTGTTATCTAGATGAGAATGTGGACATCTATTTTGGATCTAGACATCAGTTCTAGAGGCTTCTGCCCAGAATGAGGTTTCTATGTTCTGGTCAAGTAACATTGCTTTTGCAACTTCTACAATGGTTCTATTTTTCCTTTCAACAACCCCATTTTGTTGAGGGTTGTATTATACTGTAAACTCCCTCTTAATCCCAACATTAATGTAGAATTCCTTAAAGATTTTAGAGGTGTATTTTTTCCCATTGTTTGTCGTTAAGATTTTTATTTTCTTCCCAGAGATGTTTTCAGTAAGAGCTTTGAACTCCTTGAACCTTTTAAGGATTTCTATTGACTCTTTACACTTAAGAAAATAAATCCAGGTCTTCCTAGAGAAGTCATCTATAAATATGACATAGTATAGGAAGCCTGCCTTGGAGGGTACAAACATGGGTCCACATAAATTAGAGTGAACCAATTCTAATACATTTTGGGTTTTAGTCAAGCTATTGTGAAAGGATCCCTTTGTATTCTTTCCTAGGGCACAACCTTTACAAGTTCCTTCATGAGTTGGTTTTAACTTAGGTAATCCTGTTACAAGTTTTTCTACAGAGGGTAGGGCACAGAAATGAAGATGTCCTAATCTTCTATGCCAAATTTCATTTGAATCAAAAGTATCAAGGGTAAGGGCTTGCTTGACTTTAGTGCATAGTTTATAAACATAACCTTGTCTTATACCTATGGTTTGCGCTTTCTTTATAGTTGAGTTCTTAGGCCATGCCAAAAATTTCTCATCCATAAAGGTAACCCTATATCCATTATCTTCATGAGCAGAGATACATATTAGATTCCTCTTTATTCCAGATACAAATAAAACTCCAGTGAGTTGAAGGGAGAAACTAGATTTCAATTTGATGGAGCAAGTTCCAACCCCCTTTACAAGGTGTGCAGAATCATCCCCAATGGTTACTTCTTCACCAGTCTCTTCATTCATAGTGTTTAAGTGTTCTCTAAACCCTATGATGTGCCTTGAATAACCACTATCAATTACCCAGTTGTTGGTATTGTTAGATACTTGACTTGATAAGTTTGAATAGAATACAAATTTCTCAGATTCATGGTCTGAATTTGACTTTCCTACTTTAGCAAAGGATGCTTATTGTTTTGATCTATCAGGGAACTAAATTTCATAGTGGCCATATTGATAACATCTAAAACATTGTACTTGAGAGATGTATTTCCTCTTCTTGGATGATCCTTTTCCATAGGAATTTCTCTTTCTTTTAAATGATCCTTTCCCGTAAGAGTTTTTCTTACTCCTTTTATTAGATGTTGCGTTGAGCACATGAATTTCTTCATCTATGTTCTTTTGTTTGTTTTCTTTTGTTGAGAGTCTTGTTTCCTCTTGTAGGTAGTCTGTTCTTAGCCTATCAAACTTGGGGAGTTTAGATCTCGCACTTATTCCTTGAACAAATGACTCCCATGAGTTTGGTAGGCCTCCTAGTGCAATTAGTGTTAACTCTTTGCTATCAATTTGATATCCAATTGTAGATCATTGATCCCTTGGTTCAATGATCCTCATGAAGTATGCATTAATAGTTTCTCCTTTGTTTATTTGGACATTGTTGATTTGCCTATTTAATGCAAGAGTCCTACTGGTGTTGTTTATTTCAAAGGTTCTCTCAAGCGATTTGAACATTAGATATGCAGTTTCATGTTTTGCTAGAATGGGTACTATATGGTCCCTAACTGCATCTACTAAGATTTTCATGGCCTTTTCATTGTTTTCAATCCATTGAGTTTTCTCTGGATCATCCTCTGGTTCCCTCTTGTTTTCTCTCACAAATGAGTCTAACTTATTTTCTTTAAGAATCATCATGATTCTGAATTTCCATGATGTGAAGTTGTTTGCTCCTTCAAGGTGATCTTCAAATCTGATCACACTTGACATTATGAAGAATGTGATGTGAATTCGATTTCTCAAAAATATGAATTTTTCCTAAGTAATCTGATATCTAGATTTGATTTTGATTCACTCAACTTGGCTTTGATACCATGTAATTGTAATCAAATCTTATCAAATTTGGATCCTAAAAGACCTATGGAAATTCTAAGTCTGAAATTTTGTGCAAGAATTCTAAGTCAGATTTTACCTCTTGTATTTCGAATGTGCTGATTGCAGAACATTTATTAATTTCGATGTTTGAAAATAATGGAATGAAGTTCCATTTATATGAGAGAGATGCGCCTCAAGAAGAGACACATCCTCTCATGGGACATGTCCCTTGAGCACAAGAGCTCTCTTAACAATCGAATCCATTCAGTGTTACTCATAAACCAAGGTGTGTGTGTTTAATAAACAACAATCGTATAATATGAGTTATGATTTTATCATTTGCAAATTTCGATCACCGACATATGAAATTTGAATAACTTATTTGAACATTTTATATTTAAGAGTAGGTCGATTAAATATAAATGATGATGATGCATAAATGCAATCATTATTTATATCTGACCGATGCTATCTTAAATCAACAGTTCCATTAGTTTTCTTCAATAAAACGGACTGGAAAAAGCTCATTTACCCATGAGATTGGGAAAGGGTCATCATTTCACATCAACACAACACCAATCCCCTAATAGAATAAGTTTCACTGGATTAGAGTAGGTATTTCAAAAGCTTTTGTAGTTTAACATGTTAAGTTTTAATGGCTTCCACTTCAATTTACATTGAATGATTTTATTGGGACTGAGGTTTAGTGGCTAAATCGAACTTTAATTCCTCATGGATCAAGTGTGGTTAACCTGTACTAATCCATTGGTCACACTTTCAATTTTTCTATCACTCCTCTTCATAGAAATCTTTATGGCTCTTCTTTTGTTTCCCAATTTTCTTTTCATTTTTCTGTTTTAATATTTATACCTCCTCCAAATTTTATTTTTCCTTCATTTTTCATTTTTTTCTCTTTTTGTCATTTTTCCATAGCAATATTTTTTTGAAATGCTATATATAGGAAATATCATGAAAATTTATCTCCACATTCATGAGCTATCTTGAAGATGGATGAAATGATAGACAATATCAATCATTATGAAGGATGGAAATATTGGATACAATAATGGGATAATGGATACTATGATGAGATAATCAAGGCGAAATAAAATAAGGGGGAAAATGATAGGTAATAAGGATGAAAAGCCTCTCCGCAACTTAAAGGGTTGATCATCCTTAGGAAACAAGGAGAGGGTTGGTGTGACACGATGCTTAATATAATAAGAAATATTAATAATAATTTTAATTTGCAACATTATAAATTCCCATGGGGTGAAAATGTAATGTAAATTTGATGGGAAATTACCCTCTCATAACTTGGTAATTGTAATTTGTAAAGGGATAAGACTTTGGGCGTCCCACCTTTGGAGGAGGTCAAAAGGGGTCATAAATGTATGTACGAGTTTCATGAAAAGTCTAAAAGTGAGTTGCCAAAGGTATATTTCACGTTGCTTGCATGTCTATGCATGCAACCACTATTATGATAGTTGTAAGGAATCTGTAAGTTGTGTAAGATGTCATAATTCCAAAAACTTGATTGGTCAAAAGCCTAGGCACCCAAGAGAGGTTGGCATGCATGTTGCCAAATGTCTTATATCATATTTTAAAATTCCAAGGGAGGGCATACTTCTTCAAGGAGGTTTTATAGATGGTTTTGGAAAACCATGGTTTGTTTTCTCCTTCCTCATTCTCTATTAATTCATGCTTTCTCATTTGGAGAAAGGGGGCTTGGAGAAGTGAATTTTGCATATCGAAATGCTGCTAGAATTGCACCAATTTTTTCAAGACAAGTTTTTTTTTAGGTGTTACATGTGAGATTATACTGGAGCCCATGAGCTTCAAATATTTGTAATCATTTACATGTTTGAAGATAATCAAAGTTAAAAAAATTATCTTCCTATTTTTGTTCATATTATGTATTGGTAGCCTTTGCATGTTGTGTTTTGTGAGGTTTTGTGATCAGGTTTGAAAGAGAGAGTATCCATTTTCATTAGTGGTATCAGAGAAGGTCATCTTGAGCTTGTAAACATAGCGCCGAAGAGAGGCAATTTGCAGCAAGACCTATGAGTTGTGGGTGAATATTAAAATGCCTTCAAGAATTTCCAACCATGGTATCTAGGTAGAGGCAGAGGTGGTGGAGGAAGAGACCCTCCTAGAGATGAAATTAGAGCCATTAGAAGACAACTAGAGACCTTGTAGGAATACATCCTTAGAAGAGAAGTGCATAGAGAAAGAGATGATAGTGTAGATAAAACTGAAGAAGAAATGAAAGAGGAAGAATAAGATCAAATGGATCCTAGAGAAATGAGATTATTGAGAGCAATATCAAACATTGGAAAGAAACCCAAAATGCAGGTTTCAACCTTTAATGTAAGTATAAACCCTGAGGAGTTGATAGATCGGATTAATGACATGGAAGATTTTTTCGAGTTTGAAGAGATTGAAGACCCTCACAGAGTGAGGTATGAAAAAACAAAGCTAAAAGGCCATGCAATCATTTGGTGGAAATAAATCCAACTTGAAAGAGGAAGACAAGGGAAAGACAAAATTTCCAAATGGGATAGAATGGTGGAAAAAATGAAAAGACAATTGGAGCTGCTAAAAAGGATGTAGAGTTTGAGACAAGGAACTAGAACTGCGAAAGAATACACAAAATAATTTCCTAAGGTCCTAATTCGAACAAGACATTCTAAAGCAAATAAGGAGAAGGTAGCTTGTTACATTAATGGACTAAAACCTAGTATACAAGAGAAGTTGGAATTGGTGAGAATGACCACCATTGAGGATGCATACCAGTTTTTATTGAAAGTTGAAGAAAGAATAAACATAAAATTTGAGAGAAAACAAAGAGGAAGATTTCATGGTGGAAATCATAAAAATTAGAAATTTGAAGACCAAGGCAAAAACAAAAGTCAAAAATCAGAAAATTATTACCATCCTAGAGATCAAAATCCAAGAGGTAGAGGAAGATTGGGTAGAGGATTAAGAAGAGGTGGCTTTCATGGAACTTGTTTTCAATATGGTGAAGAGGGGCATTGAGAATATGACTGCCCTCACAATGAAGAAAGGATCAATAGAAGACCTAAAAAATTAGAATAGAGCCAAAAACATCAATAAGGAGGATGCACGCTCTTCACATTCTGAAGAAGCAGAAGGAGGTGAAGTCCTAATGAAAAAAGATCATTGTTGAATGAAGAAGATGAACTAGTTCAAAGAAAAATATTATTCAAGACAAGATGAAAATGAAAAGGGAAGGCTTCTAATTACATCATAGATAGTGGAAGAACGGATAACTTGGTATTCAAAGAAATGGTGAGAAAATTGAATCTCGAAAGAAGTAGGCACCCAAAACCGTACTGAATATCTTGGGTACAGGATAATCAAAAGCTTTTGATCAATGAGCAATTTTTGGTAAAATTTAAAATAGTAGAATATTTTGACGAAATATTATGTTATATAATTCCAATGGATGCATGTCATATTTTGTTATGAAGGCCTTGGCAGTATGATAGGAAGGCAATGCATGATATTTGTGCTAATACATATACCATAGTTAAGGATGGAGTGAAACATAAATTGAAACCTTTGAAAGAATATTTGGTTCAAGTTTGTGTTAATGCAAGGGTTTGTTTAGTTGATGCAAGAAAATTCCTAGATGGAATGAAACATGATTTTTTTTTTTGCTTTGATTCCTAAGTCTAACTATGAAAATGTGGAAGATGTTCTAGTGGAGGCTACAGATTTGTTGCAAGAATTTCAAGGGATTGTTTCTGACATTGCACCTGAAGAGTTACCCCCTGTGAGGAAGATAATTCATCAAATTGATTTAATACTAGGATAAAGTTTTCCTAACAAAGCAGCCCATAGAATGTCTCCAACCGAAAGTGAAGAGTTGAACAAGCAAGTTCAAGAATTGTTGCATAAAGGCTTGATTTGGGAGAGCCTAAGCCCATGTGCAGTGCCTATTTTTTTGGAAGCAAGGAAAGGAGGAGAATGGAGGATGTGCACGGATTCAAGGTCTATCAACAAGATTACCATCAAATACAAATTTACATTACCTAGAATGGATGATATAATTGATTGTTTGAGTGGAGCAGAATACTTCACCAAGATTGACTTGAGTGGTTACCATCAAATTCAACTTCAAGAAGGTGATGAGCGGAACACAACTTTTAAGACCAAGTAGGGTTTGTATGAATGGTTGTTCATGCCTTTTGGACCAACCAATGATCCTAGTACATTTATGAGATTGATGAATGAGGTATTAAAAGAGTTTTTGGGAATATTTGTTATTGTTTATCTAGATGATATATTGATCTTTAGTAAGACACTAGAAGAGCATTTGTTGCATATCAGATTTGTTTTTGAAAATTTGAAGGAAGAAAATTTTCTCATTAACTTGAAAAAGTGCAGCTTTATGAAGAGAGAATTGGTATACTTAGGTTTCTTTGTTTCAAGAGAAGGTCTCAAGATGGAACCAGAAAAGGTGAAAGCTATTTTAAAACGGCCTAACCCTAGAAGTGCTACCAAGGTGAGATTATTTCATGGTTTGGTAAGTTTTTATAAAAAAATTAATAGGGGTTTTAGTAGTATTTGTTCACCACTAACTGAGACCATGAGAAGAGATAAAAGAGATTTCAGATGGACTATAGGAGCAACAAGAAGCTTTGATTTGTTGAAGGAAAAAGTGACTAAGCAACCTATTTTAGCACTCCCATATTTCAATACGGTATTCCAAGTTGATTGTGATGCAAGTGATAATTCTATTGGAGTTGTCCTAAGTCAAGAAGGTAAACCCATTGCTTATTATAGTGAGAAGTTAAATGATGAAAAAAGAAAATATTCAGTGCATGATCAAGAATTTTATGCCATTGTCCAAGCATTAAAAAAGTGGACATTATCTTTTTCCAAAGGAATTTGTTTTATTTACTGATCATCAAGAACTTCAATATTAGAGTAGTCAAGGGAAGTTAAAACAGAGACATGTGAAATGGGTAGAGTTCTTCCAAAGCTATACTTTTGTTTTGAAACATAGTAGTGTGAAGTCTATCAGGGTTGAAGATGCTTTGAGCAGAAGACAGGGTTTGTTGATTGAAATGCAGGTTGAAGTTGTTGGATTCAATGAGTTGAAGGAGTTGTATGAGGAGGATCCATATTTTGGAGAGGCTTGGAAGGCTTGCAAGGAGCCTATTTATGGTGATAAAACCAAGTGGTTGGATTATTTAATCCAAGACAGTATGTTGTTCAAAGGTAACAAGTTGTGTATTCCTAGGAGTTCAAAGAGTAAATTTGATTAAGGAAAAACATAGTGGAGGACTTGTAGGAAATTTCAGTTTTGATAAAACCATAGAACTTGTTGGAGAGAACTATTATTGGCCTCAGTTGAAGCAATGTATTAGAAAATTTTGGCTTGTCGAGGATCTAATGGGGACATGATTCAATATTTTTTTTTAGTAGATAGATTTTCCAAGATGGCTCATTTTATTCCATGTAAGAAGACTAATGATGTTGTGAATGTTGAAGAATTTTTTTTCAGGGAAATAGTGAGATTACATGGTCTCCCGAAGAGCATTGTTTTAGATAGAGATAAAAAATTTGTGGGGTACTTTTGGAGGACCTTATGGAAGAATATGAAGACTGATTTGAAGTTTTTTTCAACCTACCATCCACAAATAGATGGTCAAACAGAGGTGGTAAATAGAAGCTTGAGTAATTTGTTGAGATTCCTAGTTGGAGATAAGCCAAAAGGGTGAGATTTGATTCTACCTCAAGAAAAATTTGCATATAACAACTTGGTGAAAAGAAGTATAGGTAAATATCCATTACAATTTTTTTATGGCAGCAGCCCAGAGTTGTTTCAGATCTGAAAAATATTGATAATGTTGACAAGAAGAGTGCAGAAGCAGAAGACTTTGCTAAACACATAAAGAGCATACATGAAGAGGTACAAAATCACATCAAAAAAATGAACTTTCAGTATAATTCCAAGGCTGATTTGAAGAGGATACATAAGGAGTTTCAGGTTGGTGATGAGGTGATGGTACACTTGAGAAAGGAAAGATTTCCAGTTGGTACATATAAAAAGCTAAAAATGAAGAAATTTGGGCCTTTCTGAATTGAGAGTAGGCATGATTCAGGTAATTTATATGAAGTAGAGTTTCCTAGTGGACTTAATATTTCACCTATTTTAATATTTATGATCTAATAAAGTTTCATGAATCTTAAAGTGATGAAGGTACAATAGGTGAAATGATTCATTTACCAAAACCTACTTCAAAAAGAGGGGAAAATGGAGGCAGTTTTGGACAGCAGGGTGAGTAAGAGTACACGACACAAGAAATACTTTCAGTACTTGTTCAAGTAGTTTGGAATGCCTATTGAGGACTCATCTTGGTTGTCAAAAGCTAAGGTTGAACATCTTAGTTACCCTCATGAGAAGTGACAGGGTCACTTTTCTTCTACCTTGGGTGTCTGATGCAGGAGCATCCACAGTGTACTGGCAATCATGTGTCACCAAAAATATTTTATTTTTCTTTGTTTGATTTCAATAAGGACCTAGGTGTTAGAAAATAATAATTTCCATTTGCAACATTGTAAATTCCAATGGGGTGAAAATTTAATGTAAATTTGATAGGAAATTACCCTCCAATAATTCGGTAATTGTAATTGTAAATGGATAAGTCTTTGGGCATCCCACCTTTGGAGGAGGTCAAAAGGGGTCATAAATGTATGTACATGTGTCATGAAAAGTCTAAAAGTTGGTTTCCAAAGGTATATTTCATGTTGCTTGCGTGTCTTTGCATGCAACCACTGTTATGATAGTTGTAAGGAATCTGTAAGTTATGTAAGATGTCATAATTCCCCAAACTTGATTGGTCAAAAGTCTAGGCACCCAAGAGAGGTTGGCATGCATGTTGCCACATGTCTTATGTCATATTTTTAAAATCCCAAGGGAGGGAATACTTCTTCAAGGAGGTTTTGTTGATGGTTTTGGAAAACCATTGTTTTTTTTCTCCTTCCTCATTCTCTATTAATTCATGCTTTCTCTTTTGGAGAGGGGAGGCTTGGAGAAGTGAAGTTTGCATATCAAAATACTACCAGAATTGCGACAAATTGTTGAAGACAATTTTTTTTGCAGGTGTTCCATGTGATATTGGAGAGGAGACCATGAGCTTCAAATATTTGTAACCTTTTTCATGTTTGAAGATAATTAAAGTTACTGATTTTTTCTTCGTATTTCTATTCATATTATGTATTGGCAACCTTCACATGTTGTGTTTTTTGGGGTTTTGTAATCGGGTTTGAAAGGGAGAGTATCCCTTTTCATCAAATACTACATATATGTGAATGAAAGATTATTGAATTATAATTATTCTAACTTTGGAGATGTTTATGTTTACTGTATATTGTTATGAACAATTGATTGTCGTGTGCATGTGTTAATGGATGTAGGTATGTGTTCCATTCCTCCAGGTGGAGGGGAAGTATCACTCGAGAGAAGATCTCAGTTGGGTAATTGGTAAAAGTAAACAATCTAAGCATATACACACACCACATTAGAATGATTGTTTTGAGTCAGTTTGTGGGTAATAGGTAAGTCATCCTTAGCTAGTATGTCTACATTTGAGAGTCTTGTTTACTTTTGCATGCATTGGGTTATGTTTATCTGTTTTAGATTTTGAGATCTTTCTTGTGTTATTACGATAATATGGACAAGTGGGTTGTACATGGAAGTATGTTTATATATGTATATTATCAATATGATGGTAATTGTGAATGGCTATATGTGAAATGGATGTGAACATATATATGTATATAGTATAAACATGTATCCATATGTATATGTATATCGATACATGTGTACGTTGGCGAATGGACTCATACAGATGCATCAATATAGATATACCTACACATGTGTGTACATAGAGGCATATACATTTATAAATATATATATGCATACATTCAATATAATGTGTTTATTATATACTATATTTCTTTTATTCACATTTATATATAAATATAAATATATATATACATATATATACCAATACGTGCTAAGTATTTAAGTATATATATATGTATATAATATATATTATATATGTTTATATATAATATATATATTAAACATATCATATATGTAATTTGAGATTGATTGACTCTTATTATTTAAAGCTGATTTTAAAGGTTGTTTAGTAGTCGATAAAGATTAAGGAATGAAGCTTGATATTGACCAAGTCTATGGAGGCCGATTTATAAGCTTTAGACTACTAGTAGAAACCGATTATCATGTAAATGGAATGTGATGTATGGCGTAGAAATTACCTTTGATATTGCTATTTCTCTTATGTTTGACTTGGTTGACGTCTTAATGGAAACCAGGCTTGGCTTTGTACAATGTAATCAATAGCTATAGCTGATTCATTTATTTGAAGGGTCGATTGAAACCTACTATCATAATTTGGAAGTTGATTGAGCTTTATGGCACCAAATGTGAAGGATATAGAACAACAAATAGTGCCACCTTTGAGTTTGAATTTTTGTAGATTTCTTCTCATTGAAACAAGTCAAATTCTACATTTACACTTTGATTTAGTCTTTGAATTTTTATCTTGGAAACTAACTGATTTGTAGGAGGATTTGCTAAGTTTGAGCTTAGTTGATCACCACCTTAACACTGAGTTGCATTGCATGAATCTAGTTGTCATTTTGCATACCTAAACCGTAGGATTTGAGGTTGCTTGGATACTCTATAAATAGCTGAACTATTCCATTGTGAGGGACACATTCCTTCAAGAGATTACATATCTTTTGCAATTCATATTTCTGTATATTTCTAGCCATACTTTGCTTTGCATTGTGAGAGAGATAGGAGTGAGGTCATATAGTTGAGAGGTGATTATAATTTGAGAGGAGTGAGCTATCAACAAGTGAGATAGAGATAGTTGAGAAGCTGATTATCATTTAATTTTATTTTGGAGAAGGGTTGAACTACTATCATTAATTTGCATAAGCGATAATAGGCATGAGGATATCTTCTTCTTTATTATTTACTTAGAATTTTTATGTTTTCTATGTTGCTTGAAATATCTTTTGTGTGTGCATTAGAAGTGTTTTTAAATGCCATGAAAAGGAAATTGAAGCTTATATGCTATTTTTGTATTGTTTTTGTAATACTCCATAATAGGAGATTGGTGTATATCATAGATATTATATACTAGGCTTGATTGAATGTAAGAGTCACTTGCGGTACACTCGACTAAGTCATTGATTTAACTAGGAAAGCTTGTGTTACTCCTAGGATGGTTAATCCAATATGGTAGGGATCTTGTGTACTTACTTGTTAAGTAGATTCATTTCAAGTAGATTAAAATGGTGGTAGGTTATTTTGGGGTTACACAATATCCATTGAAGGACAATACCTATGCGTAGTTTAAGATAGCCCCAAGTCAAATCGACCCTGAGTAGTGTATGTGATAGATGACTCTCAGTAGGAATACTGAATGTAACAATTTTTCCAAAGTAGTGTAATGTTCAAGACTCCACTATGGATTGTGTGACTACCAAGACTACATTGTCAGTTCATCGTGGTCCAGTATTACATGCTAGTTCGAGATTGTGGGATTAGAAGTTCTAGTTATGTAGGACACAACAAAATGCTCAGTTGGTTGTCGTTATCGGTTAATCTACCATTCTCTTCATTGAAGGGAAGGGCCATCTATCGAATGATAGATGTGTGTGGGAACACATTATGAGTCTGTAGTTGGTGGAAAAGAACCAAAGTGATGCTTCTCTTCCACAACATATGATAAAAGAACCAATATTTGAAAGGAAGGATCCTGGACCATCTTACAACCATTTATTCTAAAGATATTTGAACTATATATGTAATTGTATGCTTTCTTACATTGATATTTATATGAAATGAAAAGGAATTCATTATGTATTATTTTATCCATCTTGATTGGAAATTATCAATAAAAGAAAAGAAAAAATTTATTGCAATGATTTGTTACTTGTTTATTTACTCGTTTGGTGTAAATTTAGAAAATTTTACTTCATAGAAGGGTTAGTACATTACATGTGGTATCAAGGCTACTGGGTTTAGCTCTGGAACCTATGAGATCATCAAATTTTTTTTTTCTGTCAAACATTATCTAATGTTGTGAAATTCTTGTGTAGGATGGTGTGTCTCAGATTAACTGCTCGAAAGTCAGCAATTGAAAATGAGTGTTACCTGAAGGAAAAGAAGGAAAAACAATCCATCATTAGAGCCATAGAGGGAAACAAGTACGATAATGTTGTCTGGTTGAGTGACACTGAAACCTTTAGTCATACACTTACTCAGAACAGTGATGTGAAGAGGAAGATGAAGATGGAGGCTATGTATAATCACCTACCAACCATCTCACCAGAAAAGTCTGAGTCATTACCACTTTCTAGGGATATTCCTTCAGAAGAAAGTGTTAGCCCAACATTCATCTTTAGGAATCCTAGAGTTCTACCACTAGCTGAAGTAATACCAATTTATTCAAGTAAAGAGTCTAGGGGTTATGTACCATGGACACCGCCAGATGAGAAATGGTCTCATGAACAAATGTCTGCAAAATTTGTTAACTATGATGATGATGAACACCATATTGACATTGGTTCTCGTAACTATGTATCAGATGTTAAATCTAAAGGTTATTATCCTTTTTGGGATAGGTATGAACAAATGAGAGATGAACACAAATAAAGGGAACAACAATTTTCTCAGTCGATAGGTTATACTCCTTTAATTTATGTGTACGAGAGTGAATCCAAAGGATATTCTCTACTCGACTATCTATATAGTAACTCCATGTAATCGAAAGGATATTGAAATCCTTAAGAAATGATTAAAACTATGTGTTTATCAAAAGAAGCATGTGCTTAATCTTATGTGGAATTCTTGTGTACTTTTATTTTTTCGATAAGATAATTGATAACATAATTTAGTCTAACATGGATAAAGCATTCAGGTAAAAACCAATTACATAAGTATGGTGAGGACACAAACGAATCCCGGTGGAAGTTAGGAGGTTGGACAAGGAACCACTGGAGTAGAGGCTATTCCTTACCAAATCTTGGCAAGGTTGGCGAACCTTGAACAAGAAAGACTTAAGGATAAGGTAGAAAATGAAGTAACCATTAATGATCATGAGGGAAAAAATTCTTCCCAAGGGAATAATGAAAACCATAATCATGAGAAGGAAAAATCACCTACACCATTTATTGAGAGGAATAAGAAACTTGTGTCTTCCAAAATTTTGAGGGACATGAAGAAGATAATTCCACCCAAGTTTGACAATAGTGCTGGAAGTGATGAGGCTGAAGTGTGGCTTGTTCAAATGGAAAACTATTTTGAAATATGAAACTATGATGAGGTTACGAAAGTCGCATGGGGTGTGTATCAGTTAGTGGGAGAAGCCTCTAATTGGTGCATGAAAAATAAGTTGGAACTAAATATCAACTCATGGAAGCTAACATGGGGAGAATTTGTGGAGATGTTTTGCAAAAGATGGTTACCAAAACTATATTATGACCAAAAACTCTCAGATTTCTAGGGTTTGAAACAAGGTAACATGACAGTCAATGAATATTGGGATAATTTTACCCGAATTCTACTCTATGTTCCCATATATCACAAGGATGAGCGTTTCTGCATTAGTACATTTATAATGGGACTCAATAGTCAAATTGGAGGGGAAATATGCATGATCCAACAACAATGGATCTTGTATATGAGAAAGCAATTAAGCAAGAGAAAAAGCTTAATGCTAATTCCACTCATCAAGAAAGAAAAGAGAAAAATAAGGATGTGGAAGTTCCTATAAGATAGCTCCAAAGAAGGCAGAATCAACACAAAAAATTCCAAGGCAAAAGGGGAAAAGATTCCACAATAATGGAAAAGAGTTTAGGAGAAAGCAAAAAAAGAATGATACTAGCGTGGGTAATACCAACAAGGCTAATGAAAATACCAACAAGTATGGAGAAAGCATAGGGAAAAGAGGACTGGCTACAAGATTTTTTATATGAAGAGGGGATCACTATGCATGTGAATGTCCAAATAAAACTTCTGGCTCGCGATCATATAGTAATCCATTACCCAACCAACGGGAAATTTTTTAGCAAAGGATACATGCAGTTATGGACGATCGATAGGAAGATTACCAAGTAACACTAGTCAAAATGCCAAGTGTTTTGTTTGTCTTACCTATTTTTGTTCTTATTAATACTGGTGCAACTGAGAATTTAATTTCACCTATAATAGCTAAACAATTATCTAGAAAGGCGAGACACATGGAAATGTCTTGGGATGTAGAGTATGCAAACCAAACAAGAGAAAAGGTGGATCAATGTCTATTCGAGGCTAGGACACAACTACCTAATTTTTCTACACAAAGTTAACCTTTATGTCACACCTCTAGGATCATATGATGTTATCCTAGGAATGAATTGGTTGTGGAAACATAGGGCTATAGTAGATTGACATGCAAAAACTGTAGAATGCCTAGATTTCAGAAATCAAGTTAAATTCCAAGGGATACCTAGGGAGGTTAGGGTTATGCAACTTATAAGAGCTAAGAAGAAGGGGTGTAAAATCTTCACCGTAAAGATTAAATAACTTTGGAAGAATAGTGATGATTCTAAGTACCAAAGTTTTCAATAATTAGAAGATGGGGAAATAGATGAAATTAGAAAATCAGATATGGAGGAGTATCTCATTTTGAGGAATTTTTCGGATGTGTTTCCAGAGGAGCTACTAGGGTTGCCTCCGAAAATAATATTTGACTTCTCTATAGATATTGTTTTAGGGTCAGAACCTATTTCTAAGGTACCCTATAGGATGAAAACCACTGAACTTATGGAACTTAAGGAACAATTGGACGAATTGTTGTCAAAAGGACTGATAAGACCAAGTTTTTCACCTTGGGGAGCACTAGTCATATTTGTTAAGAAGAAGGATGGTACATTGTGTTTGCTCATAAACTATTGTATTCTTAAAAAAGATAAGGTTAAGAACAAGTATCAATTTCCACATATTAATGAACTTTTTGATCAAATGAGGGTTATCACCATATTATCTAAAATCGATCTAAGATTTGGATATCACCATTTGAGGGTTAAGGATGAAGATATCTTTAAAAATGCATTTAGAACTAGATATGGACACTATGAATTCAATTTTTTACCTTTTTGTTTAACAAATGCACTTGCAACATTCATAAATTTAATGAATAGTGTGTTTAGGGATTACCTCGACAAATTTGTACGTTTTTCTAGATGATATTTTTATTTATTCTAGAAATGAGGAAGAAAATTGTAAGCATTTAGAAATGGTCCTACAACGTTTGAGAGAGCATAGGTTGTATGGTAAAATTTCCAAGTGTACATTCTTCTAAAAAAAATTATATTATTTAGGTCATGTGATTTCAGAAAATTGAATTGTTGTAGAACCAGTGAAGATCAAAGTAGTAATTGAATGGCCTATACCCAAAAACGTGTCGGAAGTAAGAAGTTTCATGGGTTTGGTAGGGCATTATAGGAATTTTGTAGCAAAATTTTCTACATCACTTTTCCAATTAGCTATTTGCAAAAGAAAGGAAATAGATTTGAATGGAACGAGAAGTGTCAAGAGGCTTTTGATCTACTTAGAAAAATTAACCACCACATTAATCATAAAGATACCAAATCTTGAAGGTAACTTTATGGTTATTACAGATGCATGCAGAGAAGGGTTAGGAGGTGTTCTAATGCAATATGGCCAAGTAATTTCCTACAAATCTAGAAATCTGAAATGGTATACGATATATTATGCACCACATGATTTAGAATTGGCATCTATAGTTCATGCATTGCAAATGTGGAGGCATTATTTGCTAGGAAAACCCTTTGAGTTGAAAACTGACCATAACAGGTTAAAGTTCCTTCTACTCAACCTATTTTAAATGCTAGACAAAGAAGATGGTTAGAGTTAATAGTTGACTATGATTTTAATATCAATTATATTAAGGGAAAAGAAAATCAGGTTGCTGACACATTAAGTCGAAGATGACATATTGCTTTCATTGTAGTAATTCAAACTAATTTCAAGGGGCAAGTACTCCAAAAGTGAAAGGAGGATGAGTATTATTTTCAAGTTAAGCAACTACTCACAGATAATCCACAAGATTCTAGGTATAAAGGTTTTCAATTTGAACCTAATGGATTACTTAGATTCAAGGGTAGAATGTATGTACCTGACGTAAAGGAATTAAGAAATCTGGTATGGAAGGAAATACATGAATCATCATACTCTGGACATCTTGGAGTGACAAAAATGATGGTTGATGTAAAACCATTATACTTTTAGAAGGGAATGAAAGGAGATGTCGCTAGTTTTTTGGCTAGGTTTCTTCAATGGAAAAGGGTGAAATATGAGCATCATCATCCTGCGGGCTTGTTATACCCACATGATATACCAGAGAGGAAGTGGCAAGTCATGAGTATAGACTTTGTGCAAGGATTGCCTATGTCAAGGAATAATCACAATGCCATACTAGTGGTAGTATATAAGCTTACGAAAGTGGCACATTTTATAACTGGGAACCTAACCAATGGAGCACCCGTCATAGCAAGAAATGTTTTGTAGGAAGTATTTAGATTAAATTGGATTCTTGAAAAGATTATTTCAGATAGGGATGCATGAGTCACTTTTAGGTTTTGGAAAACCTTGTTTTTTGCACTAGGGACTCAATTAAATTTTAGGTCAGTATATCATCCAGAAACAGATTAGAAAATGGAAAGGGTAAACCAAGTATTGGAATACCTACTTAGGATTTATTGCATTGATCAATAGTACAAGTGGGAAGATTGCTTAAACTTATTTGAATTTTTTTATAATAACTCTTACCATTTTGCAATTAAGATGGCTCCATTCGAAGCTTTGTATGGGTGAAAGTGTAGAACTCCTATAAGTTGGGATAAACTTGAGGATCAAGTGAGTCTTCGACCATAAAAGTTGGTTGAAATGGATGAACAAGTTAAGATTATTAAGCAAAGGTTAGCTAAAGCTAACAATTGACAAAAAAGTTACACTAATGCTAAGAGAGTACCCTGTAATTTTCTCTTAGGTGACAAAGTATTGTTGAGAGTGAAACCTCACAAGAGCTCCATTAAATTTGGAAATTCTTATAAATTATCCTCATGTTATGTTGGACCTTTCGATATTCTAGAGGAAGTGAATCGAGTAGCCTATTGGGTCACGTTTCCACCAACTCTTGCTAGAATGCATAATTTATTCCATGTGTCCTACCTTACAAAGTGTATACCAGGGGATAATCATGTAATTGATTGGATTGCTTTACAGGTACGAGACCCCGAAGTAGTAACTCTTGAGCCTATCAAGGTTCTAGGAACATGTAAGCTATGCTTGCGTAACAAAGAAGTCTTGTAGCTCAAAGTCCAATGGGACCAGTACGCAAAAGACTCAACTACTTGGGAGGACTATGTAGGAATTCGGCAGAAATTTCCTGATATTCTTGATGATTTTGTGAATGTTGAATAATATAATGTTAGTTGTTATGTTTTGAATAATACCTTAGGTGATTAGGGATGATGATTCATAAGGGGGGAGCATGTTACACCCCAATTATAGAGTTACTATTTACTATTACGACATAGGGTAAACATGGATGTAATGTGAATTTTGGAGATGAATAAATATGCTTGTACCTTGTTATCAGTATATATGTTATTTAATTTGATAATTTTATCATTTGATGTTACCTCGGTTGATGTTATTCATGGTGAAATACAACATATATGTGAATGAAAGGTTATTGAATTATAAGTATTCTAACTTTGGATATGTTTATGTTTATTGCATATTGTTATGAACAATTGACTGTTGTGTGCATGTGTTAGTGGATGCGGGTATGTGTTCCATTACTCCAGGCGGAGGGAAAGTATCACTCAAGAGAAGATCTTGGTCGAGTAATTGGACAAAGTAAAATATTTGAGCATATACACACACCACATTAGAATGATTGTGTTGAGTTAGTTTGTGGGTAATAGGTAAGTCATCTTGATGGCACTCTCAAATTTTGCAAATTTGAAGTGTCCATTTCGAAAAAAATTGCCTCTGCACTTTCAGAAGTGCACTTGATAAATCAGTCTGAGTGACCCACTTTGGAGGGTCAAAATTTGAAGCTTGTTGTTTTTTGTTCAAAACCCATTTGCAAACATAATCAATTGACATATGTGAACATGCAGGTCAATTTTCAACTTCTCATGATAAGTTTTGATGGGGTTTCGAAAAGCAAAGCTAGAGGGTTTTGACATTGTTCTGTTGATTGCAAACTTTAAGTCTTGCAAAGTTGCCTCCTATTTGAGCTTGTATTTTGCAACTGGTTGGTTGTCATGCCAGAATGAGTGTTGTTCTGCATTCTCCCCACCTAAATGAGCTCGTATGCAAATTTTTAGAGTCTCATGATCTAATTTTCTATTTTTTAACAAGTCGAAACCAAATGCAATTTCTCCTGTTTTGTATTTGCATTTTCAGAAACCTTTCTAAGAGGCCAACTTTCAGCATCAATATCATGTTATCAATGATGGTTCAAGAAAATTCCTTTTGCACATGTACTCAGGGTACCTAAATGATCTACTGTGTCTGGTGGCAGCTCACCAGGAGTTGATTTGGTATTTTTCCAACGAGGTGTTTTCATGAGTTTTAATTAATTCCGAATAGGTTGTTGCAGAAAGTTCAACTGAGCAACTTTGATAGTTAGTATCTTTCACCTCAGGAGTCCTTTTTCTGAGTCGTTTGTTGCACTACATTCTTGGGTCAAATGACTACGTGCCTACAAGTTTTAATGGCTCCAAGAGGTTGTTTGACTAGTTTCCCAAGTTGACTCCAAAGCAAACTTGACCAGTTTTGACCATTCTTCAAATAGGCTAGAAAGCAGATTTTAATGGCATCCCAGTTTGAATTTTCTCACTAGAAGCATTCAAAAGTTGTCTCAAGGTAATTCAATGTAAAAAATTGTTTGAATTTTTATTTATTTTTAGTTGGGTCCATGAGGGGACCCGACATCTATCACATAAATTGAGGAAGGCAATGTTATGTGTAACTTGCATTTGATTTGATGTTCAAAATGGACTAATGACTTATAAAGAAGTTTGATCCTTAGCATTCTAAAGTGAGAACAAGGCAAGTTAAGAAATGAGAACAATCACTGTGCATGAGCAAACTTTACCATCAGATGTACTTGAATGTATTGGGCCACCACCATTTACCCAACTTGAAGGTCAAGCTATTTCAAGAAAAATATAAATTGATAATCCAAAGCATTATGGGTAAAAAAAAAAATGTTTTAAATTATGGATCTTGAACCAAAAAATGTGGATGCAACAAAAGTGATCTAGAGGTTCTATTTTTAGAGGCCAAAGATTGTCATTATGCATAATTATACATGCTCTTAAACAGAACAACAATGCCTATTTTAAGGGCATCAAAATGAGTTACTGGCATGGCATTTTGTGGTGATCAAATGGAGTTTTCATTGAGGAAATACAATTAAAAAATGGTATTCATAAGGATTGTATATGCAATTTTCATTATAGTTTTTCAGTTAGGATATACTTTGCAAATCATTTGGTACTTGAATAGAACACAGATTAGGAAAGAAAGGTTGCTTATATTGGAGAGAGTGAATGGTTCAAAGTGAGATGCCATTAATGTTTCAATACTTTCTGCTAAGCAACTACAAATTTTATACAGGAAAAACAATCAGGAATATACGAGTATTGTTGCTGATTTTTAGGCCAAGAAAATATTCCATTTATATTACAAACAGAAGATGAGGTGATACAAACTTTGTGTGCACCTTCTCATATGGAAGTGTTGGTATTTTTTTCTTATAGTTTGACAATGTGTTCCCTATTTATAGTGGTGTTCCATTTACCAGGGGAAATTCACAACACTTTTTAATCTTGCTAAGTTGTTTGAATAGTTACATGATATTGAGAAAGAACTCCAAAAATGATGGCAGCACACCTTGTGAAGATTAGAGAATCATGTTGTGATGCATTTATAGTGATTTGGGAGTGTCTTGCAGCTATGGCGTGAACTCATGTTGTGAACAAATTAAGTTTGAAGGAAGGCACATGATTTATTGACGAATGCCTCTGTTAAATGTGGTCTCAATGAGATTCCTGGCTTGCAATACACGCGTAATGGTTTGTTGAGAAGGCTTTAGAAAATTTCAAGCAAATGTTATTGGTAGATGCAAGACAAAATACCCCAACCTTTGATAGCACCTTCCCCGCCTTGCCCGCGTGTGAGCCTATGATACCTGTTGAAGGCGAGTAAGGGAAACGCCATCACTTGTGTGGAAAAATGGATTTGAGAAATTTTCTAGCAAATACAGTCAGCATGGGGGATGTTTGGAGCCACATTCAAAAAAATAATGGGCTTGATGGATTTGTTCAAGGGGCATGGCCTGGAGCAGAGGCATGGAGATCCATCAAAGCAATTGGGAGGCTCGCACCATCACACGCAGGGAAATGTCAAATAACAGAGGGGCTCGAACTAAGGGGTTTGATAGAAAGCCTCAAAATTCTCAAGCGAATGCGTGGATGGAAGAGAAAATTCATGCCATGAGGGGAAGTGGGTAGTTTGCAATAAAAATGTATCAAAATTGTTTGAGGAAACTCTATTTTGTGTTATAGAGGCAAGCTGAAGTTTGACAGAGCTTGAGCAAACATAGAAGAAAACTCGCTACATGGCATGATCTCACAGACCTCACGGGATATCGGTGATGCCATCAAAAGAGTGGCGAGATGTGTGAGGTTGTGCGGGGTGAGTGTGGGTGTGGACCTGAAAAAATTAAGGGCTTCTCCATTAAAAAATTGAAGTATGAATGATTGGTCGAAGCTCTTCAAAAAATATAAAAGAAAGTTTTAAATGTGTGGTAAATTGGTGACACGAGAATGAGTAAAGTTTCTTACCCAAGGAGGATAAATTGGCCCCATTTAAATTTTAAAAGGCACATGACAAGTTTCAATATTTGAAATATGTAAAAGTGAAAGTTTTCGAATATTGGGAGAATGTGCAAATATAAAGCACAAAGGGTAAACATTTTAAGTGGGGTGAATATTTTACTCGATGAGTAAAATAAAAGGTGAAAGAAAAATGTCCAGAATATTTTAAATAAATAATTTCTATCTGTTGGAGATAGAATACACGTGAAAATGCACAAGGTGAGTAAAATGGAAAATAAAAGGTGGGCCTGAGAATTAAATAATGCTCAAATGCAATATTTAAATTGTTTATTTTAAAATCCAAGCTAAAGATGGAGTATGTGATATTATTTTAAGGGGAAAAATATTTTAAAATGGGTGAGATGTTAAATGTAAAGTGCATGGGAGTATTTTCTGGAGTGAATAAGTATCCACTGGGAAATATTTTTCATTGGCTAAAAATGATATGCACGGGGAAAATTGGATTTTATATTCACTATTGTTTGAAATTTATTATTTTTGGGAGATAAACATGAGCAGAAATATTAAATTTATAAGTCTTTGATATTTGGAAGTGGTTAAAGTATAGTGCAGCAAATAAAAGAGAGGGAAATGAAGTTTTCATGGGAGAACAAAGATATTTTTCAACAGCAGGGTAAAATTGGAGATTCTCACATAACAAAATTTTTAGTTACTAAACAACAGATTGCAAAAGGAAAAATCAAGGCAAATTTTGTTGTAGAGAGAGGAGAGAGGCTTTAAAAATTTATGGTCAACGGTGAGTGGAGTTTCCAGATGGCATCTTTGGATCAACTTTAGGGTTGTTTTTGTTTTCTTTTATTCTTTTCTTGTCTCATTTGTAAGGGGTTCCAATTTTCTGAAAGCTCGGCAAGTCAAGCAAAAGCTCTGGGTAGAATTGTAAGGCTAGGATGAATTGTAATTAAGTCATTAAATCTGAGGTGTCTATGTTTTGAATTATGTTTATGTGTTTATTTTAGCTGATAATTGTCTCCATGGCTGAACTGTAATGCTCTTTTGGATTCAATAATAAAATTGTCTAATTCTTTTCATGCACATTTGTTGTATTTGAGTTATATCTATTGTTGCCATCTATTCTATGAATGATGTAATTTCTTTAATAAAGCACAAGCTTCATTTATTATTGCCTATTGTTTAGGGGACAATGTAAATGCTTTAACAAATGTGACAGGAGTGTTATGTTTCAGGTGGATTTATAAGAAGAGTTATCAGATAAAGCTTCAATGGTCTGGTTGTCATAATGTGATAGCATTTGCAAGGATCTTCAAAACATGCTTAACACTATAAGATGAGGTGTTACATGACTCCATAGCCCTTTCTTTTGGCATTGGTCAATCTTCATGCTTCTATTGTTTTCAGTTTGGTCCCAACTCTTTAAATCAAAAACCATTTCAATTTTGTTTTGTTGAGTTATGTTTATCATGTTCTCCATGTTGGTTAATGAAATTCACTCAAGGTGTTAGCCAATTTTGAGTGATATTTTAGGTTTCTCAACATAATTTTGTGAGAGCATTATCTGTTAAGCAATATCATGTTACTTGTGTATCTAGATTTTTAGATTTTGCTAAAGCGTTACCCCCCTAGGTCTTATAGAGCCTGAAGTGTAGGGGAAATGTGTTTCAATTCCATTTCCTATCAGTTGGCCACTAGCCTTTGTGGTTCTTGAATATAGAGGTTGGCTACCTCTTAGAGAGTTTCAAAGCCTAGCAGGAAAAAACACCAACACATCCTTAGCTAGTATGTCTATATTTGAGAGTCTTGTTTACTTCTACATGCATTAGGTGATGTTTATCTGTTTGAGCTTTTGAGATCTTTCGTGTGTTATTACAATCACATGGAAAAGTGGGATGTATGTGGAAGTATGTTTATGTATATGCATATGTGTGGATATACCACATGTACAAATTTATCAATATCATGGTAATCGTGAATGGCTATATGTGAAATGAATGTGAACATACATATATGTATAGTATAAACAAGTATCCATTTGTATATGTATAACGATACATGTGTAATTTGGTGAATGGACACGCTCATACAGATGCATCGATATAGATATTGATGTAGACCAGGGAGGAAAACTATAAAAGAACACAATTCAAAGTATTTTGAACCCTCTTTCAATCACCAAAACCCAAACTCACCCTTATTCCTCAATTCTTTCATATTTCTCTTGTAGCCATCCAAACAAAGAAATTTGTGCATATCTCTCAAAAAACTCCTCAAACCCACAAAAAAAAGGTCATTTCAAATACCCTTTACCTTCTTACAAAACATATCTCAAAATAACATTAGGTCACTTTGAACCAACACCTCCCAAACAATGATGCTACACTGCCCTCATAGGCCAATTAGGCCACTTTTACAAATAATCCACCATGAAATATTTTCTCTGACTGAAAAATCTCATTCCCTAACCTTGACTATGCTTCAAAAATATTGAATCAACAATTCCTAACAAGAGAAACAACTATTAGATTTCCTAGACATCAAACCCTTGCTTTAGGCCAATTCCATGCTTAAAACATGAGGGTTTATTGAAAATCATTACCCCAGGCCTTGCCTCACCTTACCACTACCTCAAACACCTCAAAATATACCTGCACATGCTTACTAAATCATCTCCAACCCTTTAATATTGCATTTTATGCAAACTTCATCATTTAGCCATCAACTTTGAACCAAAAATCAATGAAAACACAACTAGGGCAGCATGCAAATTTTAACAAAACACCTTCCCTGCTCTCAAAACCTCCATTAACATCTAAAAATAACCAATTTCACCCATTCCAAAAATTCTTAAACTATTCTATAGGTGGAATGGGTGATTAATCCATTTTATACACCTTCAAACCCTTAAAATAGGGTTCTTAACCTGTTAATAGAAAATTGCTTGTAAAATCCCTAAATCTCAATGGAATTGAATCAAACCAAAACCAATATCTTGTTACTTCATATATATATCAACTAAAATGAAAATGGAATCAAAACCAGATGGTATGGGGATGTACAATGGCCTACAACATCAATTTACCAATAAATTCTAAGAAAACAGAGTTTTATTTATGGTTTTCAACTTCAATACAAACTCTAGAACCAAAATTCGACCCACACACCCTATATTTAAACCTTACAAAACCAAAATAAACTAAAAAAATGCCCTCAAAATTAATTTCAACTTACATGACCGTTGAGCTTCTCTTATTTTGCATTTTTGCACTTTTTTACAACTTTTTCAATATGACAACTTTTTACAAGATTAGCATTTTTTGCAAAATGAACTCCTAAAGACTCAAATCACAATTCCAATGGTCTATTATGACCTTATTGAACCCAAAAGACTCAAAAAAACCTAAGACCAACCTATCAAATACCTTATTTGATCAAACTTGCAAAAGATGAACTTGGTGCCCCTGCACCAAATATACCTACACATACATGTACATAGAGGCATATAAATATATATATGCATACATTCAATATAATGTGTTTATTATATATTATCTTGCCTATATTCACATACATTTATATATATATTGAATTTATGCTTTCTTTATTAGACTTATGATATATATATAAATATATATATATATATTAAACATATCATATATTTTATTTGAGATCGATTATCTCTTATTCTTCAAAGCCGATTTTAAAGGTTGTTTAGTAGTTGATAGAGATTAAGGAATGAAGGTCGATATTGGTCAAGTCTATGGAATTCGATTTATAAGCTTTATATTGCTAGTAGAAACTAATTATCATGTAAATGGCACACAATGTATGGCATAGAAATTATCTTTGATATTACTATGTTTCTTGTGCTTCAATTGGTCGACGTCTTAATGGAGACCATGCTTGACTGAGTTTTATGGCACCAAATGTGAAGGATATAGAATAAAAGATAGCGCCACCTTTGAGTTTGAATTTTTGTAGATGTCTTCTCATTGAAACAAGTTGAATTCTTCATGTGCACTTTGATTTAGTCTTTGAATTACTGTCTTGGAATCTAGTCAATCTGTAGGAGGATTCATTGAGTCTGAGCTTATTTGATCACCACCTTAACAATGAGTTGCATTGCATGAATCTTGTTTTCATTTTGCATGCCTAAACCGTAGGCTTTGAGGCTACTTGGATTCTCTATAAATATCTAAACTATTCCATTGTGAGGGACACATTCCTTTAAGAGATTACATATCTTTTGCAATTCATAGTTCTGTATATTTCTAGCCATACTTTGCTTTGTATTGTGAGAGAGATAGGAGTGAGGTCATATAGTTGAGAGGTGATTATAATTTGAGAGGAGTGAGCTATCAACAAGTGAGATAGAGATAGTTGAGAAGTTGATTATCATTTCATTTTCCATTGCAGAAGGGCTGCACTGCTATCATTAATTTGGATAAGCGATAATAGGCATGAAGATCTCTTCTTCTTTATTATTTACTTAGAATTGTTATGTTTTCTATGTTGCTTGAAATGTCTTTTATGTGTGTGCATTAGAAGTTTTTGTGAATTCCATGAAAAGGAAATTGAAGTTTATATGCTATTTTTATATTGTATTTGTAATACTCCATAATAGGAGATTGGTGTATATCATAGATATTATATACTAGGCTTGATTGAATGTAAATTTCACTTGAGGTACACCCAGCTAAGTTATTGATTTAACTAGGAAAGCTTGTGTTACTCCTAGGATGATTAATCCAATATGGGAGGGGGCTTTTGTACTTACTTTTTAAGTAGATTCATTTCAAGTAGATTAAAAAGGTGGTAGGATAGTCTAGGGTGATAGAATATCCATTGATGGACAATACCTATGCATAGTTTAAGATAGCCCCAAGTCAAATCGACCCTGAGTAGTGTATGTGATAGATGACTCTCAGTAGGAATATTGAATGTGACACTTTGACCAGAGTAGTGTAATGTTCAAGACTCCACTATGGATTGTGTGACTACCAAGACTATATTGTCAGTTCACCGTGATCCAATATTACATGCTAGTTCAATATTATGGGATTACAAATTCTAGTTATGTAGGATACAATACTATGCTCAGTTGGTTGTCATTATCAATTACTCTACCAATCTCTTTGTCGAAGGGAAGGGCCATCTATCGAATGCTAGATGTGCGGGGTACCGCATTATGAGTCTGTGGCTGGAAAAAAAGTGCCTGAGTGATGATTCTCCTCCACAACAGGCAACAAAAGAACCAAGATTTGAAAGGAAGGATCCTGGACCATCTTACAAATATGTGTTCTAAAGATCTTTGAGCTATGTATATAATTGTATGTTTTCTTACATTGATGTTTATATGAAATTAAAAGGAATTCATGTTGTATTATGTTATGCATCTTGATTGGAAATTATCAATAAAAGAAAAGAAAAGTTTTATTGCAATGATTTGTTACTTGTTTATTTACTTCTTTTTGTAAATTTAGAAATTTTTACTTCATATAAGGGCTAGTACGTTACAAAATAAATCTTCCAAAAATAATTCTATGTAGTGAAAGACCAATGATAGTCTCTCAACTTATCCAAAAATGTCCATATAGCTTTATATAGGTGGATGAATCAATCCTTAAGATGATTTTCGTTAGAATATATAAAATCTTTGTGTTCATGTCTTCAAGTTGTCTTTGGATGTGTGGCTTGTGAAGAATTAGCCAAGAACATCGTACTACAAGATTCATGGATCTCATATACCAAGTTGCATACTATCTTCTACATGGTTTAGCATCAAGGATGGTGCAAGATAGAACTTATTTCCATGAATATTGAACACTTTTCCCAATAATCCTCTTGTGATCTCCAAGATCAAAGCACAAAGGAAACTTGTTTTTCACCATCTAGTTAGCAAGGCCAATTTTTTATATCTTTGGATGCTCATGGAGAGAAGAATCATCAACTAGTACTAGTGAAAGGATATTGGGTAACTATGATAAGAAACTTGTAACCATATTCTCATGACCAAGCATTGAGTATAGTAATGCAATATCTTACATTTTATAACTCGACCATTAATAAGTAGTTTATTTAATTTTTCACGAAGGGTAGAGTTATTAATATGAATAGATACTTGATAATAAAATGGATGAATAAATATTATTACAATGAAATCTTGTGTAGATATAATATAAATGCCAATTAACACAAGAATACATACCTTGATTTGGTCCAAGTTAATGCATGTGGTTTTATTAGAAGCACCAATGAAATAATCGATAAAGATGTTATTAGCATTTAACCAAGAATTTCAAAAATTCTAGGGATCCCCCCCAACATAACTTTGTATTGTAAAAGCGTGGGGGCATTAGGATAATCAAAAGAAAATATAGTGACATTAATAATACCTTGAGACTTTTTCAATGAGCAATCATCCTCTGTATCATGTTTAGTGTGGTGATTAATGTATTCAAACTCATATTGTTTTTCTTAATCATAAAATAAAGTATTGGTGGACCTAAATCAACAGGTGTGTGAGGAATACATGTTTTGACCATAGGCCTCCCTAGATCTAGATGTTTGAGTATAAAAACATTTATAAATGATGGATCATGTAAGCTTTCAATCTTCATTCCTCACATTTCTTGAACAATCAATTTGTATTTTAACATTCCTTGTTGCTTGATTAATTTCAATGCAGACATTTATGAGTTCAATGGTAAAATTAGACTTAAATTGAGATGTTTCTTTATGTGTGTGAATTCCCTCTAAAGGTTGTGATTTTCTAATTAGATAAGAGGAACTAAATTGAGTATCTTTTAAGTGATCATATTTTTCTTTGCATTCAATTGAATCAAAATCACATCCTTTAGATGTATTAATAGATTGTAATTGTGATTCACCAATTTCAAGCACATTAATAGAATGGAAAGGGATCTTTAAAATTTTATTATTATATGCAATTTGAACCACCTTATTGGAGAATAATAATTTATTATGAATTTCAATTTTCCTTGTTGGATATGTTGAAGTGAATGCTTGATGATATGAATGGGATAATAAAAATGGTAAAAATTGTTGTGCATATAGAGTGGGTAGTGGAGGGTAATATATAAGATGGATATGATGGAGATGGTAATATATGTGATAGGTATTTTGGTTGTTGTGAGCATTCATTTTGACTTTTTTGATAAGATGGAGATTGTTTCCATTCACCAAAAATGTTATGTGGAGAAGCATTTTGTGAAGAAACATATTGCCTTCCTAATTCAGTAGAATTATAAGAATTTTACAATTGTTAAGCATACCATGATCTTCCTAATTTGATGTGTGTAGTTGTCCTTGAGTTACAATGAAGAAATTCTCACTTCCACATTTGTTTTGTTGAGTCTCACTTATCGATTGTAGCTCCTTCAACATAGATTCTTCATGTTTTGGAATAACTTGGAATGAACATTTATCTTCCTCATAAAAATCAAAACAACAAATGATCAAATCTTCATCATTTTTAGAAATCCATTGTCCTCTAAAAATTCATCAATTATTTGTTCTTGCTCAACTATGAGAATAACACTTGTAGATGTTTGTGACAATGGTAATGGAAGATCAAGATTATTTAAGTTACATTCATTAGGTAGAGGGGAAATAAAAATATCACTCTGTGCCATTGTGGTTCCCCCATTAATTTCCTCTTTTTAAAAATTTGAAAGCAGGGGTCTAGGGACAACAACCCCCAACAAAATCAAGGAGCAACACCCCAAGAACATTTTTCTTCTTTTGTGGCCTTCAGATTTTCCATTTTTGTAGCATTTTTGTAGCAAAGATTGAAGTGTTTGAACTACTTTGAAAATGCAACTTTTTTATATTTTTGATGTTGTTTCTTCAATTTTACTTCTCTCCTATCAATTAACTCACAACAAATGGGGTTGATATATAAATAGTTTTAACTTCTAAGATTTACCTACAAATATAATCATGCATCTATATGATTTAAACAACACAAATTAAGATTAATCACCTAGGCAAGGCTGACAGTTGGACAAGCTTTCATCCTAATGCATTAGTCCTAACTCATCTAACCAAACTAATAGGCCTTTAACACCTTTCCTTGATAATGACACCAAAATGATAGGCCAAAATTGGGGGTAGAAAATGAGAAAATATTTAATATTAATAACTAGTTTTGTTTTGGTCTAAGTGTCAATCTAGGGGCGTAAATTTTTGAAAGGTGTAGTGGTTGTCTGCTCAAGGGTTGTAGGTACTGAGGTGAGTTTAGATGAAATGCAACTAAAAACATTAATTGAAATTGCTACAAAAATCTGCACTAAAAACATAATTTTAAATAGGGCGATCCCACAATACTGGTTTACAATTTTTGGGCAAATTGGACACTCAATTGATTTTTTAAAACTAAATCTTCACTTTCGGGCTCCCATAGCAGCTAAACCATGATAAATTTGAAGATGATGCAAACTAGTGATTTGTGACATTTTGTCTATAGATTCTAAATATATTTTTTTCAATTTTTTTTGAATCAGATTGCACTTGTTTTTCCATCTCCTTTGAAAACTAGTTTTTATCATAAAACACCAGTTTTAAGGACTAATGCTCACCGTATACAACATAAAAAAATTTTTATGTAGGATAAATTTTTTTTTTTTTTGAATTTACATTTGTAACTACGATATCTAACCAGTTCATTTGGTTTGATAGCTTTTTATTAAATATTTTTTCCTTAATCAAGTTTCGAAGTCAAACCAATTACAATTCAAACATAGGCAGATTGTATACAACATAAATTTTTATGTATTTATTGAAATTCAAAAAAAAAATGGATCAAGGACATCAATACCCAGCCTGAACATATTTTTCAAAATTTTATTTTGATAATCTACTATTTTCCCATATGTGCAGAACATAGAGCTTGATTTTTGGTGAAAAACCCATGTTTAACTAAAAAAAAAATACATAATAAAACTAAAGCATATTAAAATTATAGTTGTTGGATAGCTCGTTTTGAGGACTACCTGATTCCAATTGGGTATGTGAAGTATCCACTAGTTTCATCTTCAACTCGAGATTCGAAGTGCAAAATTTTTTATTTTTTTTGTGATAGAAAGCGGGAATCAGGGAAAATGGGGGTTCACTCGAACCAAGGGGGTTCGAGCAAGGTTTGCTCAAACCTTGGTTCGAGTGAACCCCCTTTCAAAAAGGGGTTTTCTTTTTTTTTTGGCGGAATGGTCTGTACTTGCATTAATTGGGTTCGCTCGAACCTAGGTTCGAGAGAACCCTCTTTTGGTTCGTTTAAACCAATGAGTTTGTTCAAACCCCAAGAATGATTTTTTTGGCATGGGGTCATTTTTTGTAATCTTTCCTTCCTCATTCGAATTGTAAACCACTTTTGTGGTTTTACCCAATAACTAAGAATTATTAGAATGACAACAAATTCTAAATTATTACAAACCATTATATTAAAATCCTAAATAAAATCAATTCAACACACTATAGTTTATAAATTAAATTAAATTAAAACTAAATTAAAATAAATAAAAACATAAAACAAATTCACCACCATTTTGTGAGAGTGGGCCCTCCTCTCCTTCCATGGGGTGATTAAAACACTACTACAAACTCAAATCAGAAGCACCATATATTTATTCCAATGCAACATATTACAATATTTATTTCTACACTATTTTCCAACCTTCCTTTCTTGCTACATTGTTGCTATTACATATTTCACGACTATTTCCAGCATACTAATGTGCTCCCTTTAATGATATAATATTTCCTTATATAATGAATGAGGCATAAACAAGGTGTAAAACAAATATCTAACCTATTCCCTATTCTCATGCCCTTCCTTCTATTTCTCGCATTAGTTTTCTTGTCTTATTTTTCCAATATTATTCATATTATTTTCCACACCACCTATTACATTTTTGCAATCCTATTTATAGAATTTTCTCCTATTCTCATGTCATCTCTTATGGCATTATTTATGGCTTGTGGCTTGTGGGTTGGAATAAAACTAGCCACAAAAATAGGAGTTTTTGGTGCCATAAAAATAGCTATTATTTTTGCCTCGTTCATCACAACTATTCATATGCTTTTCCACACCACCTATTAAATTTTTACAACCCTTTTTATAGAATTTTATCCTTTTCTCATGCCATCTCTTATGGAATTATTTATGGCTTGTGGATTGGAATAAAACTAGCCACAAAAATAGGAGTTTTTTGTGCTATAATAATAGCTATTATTTTGGCCTCCATTCATCACAATTATATTAGTTACAACAACAAATAATACATGTTGTTAACCAAAATTATTTGTTGTTGTGAAGACGATTATCTCCACCTTTATTATATGTTGTTGGAATTATTTTCTCAACATAATGATAGAAAAAATAATTAAATACAATCTAATATTTATTATTCAGTTATTCTATCTAAAAACTAAATTAAATATTACTTATTTATATTCAAACATATGCAAAAAGTGGTAAAATAGTATGATAATGTATGAAAATGGAATATGAAAATGGGTTAATGGTATAGGAAAAAAACTAAAATATGATATAAAATGGAACATGAATGGCTCTCATCACCTGCAAAATGCCAGTTCACAAAACATAATAGATTGTTGTAGCTAGGATGTAGAGAATAACTCAATACATCATAAAATGTAATGATTGATCATAATAGCTCATTGCACATGATTGTTTCCTTCTTCTTAATATCTTACAAAATTGACCCTAATTGATGAAAGCATTGTAATAATGTTGCTAATTTTCTCTTGAACCTGTATTGACTAATTTTAGGATGATCTATTGTTCATTCAAAAATTATAGGATTAAAATTGTGAAAAATACTTGTATTTATATATATTCTTTAATTCCCACTAAATTAATTATAAAAAGTCAAAAAGTGAAATTGGATTTTTAAATGTTAAATTTTGAGACTAACATATTTTAAATTGAACCATAATAGGCTAGATATGGGCATTGGGAATCCTATTCCACACCTATTTTGGTGCCATAAGTGTCGGTAAATACATGTTAAGTGATAATTTTCAACTTAATATAGATTTATCGAAAGTGATAGTAAAAAAGAAAAATTATAAGCACAATTAGGTCCAAGCACATAGGAGGGAGCTAAACCTAGTTTCAAATTGTCAAGGGTGACAATTTACAATGCTACATTTTTTGCTGGTCCATCTTATGACCCTCATTTGAGACTACAAATCCCAAATATATCAACTCCTTCATAATATTACATTTCTTCAAGTTAATCAATAATGTATTTTCCCTTGGCTCTTCAAAAAATCTAGGAATATGCATCAATTTCTCCTCTAAAGTCTTATTGAAAATTAAAGTCATCCAAGTAAACAATGACAAATTTACACAAAAAATATTTTAATACCTTGTTTATGAGTCACATGAATGTACACAGTGCATTAGTTAGCCCAAATGGCATGACTAACCACTCATACAGTCCCTCCTTGGTTTTGAAGGTTGTATTCCATTCATCTCCTTCTCTAATTTGGATTTGATGTTATCTTCTCTTCAAATATATCTTTTTGAAATACTCAACTCCACTAAAGCAATCCATTATTTAATCCATCCTTGCCAATGGAAATCTATATTTTATTATGATATTGTTGATGGATCGAGACCCTATACACATTATCCACTCCCCATCTTTCTTTGGTCCTAGTACTACAAGTACCAAATGTGAGATCAAGCTCTCTCAAATCAATCATTTCCTCAACAATTCTTGAACTTTTCTATGCAACTCTTCATTCTCTGTAATATTCATTCTTTTAGTTGCCTTATTTGGAAAACTAGATCCTAGTACCAAATCCATTTGGTGACTTATCTTCATCATTGGTGAAAAACCTTCACGTACATTATTAGATACAATATCTTGGAATTCTCCCAACATGTTTAAAAATTCTACTGGAACATCTTCTTCTTCTTTGTTGACTCTAGGAATCAACACAAAGAATAAACTCTCATGCCTCATACCATCCAAAAAATTCCTACCATCAACTAAATAAACTCTTGCATTACTACATAACTTTTCTCCTACCTCCTCTAAGGGATTCAACTTGTGACAAAATCCCCCCTTTGTTAGGGAATATGTGTTAGCATGGAAATCATGGATAGCACACTGATCAAACTATCACAACCTCCCTAATAATAAATGGCATGCATCCATAGACATGATGTCATAAAGTACCACATCATGGTAATTTCGAATCTTTAACTTCACTAAATATTGCTCATTGACCAAGGCTTTATGGTCCTTTTGCAACCACACAATCCTATACTGATATGGATGCCTCCTCCTTTCCAAATGAAACTTCCTGACCATCTCTTCTAAAACTAGATTGTTTATACTTCCACTATCAATAATCACACCACAACACTTACCTTCTAATTTACACCTTATTTGTAATAAGATCTTCCCCTAAACTAGTTATTTTCTTCATTAAGCAAGGCTCTCCTAATGATAAGAGTATCTTCCCTTTTTATACACCATTAGAATGCTTAGATTTAGCTTATTCATCTACTTGTACAACTTGTGCATTACCTTTAGGTATTCTATTTTTCCTTCCTTAATGTCTTGGACACTCATATGCTCAATGTCCTTCTTCTCCACATTGGAAACAAGTTCCTTTGAAGCCCCTATTGTAGGGACTTTTATAGATCTTCTTATTCCCCTATGTCCACCATTATTTTGGGAACAAGGGTAGTATGAATTGTATCCTCTTTACTTCTAACATGTACTAGCTTCTTCACTCTTATTTTTATCTTCATTTCTTCCTCCATAGGATCTACCGCTAGTCCTTCCACCACCACCTCTTCCTCATTTCTTCCTTTCAAATATTATATTCATCGACTTAGCTTCTACCTTCATAGAAAACTATTAATAATATTTTATTGTAATCATTCTAACCAAACTTAGCTCCTCTTAAATACTTGGCTTCAACCCATTTATGTAACTTGCTACCTTCTCCTTATTGGACTTTGAATGGCCTATTTTAATGATGGCCTTGTAGAACTCTTTTATGTACTCTTTGATAGACTTTCCCGCTTGCTTCAAACCTTGCATATTCTTCAACAAATCTAACTTGTAATTAAAAAGGATGAATTTTTTTTTCTAAACTCTCCACCATCTGATCCTATCTTATTATCTTTCCTTTTCCTCTTCTATTTATTTCTAACTGTAATCCTTTCCGCCAAATGTTGGCATGACCTTTCAATTTGGTCTTTGAAAATTTGACCCTCTTAGTATCTTCTACCTCTTTGTACTCAAAATAATCTTCCATGTCAGTGATCTAATCGATCAATTCTTTTGGATTAATATTTTTGGAGAGTGTAAAAACTTCAATCTTTGGCCTTTTCCAATCTTGGAAAGGGCCTTCAAAAATAATAACTTTATCATGATCTTATAGTTCATCTTGTTCTTCTTTGAACTATGATATGTATTAGACTTCATCGTCACTTTCATCTCTTCGTCTAGGATCAATTACTCTATGTAAATCCTCTTGAAGAGATTATAATTTTCTATATAGGGATCTAAAACCCTCTTCTCCAATACATCAATATTTCTTCCACCACCAAAATTTCTTCATGAAGGCATTCTGATCACTTTTTTCACAAAAGTCCTAGTGTAAATTTCCTCACATTTGGTGGTTTGATTACACACTTAGGAACTCTCACTCTATTACCACTTGATGAAAGAGAATCCCCCTCAAACATAGTCTTAAACAAACAAAAATATTCAATGATAAAGAAATACATAGCTTTAGTATTCTTATATTAAATCAACTACAAAACATGTAATAGAAGTTATCAGGGTCATAAGACCTCTATTACAACAATATAGGCTATAAAATATATAGGAAAATCAAGGATTCAAGTCTACGAATGATAATAATGGCCACTGAAAGAACAACCTTCACCTTGTGTTGAAAAAAAAATCACCTATCTTCTCATCTAGAATGAGATTATTTCCATTCATGACAACTTTATATGATTTTTCCCCTTGCCAAAAACCCACGACTCCTATTTTGGTACCATATGAATTCAACTATCATTTTTCTTGTGAAACTTAAAAATGAGGATACCCTAAGTTTAATATACATGACCTAGGGTAAATATTCCATCATTTATAGTATTTCATTAGGAAACAAATCAACAAGGTGTATAGATTAACTTTCAACCTTTCATAACCCAATTTTATTGCATTTTAAATTATAATATGGTAAATTTAAATATTAAATATATTAAATATTTTAAATAGAAATTTCAAAAAAATTGAAATAGATTGAAAGAAGTTGTCTGATGTTGACTATGCGATCTTTTTGAATTATCTTATATGTTATCAAGAATTAAATCTTACTGATGGGTTTTGCAAGTGCAAGTGTGTGTAGTGGCAGGATAACAGGTTGAAGGATGAGAAAATGGTTGAAGTAGAGCTGTTTAGCCAGATTGAATGGTAAGCTAGATGGAATCTGGGTGCACACACCACAAAATGGCATGATAATTGCATTTGAAAATTCATATAGAAATTATATTAAGATGACTGAAATGACTCGATGATTGAAAAGATGCAAATATGAAACTAAATTTTTGCATGGAAACTTATATTTAAAAAGTTAATCTTGAGCTTGTGTTTTGAATTTAGAGGAAAATGAGAGTGTGATTTGGTATGTGAATGAATGTGTGAATTTCAATTATGCATTTATATCGTTGTCGAAATAAAAATGAAAATCCATTTTTATATAAATGATAGATATGCACATGAAAACAATTATATATGAATACAAATATATGTATGTATATACACACGAATATATATGTGTGTGTGTGTGTACATATATATAAATATATGTGTGAACAAATCTGAATATAAATATAAAGTATGTAAATATATATATATGCATATAAATATATATATTTAGTGAGTTTGAAACCAATAATTATCATTATCGAAAGGATGAAATTCAAATGATATTATGAGGAAATCCCACAAACGATGTGGTCTGCCATGGACAGTATGGAAAAATTTGAATTAAGCATGGTTGACAATATCATTAATATCCATTATCATTTTGAAACAACCCCTTGGTGGAGGCGTAGTAAAATGTAGAAAGATGTTATTTTGAAAGAGGATATCGACTAGAACCGATATTCGATTGGGGTGGAGCGAAGCATTGTGGGGAAAAGTTGAAGGGGGTTCTTGGCTGTAGAGGCAATTCAATGATTTTTCTTTTAAAATGTTGCTTTTCATTTGATTTTACATATTCATCTTTATTTCCATGCATCAACGGAATCATAACATCATCGATTCTATTGATTTAATGTAGAGTTAGACCATCAAACTCTTATATTTGAGTTATATTTTTATTATCTATGGCTTAGTTGTTACCTTCTCTACACTCATATTTGCTTGGGCTTGTAGAGCCTATGGCTTGGAAGAGCCAATTGTGTATATTATCTTGTAAGCTTTAATATCGTCGACCCCTATGTATTGGTTGCATGCATGTTTTTATTTAGGTAAGCTCACCACAGGACTATCGAGGAAATCGATAGCACTATGATTTGAGCGATGTAATTTATATATCAATGCCACACTTTATGGGGTAGGCAGAAGCTATCACAAAAATATTTTGATGAAAATCCATTTTACTTGCTTATTACTGTTTCATCGATGGTCGCCCATTTGGGTCAATGCCATCACCCTCGATCTAGCATCGAAGGGTAATTTCAATTCCTTTGGTTTTCCTCATCATCGAGGGCGACGATGGACTCATATTGCCCAATTTTGTATATAGGATTTGTATTTTTTACAAATTGAGGATTACCTTGTTTATGTAGTCTAGTCCAATCGGGATGAAGGCCGAATGATGTAATTCATTCCTTAAATTTTCTTGCATGTTTAGTATAGTGAACCATCGTTCAATAGGAATGAAAACCAAGTTTTCCATGGAGACGATTACACCTAGCTGAGGGTGGGTGATGTGGCTATGCTCACGACCACCCTATTTTTTTAGGAAACACTCAACAATTGTGGGTTGTTTTATAACAATAGATGTATAATATATGTAAACTATGAACGGGGGTTTCAACTTGAATCTAGTTAATATTGATCCCATGGATTCGATCATTCTATCATTATTGATTAATGGTTAGCATGTTGTCCAATACTTTTAAATTCATTTCAAAAGTTGATAACAACTTCATTTTAGTTATTTCTTACATGAAATTTCATATAAAAATGTTTAGAATAATTAAGCCTAGAAAGTGAGGCAATGGAACTTGAAGCTACGACCATAAACCATTGTAAACAACATTGTTTTGTTATAAACTATAACTATTTAGCTTGAAACAACATTGTATCATTGTAAATAGTGGTTTTTTGTTGGAAACAACATTGTTTTGTCATAAACTATAATTGTTTAGCTTGAAACAACATTGTATCATTGTAAACAGTGAATGTTTTGTTGGAAATGACATTGTTTTGTCATAAATTGTAACTGTTTAGCTTGAAACAACATTGTATCATTGTAAACAGTGAATTTTCTATTGAAAACGACATTGTTTTGTCAAAAACTACAAATATTTAGCTGGAAACAACATTGTATTATTGTAAACAATGAAGGGTGATCCCACAATACTGGTTTACAATTTTTGGGCAAACTAAACACTGAGTTGAATTTTTTTAACTAAATCTTCACTTTCAGGCTCCTATAGCAACTAAGCCATGAGGAATTTGGAGATGATGCAAACTAGTGATTTGTGACGTTTTGTCTATAGATTCTAAATATATTTAAAAAAAAAAAATTTGGAATCAGATTTCACTTTTTTCCATCTCCTTTGAAAACTAGTTTTTCTCAGTAAATAGCATTTTTAAGGACTGATGCTCACCGTATACAACATAATTTTTTTTGTATGAATGGTAAAATTCTATTTTTTTTTAATTTAGATTTGTAACTATGATATCTAACCAATTCATTTGGTTTGATAGTGTTTTATTAAATATTTTTTCCTTAATCAAGTTTTGAAGTCAACCCAATCACAATTCAAACATACGTGGATTGTATACAACATAAATTTTTATGTATGTATTGAAATTCAACAAAATTTAATGGATCAAGGACATCAATACCCAACCTGAACATATTTTTCAAAATTTTATTTTGATAATCTACTATTTTCCACATGTGCAAAACAAAGAGCTTGATTTTCAATGAAAAACCTATGTTTAATAAAACTAAAAAATAAATGCATAATAAAACCAAAGCATATTAAAAGTATAGTCATTGGATAGCTCGTTCTGAGGAATACCTGATTCTAGTTGGGTCTATGAAGTCTCCACTATTTTCATCTTCAACCTGAGCTCTGAAGTGCAAAAATTTTGATTTTTTTGTAGCAAAGAGCAGGAATCAGGGAAAAGGGGGTTTGCTTGAACCAGGGGGGTTCGAGAAAACCAATGTTTGCTCAAACCCTAGTTCGAGTGAACCCCGTTTCAGAAAGGGGTTTTCATATGTTTTTTTGGTGGAATGGTTTGTACTTGCATTAAATGGGTTCGCTCAAACCTAGGTTTGAGCGAACCCTCTTTTGGTTCGTTCAAACAAATGATTTTGTTCGAACCCCAAGAATGATTTTTTTTTGCATGGGGTCATTTTTTGCAATTTTTCCTTCCTCCTTCGAATTGTAAACCACTTTTGTGGGTTTACCCTAAATGTTCTGTTGTAAACAACATCGTTATGTTGTAAAAGTGAATGTGTAGCTGAAAATAGTCTTGTTCATTAAACTATTTAGTTGAAACAACATTGATTAGTTGTAAACTATGAATTTTCTACATGAAACGGCTTGTTTTATAACTATTTAGTCAAAAACAATATTTTTCTGTTAAAAATAGTGAATGTTCATATGTAACCAACAATGTTAGAATATCATAGCTTGTGTGAATATAAAAGAAGTAACAATATGTGAGAAACTCTTAATACAAACTTATTCTAGATTCCTTATTTTCATCAAATTCTAACAAGAAACATCAAATGGGATGATAATAAATGATTGCAATTTGATTAAATGGTTTGTTTTACAATGTATGCACAAACCAATAACTTAAGTAGGCACATATATGTGTATGCACATAATACTTCATCTATGTACATACATATACTTGTGACATACCTTCTTTTGTTTTTTTTTACTTAATTAGTTTTAAATGGATAATGCTTTATGTTGAAATTAAACATGGGTCATGTGAAAGATATGACAAAAACAAGTAATGTACAGTTCAATTTGAATCATGAATCTGATTCCTGTTAGTGAGGAAATTAGTAATCTGATTTTTGTTTTTCGTAGACATATGTGAGAAGAATATTCTTTTATTTGAAAAGAACAGTGATACCTAAGTAGACTAGAGCACCTCAAGGTAGATGCTGCTAGAGGGTAGATAGATGTTATGAAATGTTGTATTGTAGAAAGTTACCTTCAAGGAAGGGTGCTGAAATGGAGTTCAGAGAGTATAGGTTTTCTTTACTAGAACATATTGTTTCTTGTTGCAACACATTTTTTATGCTTGGCCAAGAAATATAGTTCATTTTGTATGTATAAACTTTGTGATATCATTCTCTACCAATCCTATCATAGATCTTGCATTTTATTTTCTAACTTGTAGGTATAAATTGCATGTTGATGTATGGGCACACACTAGATTCCACCTTGTAGATTGTTCTCTTGCTAAATTTTTGTGTAGGGTCAAGTATTCTTCAAGTTGGAAGAATTCAGGGGAAGTGTAAGCCTTGTGGTTGGGAGATAAAGCACTTCAACCATGTTCTCGTCCACCAGTGGAGGCAAGCGTTAAGAGGAACCTTAGATGTACACAATACTATTTAGTCTATGATGTAACCTTGATGTAATACTTGATGTACTTGATGTAAAGTTGTGTGAACACCAAACCTATAATAAGCTAACACAAGACCAAAGAAACACTAGTTAATCATGTTAGAAACACAAGTCAAACATTCCCTATGAAATTATTAGCTAAATCAAGAAGAAAACATGAAAATGAGCATAAAACAACCAAAAATAACATGCAATCAACTAAAAAAGCATAAAACTTCATCCCCTAGGGGAATTGGTGCTTCTTTGATGTGGAAAGAAGCCCTTTCCCAATCCTTTTGATAAGCTCCAATGGTGTTATTGATTCCAAGTGCATGAGTTGACTCCAAATGATGATAAAACTAGCTAAGATGTGATGAAAATGGATGAAAATGGATGAAAATGCCCAAAATAAGAATGCCTAAACTTGTGGATCCATATTGTGTAGAGGAAGCCTCTATTTATAGAGTTCAAGGGTCGAGGAATGGGAGAAATTGATGAATTTGGGATAAAAGAGGAGCCAATGGGAATGTGACACTTGTCACAATTCTATTAGATAAGAGTGGAGCACATTTTGGGGAATGTGTTGAGTAGAAGAGATGTAAGTGTTGGAAAGAGACACAGTGAATATCATTTGGTGTTGTCATTGATGGAAACCCTAGTCGGTGATTGGATCTGCACATCATCATTTGATCATACCAATAGTCAGATTGAAAACAGTCAAGGAAGAATAGAGCATCCGATAGTTTTGTGTTCATCGATTCACATGAAGATTTTATGTTATTATTTTGTGTTGTGTATCTCATGGAATGTTGTTTGGCATATGACCTACATTGCTATTGAATCTTAGTGCCTCGTATTGATCCATGTGTGAGTTAGAAGATTCGGTTGGTTAATTCTTTGTTTATCTGTACAAAAGTTGACTTCGTGGATATAACATATCGCGGATGTTTGGGAAGTAATTCTTTAAGTATTTTTGTGTTCGTACATGCAGATTTTGATCATTGCTATGCTATAGCTGACTTTGGTTGGTGCGCATTAACGATTACTCATGATTTGAGCCGACCATTATATATATTTTTGTGTTCTATTCAAGCCGACATATTGTGATTAAATTCTTAGTCACGGATATATATATAAGAGATCGTTCATATCATTTTGGCATATGAATAAGGTGTGTGGATGTGAGTTGTGAATCTTAGCAGAGCATAAGAGCGATAATGCATAGTTTCACTTGTGCATAAAGGATTTATGTTGAGAATCAGAGTAGAGCATAGCGGAAGTGCATAATCAGTCAGAAGGACAAAAGATTGATTGTTGAGCCTAACCGAAATTGTAATCAAGCATATGTAGATGCTATTTTCTTAGTTCAATTTCTTAGATGGATTTAACTAATTATCTGTGTAAGACAGTGAGTCATCTTTGAGCAATGAGCTCTAGGCATTGCGTCTGAATGCAAGTGCATTCCCATATTGTAAACTTTATTTTGAGTATAATCAGATCATATTGTGGATTGGCCATCCACTGTAGTTTTTCCCCTAACAGGGTTTCCACGTAAAAATTCTTATGTTATGGTGTTGTGGTTGTTTGTTTCATGTTCATGCATATTTATTTTGAATGAATTTTTTAAATGCTTCAAGGATCAAATCAATAAATTTAAAAACTGCACAACATTGATTCACCTCCCCTCTTAGTGTTGCTTGATTCCAACAATTGGTATCAGAGCTAGTTCCTCAAAAGAATTCTAACAACTTGGGGAGATCTTGGAAAGTGTTTCAATGGATTCAAGCAGTCTTCAACAACAACTTTTTGTGGCCCTAGATGATCTTGATCAGTTAAAATCTGAAGTTCAAAAATTGCAATAAAATCTCATGGATGTTCAAAAATTCATTCAATCATTAAAAAATAAAATCAATAAGTCCAGGGAGAAAAGAAAGTAACTATGTGACCAGATTAAGTAGAATGACAACAAAAGCATTGAAGATGAGCAACTGAGTCAAGCCCTAAAGGAAAAGACAGAAGAATGTGAAAATATTACCAAAGATAATACAGTCCTAAAGCATGAGATGGAATCTATCGTGATGGGGATGACCAAGGAGATTGAAGACAAAAAGAATAATGAAGAGAAGCTTACATGGTCTTTGAAATAAAAATATGAAGTATGAATCCATTTGGACAATGAATTGGAACAATCTATAAACAATGAAGAAGTGCTTGAAAAATAGATTGATGATCTCAGAGATGAATTTTCTACTGCAAATGAGTACAAAGAAAAGTTCAAATTTAGCTCATCCAAGCTTGATGAACTGATCAACAGTCAAAGGACTAATGGTGACAAGTGAGGTCTTGGTTATGAAGAAGGATAATGTTCTGGATCCAGACAAAGGAGATCTAGGCAATGAAATCAGATAAATAGAGATGGAAGAAATCCAATAAGACAACCTAATTCTCAAAGATTCAATGACTATGACTTTACTTGCAATAAATTTGGTCATATGGCTTCTTAGTGTACAAGCAAGATGAATCCAAGTGGTCCATCATTCTCAGGTCAATTCTTTAATTGCAATAAGTTTGGTCATAAGTCAAATGAATGCAAAATGGTGATGAACAAATTTCATAGAGATGTCAGATGTTATACATGCAATAGATTTGGCCATACTGCTAACCAGTGCAGATCAAAATAAAATCAATGGAACAAGTGGTCTAGATAGAAAAATATTGTGTGCTATAACTGCAACAAATTTGGTAAAATTTGTAGGTTATGTTGGAATAGAAAAGGTTCGGTAAATCAAAGGAAAAACATAAAAAAGCATGTTAAGGGAAAAAGAAAATTCACTACAAATGTGATCAGGAAGAAAATGAAAAAGAAATGGGTGATGAAAGGTCCTTCTGATGAAGAAAATGTACTAGCACCAGAAACTGCTTCTGGTAATTCCTCTGGGAATTAGTTTTAGGCTTTCGGCCTAGGGGGAGTTGTCAAGAAAATCTCTTAACCCCCTATTGGTAACTCACACTGAAATATGAATAAGTATAGTAAGCACATAGATTCCCTATAGATGTTGTTTAACCTATTGCAAAGAGTATTATGTAGTATTGGAGGTCCGTAGAAGAATTATCTTTCACATCGCATGGAAATAGGGTATCCAGATGAGTTAGGGTAAAATAATTTATTGCGACAAAAAGGGTTAAGTCTGCGAGTGATAAAAAGTCATTTTTATCTTTCATTTGCCACTTTGTATTTTGAAGAAAAGAAGTTTGGAGAGCTTTGAGGTGAACTTTGGCAAATTGAGGCAAAATTCAAGTGTGAAGAAGCTTTCAACAATCAAATTGTGATCCAATGAAAAGGTATTTATCGAAAAAACCTATGAATTTGTGAATTGGTGAAAATGGCTACTCCATTAGTAGTTGAAGTTAAGGACAGACTTCGTCCCAAATTTAAATGGCATCCTTTCAAGTCTGTCAAGACTAGCCCGTTAGGTGCTTTTTCATCTGTTATGTATGGTGTCTTACACACTGAAGATATTAGGGCATATCTTCATGCAAATATTGAAGAGCTAGGAAGCTCACAACTACTAATTTTACATAACAATCACATTATAGGAGAAGAATTATGTGTCAATCCAGAATTCGAAACCCTAGAAGAGAAGAAATTTACATAAATTGTTAAATTTCTCATGTTTGAAGAGAACGAATGGGTCTAGTATATCTTGAGTAGAGTTCATGATGAATTTATGTGGTTGAGTATACACTTCAAGATTATAAAGGAGGATATAAGTGTTGTTACAAGTTTAAATTCCTTCAGTGGATTGTCGATTTTGAAGTTCGTAAAGAATCAAATGGTTACTAATGCAACATGATCAAAGTATGATAGAAGAGCCATGACAATCGAATATATCATTGAAGTGGATGTGAAATTTGCATCGATGATCATTGGTTACAGGATTTATCACTTGAAAGTTGGGACAATTTTGTATCTAGTACAACCATTTATGCAACGTATCAAATGGTAAAGGAGAATGTAGATTATGACTTGTGCAAGTTACTCAGGAGTCAACTAATGGAAAATATTGGTAAGATCAAGAAGGACAAGAAGAATTCCTTTAAGTATGGTAATCTACTGCTATGTTTATTCTTTTATTTCATGAATGAAGTTTTGGGTGTTGGTAAAGTACATTGGCAAGGCGGTTATCCTGTAGATTTTCATATTAGAGAGATGTATGGAATTGGAAATAGTCAAGCCAAAAAAATTACAATCTGGGGATACTTCAAGAATTTTCAAAGTATGATGCATTCCAGAGAAAGAATTCCTACTTCTATTGTGGATAAGTATAAGGACAATTTATTTTATGGTAGGCATTGATCAATGCATAATGGAAGTCGTTGATCCTAGAACAGACTGGATCATGCCAATGGGTTATGAAGTTGAGGAGCACATTCCGGAAATGTATGCACAATATTTATTGAATAAGCCTTTGGATCCATTAGAAGAGAGATTTGGTACTTATACAGAAAAAGGATATACATGTGAACAATGAACTAAGAAAACCTATGATAGTTAGAAGAGTAAGAAAAGAGGTGGAAATCTTAGTAGAAAGCATGGGCACATTTGCAGAAGCAGTAAGAGAAGCTAGAAAAAGGAGAGAACAAGCTAAAGAAGAAAAAGAGCCAACAAGAACTGAATTTTCTAGTCCGGTAGCATCCTCTACCTGAACTAGGTCAACAAGGAGCTCTGCATCCCTATTCGCCCCTGCAGCGAAGCCAATTTCTGTGAAAACTCAAAACAAGGTATCTGATAAGAGGAAGAAGAATAAGAGCACAAGAGTCTATGAAGCTGTCTCAAAAGATGAAGATACTGAGTTTGATGAAGATGTGAGAGAAATAAAGCATATGGGCACCTAGGCAACAATGGTTACTAAAAGAAAGCCCTCTGGTGAAGAAGGCAAATCAAAGAAGAAGGTAAAAATTGACAAACTTGGTATGTCAGTGGAAGAAGTTGAGAAAGATTTGGTCAAAGATGGAAATCTTAAGCCGCTTTGTAAATGGTATGAAACCTTTGATAAATCTAGTCAAAGAACTCTTGAGGAGGCTATAATAAAGCATTTAAATATTTTCAATAAGGTTCTAATTGAAATAATTCCTAATTTACCTAAAAGCCTCTATGATATTTTGGAAATGAGAAGAGTAAATGAGAGAAATAATTCTTGTTGATTTTTGTCTAGTGGTGTCTATGGAAGAAATGAAGGCAATCCTGAATAAATTTAAAAAGGAATTCAAGAGAAAGACAAGGGTGAACAAGTTCATGATTGGTCAAACTAAAGAAATTATAGACGAAATTGAACAAATTTTGAGAAAAATTTTGTTAAGTAAAAGAATTGATGTTGTCTTTGAAGGAACACATGATAAAGATGTCTCATCTGGTCTGATAGGAGAAGAAGAAAAACAATATATAGCTGAGGATACTCAGATTCCTCTTAATGTGGATAATCCATAAATACCTATGGAGATTGAAGTTCCTGAAATTGTATTAGTTGAGAGATTTTAGATCCCTGAAGATAAGAAAGAATCTGTAGCTAAGGAAATAGTGGTTGAGGAAAAGAAAGTTGATGTAAAGGAAGTTCCAGTGGAAGCAAGAGACACTGCAAATGCAATGAAGAATTTTTTTGTAGAATTTTTATCACTTGGATTTTGCACCCTATTGAATGTGAAATTCAACAATCCAGTGTAACATGGGAAGACCTCTCAAAGTGTGGTCTTTGAAAGAAAAGTTCAACCTCCATAGAAGGTTGGCTTCCTTTGGCACTCACCTAAAACTACTCTATTGAAATTTCAGAGGAAAAGGGTAGAAAGAGATAATCATAAGTTGAAAAATACTTCAATGGTGATGCACCTAGCTGATAGGGATATGAAAAATTCAGATTTGCTTACACTTGGTTACAAAATGATAGATGGCCAAATTTGCACAACTTCTTTTTGTATGCTCCTGCATAAACATTTCACAAAGAGGCCCCAAATTATTAACCTTCTAAAAGGAAAATCACTTCACAATTAAAAAAGTCGCATACATGTTCAAGACACAGATTGCAACCTGCATGAACAAACTTTTACAGAAAAGGTATGGATCATGAGACATAGTCACAAGGAAGTTAAAACACTTCACAAATAACCTGATCAATAATTTGAAATACACAATACTACAAGAAATAAGAAGGCAAAATAACATAATCATTGGTATCCAAGGTATTCTCTATATGTCATATTCCAAAAAGCTGAGTTACATGGTATGCAAAAATCTGTCAAAGGACTGTCAAGAGTCACAACTCCAAAAATTGCATATCAAGAACTAACTTTTTCAAAATGAAAAGTTAAGTGATTATATGCAACATCTCTCCAAAATCCATCAAAATAGGGATTGGAAACCCCTTAGTCGTGTGTAAGCAGAAGGCCAAGAAAATAGGCCTCAAACTCCCTCCAAAAAGAGTCTAAAGTGAAGAAAAATTCAATGCATGACCTTTTCCACCATAAAAGACCCTAAATATGCTCCAAATGTCCCCAAACTGACTTCAAACAACCTTTTAATCACTCCCAATGTTTTTGCAACTCCCCTATTTCTTTGGCATTTGAAAACCTCCCTAGATGCTTGGCAACAAGTCATCAACTTCCAACAACCCTCTTGACTAAACCATTGATCACAAGTGTATCCTCTATCTTGCATTTAATCATTACATTTTGCATAAAGATAACATAATCTAAGTGATTCATAACAATATCACTTAAAAAAATGTTATTTACATTTACCAATTTGAGCAAAAATAAAAGGTCAACTATGCTTTGAAAAGCTTATTCAAAGAAAAAATTGACCTATTTCCTTGCAAGATATAAGCACCAATGCATGAAATACTTATCATAAAGTATAATTTGTCCTTAAAGTTTAAATAAAGGAAAAAAACCTATTGTTTGGCCAAGGGCATTAGTTATTTAAAAAAATGTTATTTAAAACATAAGCAAAAATACCTATGTGCTCATGACCATTTTAGGGTAAACAAAAACCCTAAACACAAATCATACACAACCACTTTTTCATTTCATTTACACATTCTATGCTAGGCGCCGCCATGAATGAATAGAGACCAAGGCTTTGATGCAGCTGGAAAAAAGGGGTTTCTATGCTTTTATCTTAGGTAAGCTACCGTGTATGAATTTTTCCTTTTATCTTTTCCTCTGTCAAAGGGTATTGAAATGAGTAATCAAATAAGTCTTGAAAGATTTGGAGTTCCATAAACTCTGGATCTAAGGCAACGAGCACCTCTCTCAACTTTCCAATGTTATCAACATTCAATTCTTTGAAGCCTCTGCGCCACTCTTCCAATGTAAATTATGCTTGATTTGCAGCTTTCATCTTTTGTATTTGTATTTGATGTAAAAGACTTGGATTACCATGAGAAATGCTACATCATGAATAACATAATCTTTTAAAAGACTCAAAATTTTTGCACAGTACGGGTATAGTTCAAGGGCTCGATGAATCTTTTCTTTCCTTCTTATAAAACAAAACATGAAAACAAGTTCGCCCTTTGCATATTCAAGTCCATAAAACCCCTGCTACTTTTTGATAGTCCATCACTGCAAAATTTTTGTGCCTTCACCCACTATGCATTTCTCATATATTATGAATCTAGTAAAAATTTCAATGTTAAGAAAATCCTCTTGACCAAGCATCGAGGGATTTTTGGAAATATTGAGAGATCTAAAAGCCTTTCATGAAAAAATCCATTATCTCCATTTTTTGGGTTAACATAAAACCTGTAGCCTCATTTGAACTAGAATTTATTTTGCTAACTGAGGGTTTCTACTTTCTAAGGTTCAAATTGATGAAACCTCCAAGACATCACATTAACTTATCTGCAATTTTTTGTGTTTCTTGGCTCATGAACATTGTAGTTTTCATTCTGGGTATCTCCAAAAAATTTCAACATTTCAAGCTCCACCCCATAAAACTATAAAGGGAATATGTTATGAATTCCTGCCTCAGACTCTGGAAGTCTGAACCATGGTGACTGTCATGTTGTTTACTTGTACATTGTCAATTGACCATGCATAATTCAGTGATCATGCTCTGTCACTCTTCCCACTATATTGTGCATGATTTAGTGTATTATGGTATGTGTGACTTTCTCATTTGTTTCCACTATAGGACTATTACCTTGAAATTTTGACTGATCTTCCTCGGAGTGATCATCCTTTTTCCCTCATTACTGTTATATGTCCTATGAAAAGACTATCAATTATCCATGAGCATTATGAATTTAATTTTCTATATCTAGATTTCATTCTTCAAGAAGGTTGTTTCATTATCTTTACCTTTTATGATGAAAAAACATGGTAACTTACTACTCCTCCTTCATTGTGACTAGATGCTCTCTGAAACATAAATTTTCTTGAGCTTCAATGCATATTATCCCTTGATGGAAACTAGCTCCTTGAGTTCCTTATCCATTTTTTTACCATTCATAAGGCCTCCTGGAACTATTATGATGCACTCTGTAATGAATGTTTCACCTTTCCAAGTCTTAATAATAACCTCTATGGACTGTGGATGACTCCTAAAACAGTCATGTCCCTTCATGAAAATTGCTAGCACTGTAGTCACATATATATGGATAAAATTTTGCATGGATAGACACTTGGATTTTCATCATCCTCATGCATTGATGTCAATGTATTTTCCTCTGCATATGCTCTCAAAGTCACTAAATTTTAGTGTCTTTAGACACATTTCATTTAGGTTGCAATATTGTTCCATGCATCCTCTTTCATTGATAATTGCAGACCAGTTTGTATTATGTTCTTGATTAAGATTGACCATACTGATAGGAGAAAACTCTTATTAATAAGGTGTATGTTCTAAATCAATATCACCATAATAAATGAAACTTGATTTCAAAGATGATATGAAATGTGATCATACCTCTCCAAATGAAAATAGAGGGCAACATGCTAGGCTCAACCCTTGTGGGAGTCACATTTATCCCACGTGTTGTAAAATCAGATAAAAATAACAATTTTTTTCCTATATCTGCACATGAAGCAAACCTGTTAGAAAACAAATGCATTTTTTTAGGTGTGTTTGATGATTCTAATGGATTTTAGGGACACCTAAAAATGTGCATTCAGTTTACTTAATGTAGATTTTGACCAGTATATACATGGATAGGGGTGAATGTGCATGTAATGTCTATAATCAATCATTGCCTAGAGTATTCTCTAACACCATCAATTACTATCATATGGAGGACTAGGAATGAAAAGGAGCTAGAAGAGGCAGATGAAGCTTGGGATAGCAACAAGACGAAACAACTCCAGTCAAGACCATCCATTCACGGGAAATGGTTGGTTACTTTCCTTTCATTCACATTCATTATTTCTCTTTACTTATTCATGTATGAGATTTTCATAACTTTTTTGAATAAGAAAAGGTTAATATCATGGCTTGTATGAGACAATGTACACTTATACATTCAATAAAGGTTATTTTTTTGAAATGATCTGAATCTTTCTTCTATTATATGCATGTGTATGAATGAAATGATCTGTATTTGTAATCTTTCTAGATTTTTCATTTATACATCCAAATGTAATTTAAGAAAGATAATAAAATGAATACCTCATTTTCTCAGCTTGAAATCAAAGCACTCCACCCGATTGAGCCTACGAGTGAAAATATGGTAACAAGAACAAAAGGAATAATTTTACCCTAAATTGGCTGAAGGTCCTATCAACCTATCCACATTGTCCCCAATTTAGAAAATGAAGGTAGCGTCATTTTCCCAAGAAATAACTAGAGAAGAACTGTTGAAGTCTCACATTGAGGATAGTGAACTCTTAAATCTTGCATCTGGAGTTCTAGAGAAAATAATTCCTACTCATGTCAAAGATCTAACTGGTTCCTCATTCAGTGAACTAAAGAATGTCATCAACTCTGTAATTACTCACTCTGAGTCACTTGAGAAGTCAACCATGGTTAAATTTTTGAAGGAATTTGATGCCAAAAGGTTAAATAGGCTGCAAGGAATGATAACAAATGATAAAACTCTGTTAGCCACCTATGTGAAGAATATTCAAAATTCTCTATCTAAAGGTGGTAAGATTTATAAGTCATGTTTGTGTTTGTCCAAATTTACTGAGGTCAATGAGAAGAAGGTTAACAATCTTGAGAAAAAGTAAGCTGCTATTTTTGAAGCTTTTGATCCTTTAGCTGGTGGTTTTGGAAAGCAAGAAGGTGAGGTGATATCTCTACTTGACAAGATAAGGATCTTGAAGCATGACAATGATGGAAATGTGGAAGGAGCATGTGAACTTAGAGGCCTAATTGGTCCGAAGATAGAAATAATGTCAAGTGTATTAAAGGAAGTTGAAGATGCTAAGGTAGTTGGTGATCCAATGAACCTTGAGTCTACGGAGACACAATCCTACTTATTTTGTGACCACATAACAATTTTGGAGAGTCTCAAAAGGGTTTAGGACACAAATTTGATTATGTTGAAGAAAGATTTTGCAGATGTTTTCAAGTTTGTGTAAGTTGTATGCTTGTATAGTTTGAAGATTTTTTTGATATTTTTGATATGCGGATTCTTGCCTTTGCCATTTATGTCAAATGGGGAGAGTAGTAAAGTGAAAAATGTATAATCATCTCAAGGGGGGAGTTTTATTTTTGAAATTTTGAAGAGTGGTCGTGAATTCATGTTGGTACTAATCTGACACTTGGTCATTTTTCACCAAGTGTTGCCATCAATGCCAAAGGAGGAGATTGTTGGCAAGAGACACTATGAATATAATTTGGTGTTTTCATTGATGGAAACCCTGGTTTTTTATTGGATCCACACATCATCATTTGATCATACCGACAGTAAGATTGAAAACAATCAAGGAAGAACAAAGCATCCGACAGTTTTGTGTTCATCGATTCACATGAAGATTTTATGTTATTATTTTGTGTTGTGTATCTCATGGAATTTTGTTTGGCATATGATCTCTATTGCCATTGAATCTTAGTGCCTCATATTGATCCATGTGCAAGTTAGAATATCCAGTTGGTTAATTCTTTATTTATCTGTACAGAAGCCGACTTCATGGATATAACATGTCGCAGATGTTTGGGAAGTATTCTTTTAAGTATTTTTGTGTTCATACATGCTGATATTGATCATTGATATGCTATAGCCGACTTTGGTTGGTGCACATTAATGATTACTCATGATTTGAGCCGACAGTTATAAATATTTTTTTGTGTTCTATTGAAGTTGACATATTGCGATTAAATTCTTAGTCGTGGATATATATAAGAGATCGTTCATATCTTTTTGACATATGAATAAGGTGTGTGGATGTGAGTTTTGAATCCAATCAGAGCTGAAGAGCGATAATGCACATATTCACTTGTGCCTAAAGGATTTGTGTTGAGAATTAGAGTAGAGCATAACAGAAGTGCAAAATTAGCCAAAAGTAAAGAAGATTGATTGTTGAGCCTAACCAGAACTGTAATCAAGCATATGTAGATGCTATTTTCTCAGTTTAATTTCTCAGATGGATTTAATCTAATTATCTTTGTAAGATAGTGAATCTTCTTTGAGCAGTGAGCTCTAGGCAGTGCGTTTGAATGCAAGTGCACTCCCATATTGTAAACTTCATTTTGAGTATACTCAAATCATATTATGGATTGGTCATCCACCGTGGTTTTTCCCCTAACAGGGTTTCCACATAAAAATTCATGTGTTATGGTGTTGTGGTTGTTTGTTTCATTTTCATGCATATTTATTTTGAATGAATGCTTTAAATGCTTGAAGGATCATATCAATAAAGTTAAAAATTGCACAACACTGATTCACCCCCCCTCTCAATGTTGCTTGATTCCAACAATAAGAGGAACAAATGAAAATGGTTGAGGATTTGAAAGGATGTAAGAAGAAGTAAATGAATGCGGTTAGAATGTAAGAAAATGTGGGTGAGGATGTAAGAGGAGTGAATTCCCTTGTAAGAGACAAGATGGCATGTAAGAGAAATTAAATGTCTTTGTAAGAGGTATTTAAAGCATTTTTTGGGGGAAATTGAATAAAGGGTAGTTGAGAGGAATATTCCTTGGAATATGTCATTGTGAGGGTAAATAGAGGAATTGGATAATTAGGATAAATGAATTTCACATGCAACTTGGTTAGTTGACCATGGATTGACTCAGCCAAGGTGAGTTAAAAGCTAGAGGATTTGTTAATGATGATTAACAAGTAGCTTAGGGTTAATTAATTAAATAGGATGGGTTAGAGGATTGTGACATTTGATTTGATTTATTTAATCAAATGAGAGGACTTTAGGGGGATTTAATTAAATGATTTGATTTAATTAAATATGATGAACATTAAACAAAATAAAGGTGAATTAATCTAATAAATTTAATTATTTGATTAATAGTAGAATTTGATGAGTTTAATTAATAATGATGATTATTTAATTGATTGTTTAGTCTGAAGTGATTTAGGAAAAAATGGTGTTAATTAATCAAAATCAGATGCATAATATCGATCAGGTTTATTTAAGTGTCTACAAGTTGTACAATGTAATGACTTGGTGGCCTTATGAGCCAAGTCAAACCTGATATTGTAATTTAACTTTTGAATTGAAAACACGAGTCTTTGACTCATTTTAAATGGACATGTGTTGCTATGATTGACTATAGCTACCTAGTTATGTCTTTTTAATTTGAATATATTTATGTGTCATTTACAATAATATTAATTAAGTAATAATTTAGGATGGGTTATTACACAACCTCCAAAGTGATTCAATTAGACCTAGATCTTATCCTTTCGAGTCTTAGGAATGAATTGGAAATTTTTTGGAATGATTTATGATGATTGACCTAATTAAGCTATATGACCTAGTATGATGAGTGCAATTTCTTGAAAGTAAATAGATTGAAACAGTGATTTGCAAGTGGATTTGGAAGATGTCTAATGATGTGTACTTTTCAAAAAAATTAGGATTTGACATGTGTAGAGGGACTTGATCACCCTATGTCCATGGGTCTTTGTCAACCTTTCCAAAAATTCAAAGTTTGATCCTAAAACTCTTTGTCTACTCTTTATTCCTATACCTCAAAATATGTGTCTTTGGATATCAACCTATAGAAAATCTATAAAATAAATTGTTTGGGTGGCCATATAGGGATTTGCCTCAATCAAAACCTATTTTGGTAATTAAAACTCAATAAAAAGCTAAATATTTAATATAAAATGGGGTGTGATCCCTAAGCTTATGTGTGTCTAAGGTTTTTATGAGCTAAAATTTAAAGAAACCCTACAAGTGCATTAGAGTGTGATTCCTATATGATAATGATAAGATCCAATTAGGGAGAAGTCAAAACACCCTAAGTAAATATGAAAATACAATGATACCTTACTTTAGGCTACAAGTAGAGTGAATATTGAAGATGAGAGCACCAAGGAAACAATTCATTAGGTGGAGGGAAGTGGCCAAATGAATCTCCCAATCCTAGAATCCATCATGCTCTTCCATAAAATTCAACCTTCAATCATGCGATAAAGCTTGATCAAATTTGTAAATGGACTTGAAGACCTACAATCTCAAATATTGTTACTCCAAGACTCTGATTTTTTCTTCCTTGAATGTTATCTCTTGTGTTCTAGTTTTGAAATGATGAAAATACTAGGATTTTATAGGCGTTTCTCTAATTTCCCAAAAGTTAGATCTTGAAAGATGAAATTTACAATTTGAATTTTGAATGTTAAAATTTCGCCAATAACCCATTCAAATTTAGGTCCTGACTAAAAATGGGGACCCATTCACCCATGGGTGAATGGGTCCTAGCCCAAATTTCTAAGAAACACTTGATTGGGGGGTGATCCCACAAAGCTGGTTTACAATTTCTGAGAGGAACTGATTTTTGCTAAAATCACATATTTTTAGAAAATATAATAATTTAAGCCTTTAAAAGTTCCATTTTAAGGATTCCAATTGAAGAGGGTTTGATCAAACCACCTTAGATCAAACCCCCTTGGAAAGAACCTCGCTAGTTTTAAATCATACCTATAAATGAGTCTCCTTTACACCTATCAAAATGCTGATAAAAAATCACTTTTGATTTACCTTTTGGGGGATCAAATGAATTCATTTAAAATTTATTTCAAATGATTATGGTATTCCTTGAAATGAGCTATCCCACGAATGTAATTTTAATATGTTTTGGTTTTATTATGTATGTGTTTTTTTAGTTTATTAAACATAGGTTTTTCATCGAAAATCAAGCTCTTTGTTTTCCACATGTGGGAAAATAGCAAATTATCAAAATAATTTTTTTTTAAATATTTTTGTGATGGTTAATTGATGTCCTTGATCCATTAAAAAAAAAAATGAATTTCGATACGTACAAAAAAAGTTATGTTGTATATAGTCAAACTATGTATGAATTGCAATTGGTTTGACTTTGAAACTTTATTAAGGAAAAAATATTCAATAAAAAATATGAGACCAAATTAAAGTGATATATATCATAGTGAAAAATCTAAATTCAAAAAAAATAGAATTTTATCCTTTATACAAAAAAAATTATATTGTATACGGTGAGCATCACTTTTTAAAAATGTCGATTTCTGAAAAAAACCCAATTTTCGTGGGAGATGGAAAAAGAAGTGAAATATTATTCCAAAAAAATTGAAAAAAATATTTTTTAGAATCTATAGACAAAATTTGATGAGACTCTAGTTTGCATCATCTTCAAATTCCTCGCGGTTTAGCCGCTATAGGTGCCCGAATGTGAATATTTAGTTAAAGATAATAATTTCAGTGTCTAGTTTGACAAAAAAATTGTAAACCACTATTGTGGGATCACTTTGGGGGAAATTTAATGATTGACTTTGTTCAATGCTTATTTCGGTGTTGTAAAATGGTAAAAAATTGGCCTCATAATGCATAATAAATGGAATTAGGGCCTATTTAGGAAGGGTTGAAAATGCATAATGCAAGGGTCACTAAAATAGGTCCAAATTAAGTATGAAATTGTACTATCATCTACAAGGGAGTACAATTTTCTATGCTACATCCTGGCCTAAGGAAATTTTCAAATTTTAGTACAAATTCTGGGAGCCATAACTTTTCACACGGTTACTCGATTAAGCCTATTTTTTTAAAACTAAAGTACTCAAATAGCTTTATGACACCTAAGATCTATAACTAAAATTTTACCACTATTTTGGTCTAGAAAAGGTCACTTAATGGCTCATAGATTAGTTTGAATATTATATCAAGATTTGAAAAACTTCAGTGATTAATATCTACCATTCTAAAGCTAATCTTGGCTTGAAACTCACCCAACATGTGCAGTTTACATAATTGGAGCTTTGGGGAAAATTTTGAGTTTCAATGCCTTCATATGCAAACTTACTAAAAATAGAAACCTACTACTTTTAGCCCTTATTGACTAGACCAAAATAGAAAGTAAATAGAACTTTTTTTTGTGGGTGATGCAATATTTTTCTTACACCCTAGATGCTCCTACATCCATGAGGGTCATGTAAAAAATAAGTGACCAATTCTAAAAGGGAAGGGAAGAGTTTTAGTAATGAGGATAGATTTTTTCAAACTCCAAGGATGTTTAAAAGGGTTCCTCTAGAATATGTGGTGAATGTGTTGACCATAAAACCAATTATTATCCCTCCCTACTATTCAAGCTAAGTGGTGAATCTAAGCATGAACATTGATGCAATCAAAGGGGTGAAGATAATTATTATATTCATAGAGAAATTAAAGGTATTGAGGCTTACCAAAAAGATTGTTTTATATGCAAGATCATGGGTATACATAACTAAAATAGGAATAACCCATGCACCATAAACCAAATACATGTAACATCCTAGATCCTAGATGATAGACCATACAATAGTTATAGAAATTATTACGATAATAGAATTTACAATAATGATATTAAAGGAGGATGCAACATAGGAAGAGTTTGAGGTCAAAGGAGAAGAGAATAATATGCTATAGGCAATGAAGTAGTGCACTATGCCAAAGAGTATAGGGGTGATTAAAAAAAGCATGTGGATTTTATAGTGAGGTCACATATGATTCATTTAACTATCCTAGAACATCTTGGTACTATAAGAATGACCACACAACCAATAATAGTGAAGGATTTTAAGGTCCAAATGCACCAAGAGGGGCAAAAGTAACCATGAAAATACCTAAGGAAAATTGAAGAAAGAGTATTTAAAAATTAAAGTTATTATGGATGGAATCTATGATAAAATATAAAATAATTTGGTTGTAATTATAAGAGGAAAAATTAACACTATAAATTGTACATTAATCATGGATGAATCAAAAGAATAATATATAGATGAGTTTCTCGCAAAAAGAGGATTATTGTATAGAAGGCTAAAAGTTTTATTAGAGAAGAAAGAGAGAACACTACCACAAAGTATAATTCTTCAAAAAAGAAAATTATTATTGTAGGATTTGGTCATCTTTGTGTGGGAGGAGAACATCCTAGAAAATTTTAAATAGTTTACAAGTGCTAGAACAAACATAAGGAGGTAAATCCTAAAGAACATGTAAGAATAATAGAAAAAATAACAAGAACGTGGTAAAATCATGCTATGTTGATTGAGTTAAGATTCCATGATAGATGGATGAGGAATGTACTAGTATATTTAGAGGTAAATGTAAAATTCATACCAAGGAGAGTTTATGAAATTTTGGGAAAGAATCTTACGACATTTCTTACTATATTACCTTGGTATTTTAGACATCAATTGTGTTGCAGGGAAATATACAAATAAAGAGGTAATTTTGCTAGGAAGTAAAGCAAGGTAAACTTTGAGGTAAAAGAAATGAAAGAGCCTTTTGATGATTTTAGAGTCTTGCTAATTTTAGAATGGATTATTAATTTCGATGGGTTATTTGACTCCGAAAAATAAGAATTGATATTTCATAGAGAAGATAAGATTGTACATACATCATTATATATAGATATGAGTGGCACATATGTTGAGTAGATAGAAAACAAAAGGATGCAAATTAATATGATAATTATAGAGGCTTATACTCATGAGTAATAATTCCCAAGATAGAAAAATATGAAGATCTTAATTCAGAAGGGTGTATTATAGTAGAAAGTGGTCATTATAGCCCGAAGAGTGAGGATGTTTTAGAATCTTGGGTTCTAAGTGAACTAGAAGAGTGAGAAATGTTTTATGGGAAATAAAAATGTAGTCTTAGCAAGGTTAATAAAATAGTTCAATATAGTACCATATTAGAAAAATATGTACTACAACAAAAATTGGTGCAAATAATTGGTATAAAGGAAGAAACCACACCACAACCCTACAGGTTATACCACATTACTAGGGAAATTTCCTATATCAAACTACATCAATTATCAAGAGTAGGTGACCTTCTAAGATACCTAGAAAACATGGAATGAATATTTCTAAAAGGAAAACTTGAGAAGAGATGATTTAATTGACACCTTGATTTTCATTGTAGTGCACTAGCGGTATAGTCATAAACCTATCTTTCTAACATGGAAGGTGTTGATTCTATAGGCATTAAAAAATGGTATTACCTTGATAAAGAAATTATTTAGCTTAGACCTAAATGTTGTGACACAATTGACCCAAAAATACACTTGAAATTTTATATTTAGGAATGGGATAGTGTAAGAGAATATAATGAAAGAATAAGGGTATGAATATCTTGTCAGGCCTTATTTATCATTGTAAAGCATAATATATCAATCAAGAAAAAAGGGAAGAGAAAAGAAATTGACCATGGAATAGTAAAAAATTTGGCATTCCATAACCCAAATAAATAAATAAACATTGTACTATAAAATATGAAGGTAATAGTATCACTGCCAAGGGAAGTAAGGGAGATATTTAGAGAAAGGAAGAGGGTGATCCCACATAAGTGGGTTACAATTCCCTTCACGAAGAAAAATTGCAAAAATTCTCCCAAAAGAAAAAATTCAAGATTTTAGGGGTTCGCTCGAACATGTAGGTTTGCATGAACCCATAAAAGGGTTCGCTTGAAAGCCCTAGTTCAAGCGAACATCATTTTAAAAGCATGTTCACCCAAACCCATGTTCAATTGAACCCAAACACATAAAACCCTATTAAGCACATTTTTTTAATATTATTTTAGGGGGGTTTGAGCGAACCCCCTCTACTTGAAGGGGGGTTCACTTGAACCCCCTTCTCCCCCTCCTCTAGCAATTTTTTTGTAAAATTTTGGCTTTTGGAGCTCATTTTGAAGATGAAAATGGAATCAACTTCATAGACTTAACTAGAGGATTTTAGTCCTCAAAACAAGCTATCCATCAAGTATGATTTTAATTTATTTTGGTTTTATTATATATATTTTGAGTTTAATTAAACATAGGTTTTTCACCGAAAATAAAGCTCTTTGTTTTGCACATTTGGAAAAATAGTATATTATAAAAAAAATATGAAAAATATCTATGCCCTTGATATTGATGTCCTTGATCCAATAAAAAAATATTGAATTTCGATACATACAAAAAAAAATTAATTGTTAGCTATTAAACCTATGTTTAAATTGTAATTAGTTTGACTTAAAAACTTAATTAAGAAAAAAATATTCAATAAAACAAAATGAAACCAAATCCATGCCCTAGATATCATAGTTACAAATCTAAATTTGAAAAAAAAAAAAAATTATCCTACATAGAAAAAAAGTTGTGTTAGCAAGTACAAATCACTAGTTTGCATCATCTTCAAATTCCTCATGGTTTAGCAACTATAGGTGTCTAAAAGTGAATATTTAGTTAAAAAAATTAAGGTTGATGTCAAGTTTGGCCAAAAAGTGTAACCTGTTATTGTGGGATCACCCAAGATGCTATCCCAAAAAAAGAAACAAGGAATTTACAAGTTCATTAAATGGATAGATGATTCAAATGTGGTACCTTAAAGAGTATGTTATAAATATAAAAGAAGGAATGAAAAATATGATGATAAAGATCCAAAGAACTTATATTTTGAGGTGGAAGAAGGAGAAAGGGAGATAATATTAGACAATATGGCCAAATATGAATATTTGTATTATCCTTTAAGAATCAAAGAGGATAATATAGCATCAAGAGGAGCTCCAAAAATGCATATTTCCCAATAATTTCACTTATTTAAAGGGGTTAAGGATTAGGTTTGACAAATTAATTAAAATAAGGGGTCAAAGAACAAAATAAGGGACCCTACCAACTAAATCCTAATTTCCAAATTAAATTAAAAAAATAATTTGATAAAAATTTGATTCATGGAATAATCAAATTGACGAAATATGCAAACTAGATCACCTTGACAGTGGTCTAAGTTAAGAAAATTTAGAATATAAGAATCTACATCAAATTTACAAAATATTAATAAGGCCTATGTACATGACCCCTTCCCTACCCACTTTATATAAGAAGTAATAGAACTAGTTGTTGATAGGGAAGTATATTCCTTTAGTAATGGGTTCTCCAAGTACCATCAAGTCAAAATATAAACAACCAGTCCTTGAAATTCAACAACTTGTTACACCTGATCTTCATGATTTGTTGTCTTGGGATTTTCATGCTAAATTTTTGAATGATTGGTGATGGCCTAATGCTCACAGCTTCCGTTTCTTTCCTCTGCGAACCATCTACAAACAACTCTTGCCTCATATTACCATCACACCCCGTCTCAATAAGAAGTGGCATTTCTCTTTTGTTCGATCCAAGTGGAATCAGCTCAACCACCAAATCTGGAAGTCCAAAGTGGATGCTCAGTCTCAACTCCTTGCTTGGAAACTTCTCCATGTGAAACTTCCTGTTGGTAACCACCTCAAATTTGTGTACCCTCAGCCCACTTGTCCATTTTGCAATAGAATGGAATTTGTAAAACATGTCTGTTGGACTTGCATCCATGCTCATAAATTATGGCACTTTTTGTTCACCTCTTTGCTTACTTTGTTTTCTCGAACATGGACATGGAAATCAGCTCTTTTAGGTGTTTTTCCTTCCTTTGACGCTATATATCACACTTGTAGACAAGTGATTATCAAGCACTTTTGGAAAATTCGGTGTCTTTCTATGTTCTCTAACACCATTCACCCTCCCTAGATAGAGCTGCAAATGATTTGTAATAGTTTTTCCCTTCAAATGATGAACCTACAAATTGTCCAGCCATCCACTGTTCTTGAGGACACCTTACACACCCTCCTCCAACAGTTGTACACTATTACAGAAAATGGAGATTCGAATGTAGCTTCTTCTTGAACAGGTTTCACCTTTTTTGCGTTCATCATGCAGTATACACAGGTTTGGGGACTGGCCTTCGAGATTACATCTATGGCGTGGCAAAATCCAGAAGTGTACTCAAGCTTAGATGGACAGTGGACTATTTTTGAAATTTATTATGTTTATGATATTACTCCACAATTGTATTTATAGTTTGTTGGTTATGCATGGAGATTTTCCTTTGTAAATCTAGTTGGACATGTTTGTTGTGGCAATTTTTGTTGTTGCTACTGCTCCTTTGTAACAGCCTTGTAGCTGCTCATTTGTAGCATCCTTGTTGTTGTTTGTTTTTTAGTGTTGTTGTTTTGCAACAACTGTGATGTTGATCTTCTGATGTAAATCTCTTTTTTGATGCTTTTTTCCAATAAAAAAAAAGAGAAGGACCAACTTAAAAATAACCTTTGTTATTTGTTTCAATAAAAGGCTAGTGCCTATAGGTATATATCAATATTAAAATATTCAAAAGTTACATGGAGGCCAGAATTATAGTATTGGCAGTGAGCTAACAATTTTAACAAAAGAAAAATTTGTCTCCAACTTAAAAAGGTAGGCATAATATTTTGAAAAATGTGCCTTATACAACTATGGATCAAGGTAGATAAAATTAAACATCATGTACATGTAACCAAAAAACTAGGCTATAGCATCTACTTTTTCCATATTATAACAGTAATTGAGAATTTCCATCTCATTCCATCATTGGCCCTATGTTTGCCGATGTGTTCACCCTGGTCACATTTAAGCCAATACCATTATCCCCTTGAACTTCGTTCATCTCTGCTTCATTTTTGGAACCTAAAATTTCCCTTTCTAATGGCATTTCTATATTTCCATGTTGAATGTGGTGAGAGAGGAGGAAGGAGATTATGAAGAAATTTTCTTTGACTTTATCCACCATATGAGGGTCGAGCTCCTAAGAATGAGTGTTCAAAGAACTATATAATAACCACGGGTCATTATCTTGGAGGCCTTTCTTTATAGATCCATAAACCTCCATGTATGTAGTTTTATTTTTAAGATAGTGTTTTGGAAAGAGTCCTCCCACATAAGCTTTTCCTTTATCCAAGTTGTACCCTTGAACTAACTGTATGAGCTCATCTTCCTTGAGATAATTTGGTTGAACTGAATCTTGTACCATAATTGAGAGGAATTTAAATGATTGCAACAGGCCCATAATGTCCTTTGTTATTGAAAAATTCTCATTAATGTATATAATTACACCCTTTGGTCTAAAGAATGATCCTATAGTAAAAAAAAAATGATTAATGTATTTATAGAATTCATCCATTATTTTTTGGAAGTATATTTGAATGACTAGATATTATATGGATTAAATAAATATCATGTTCAAGTATTTTGGCTAATTTTAGAAAGAAAAAAAATAGAAGTCTCCAAACAGCATTAAATCTAATAAAATGCACATTTTCAATACCTTTTCCAGTATGTTGTTAGGTTATATTATATGTAAGGAAGGAATGTTAGTAGATTCCTTAAAAGTGATAATCTTGAATGTACCACACTTAAATATATTCACTAAGTTAAAATTATTCTTTGGATATAGTTTTTATTACCATAAATATATTATATTATATGTGGAAATTTTAGGACCAATTGAAGAGCTACTAAAGAAAAAGAATAGAAAAAACTTTGAATGGACTAAGGAATGTTAGGATGCCTTTGATACCTTCAAAATAAAATTTTGAGTCACCAATTTTAATTTTATCAAAATAAAACATGTTTATTCCATATGCATGTGGATGCCTTAGGTACCATTATAGGAGTTGTAATAGAAAAAGCTAGGGAAAATAAAGACCATGTAACACCCCCGCCAAGGAACCCCAGAGGACAACACTAAATATGTCAAATTAATAGAGGTTTTTTTTATAAATAAAATAAATAACTATAGAATGCATAGCATAACCTGATAAACTAATCCTAGGTCCTCTAAGGTTCCTCAACTGTGCTACTCATAAAACTAACAATTGAGATTACTAGAACATTTCATCAATGATAAAAGACACAAAAATGATATAACATGCAAGGTTCATTTTAAAGCATCAATTAAATAATCCTATATTACTCAATTCATAATGTGACAACTGATAACCAACATTATAAATTATTTTCTAGCTAACTAACATATGGATGATACATTAATTTATAGTATTCTTACAAGAAGAGATCATCAATAATTGTTACATCAATTAAAATAATTACAACAATACTTCCCTTAGTACATGTGGGAAGATCACATCAAATTACATTAAAAGATACAATCGGGAATACAATCACATGATAGGAAGTATTCTCAAGTTGGAACAGGAACTGGAATCCATAGTGCAATGACCAATCACCATGCTCACAAACATGCAACAGGAATACCCAATGGAGGAAAAATCACCAACCTCCCGACCATTTGGAACTCTAAGGTCCACCCCCCGTGCTAAGAGATTACACAAGGTTCCACATCCAATAGAAAGTTGAGAAATAAATAGGCTAACATAATCAAGGGTTATACATGGACTCCAACACAACATTGCTAACAACGCCATCACTTACAACACTTACTTCACTTCTAGAAGCACACACAAAACAGAAAGAGGAAATACAACTAAGGAATGCTAGAATGCAATAAGAAGGAGTGTCATCACATTTCTTGATATCGGTTATCCTGGTAGATCGTCCTAGGCCCCAGGCCCCATTTTGGGTTATCCTGGCAACCTCTCCCGATCCCCAGCCCCCATACAAACTCATGTGGAACCATTGTACCTTTCATGAGGACAAGACAGTTGATCTTTCCATTACAGGCATTCCCATCTCATCTCAAGCCTAAATGAGCACTTGATCCATGAGTGAGGCATACATTATCTTGATTAATGTGAATTCTACTCATCCCCCTAATTCATTATCAATTTTTTCACTAGATTAAGAGACCCTCCAATGGGTTGTCCTAGACACCACTTTGGGTTCTCTCCCCCATTGAGAGCCACTCCCCCTACTTGCAACTAGTAAACCCTACACATCAAGCAACGTATTGACTGTCTTGCACACTTATCATAATCACATGAATCCATACATAAACAAGAGGCAACACCCTTAGGGTTTACATTTCACACAATAAACATGTCCCACAATGTAGCCAAACCACTTTCAAGGTTAAACAACCCTAAGGACCATTAATACAATATATACCCCCTACTAGGCCTCTCGAAACAAACATACTAAACACCCTTCCCAATGACACAAAACTTGCACAAAATTTACACAGGGGACACCCAACTTTGACAGTTACATAAAAACTTAATCCATTGTTCAAGACACATTGTTTAATACAAAAAAATAATCATAGAAATTTAACAATTTAAAATTTTGATCACACATATATACATTATTATTATCTACTCTACAAATCATTCAATTTTCTATATTTGAATAAATAAATTCACTTAATTCTATACACAATTAAATATTCATTTTAATATTAACTTATCCAATTAGAATCCTTTATTTAAATAACATTGTATTTCTTCACATAAGAAAAATATTTCTTCACTATTAACTGAAATATAATAAAATATAGATATACATAAATATATATATATATATATATACACACACATATATATTATGTTATTAATAAAATGAAATCATAGTATATATAATCCCCATAGATATACATATATATAGAATATAATAGAAGACTTTTAACATCCACGAGACCAAAAGAAGGCCTATGAGACAGTGACCCCAACAATTTTAGCATTGTGAAGTGTCATCCTCCTATCGTTTAATTTGATAATGAGCTCTCCCATTCTACCCACCCATTCCATGCTGAAGAGATCGTGAAAATTTCTTATTGTTAACCCCCTTATGTAGCTTCCTCTGATGTCACTATAAGCTTTGCAATCTAGGATAAAATGCCTTTCTGTTTCCACCTGCCCTGTTGCACAGAAGATACAAACCCTCTCTTCCCAAACTTCTTTTGGCCTTTTCCATCTCCCTGTTTTACACCAAAGATGATGCGATTTAGTCCTCAATTGTGCTATGAGAATATTTGACCTCCATGGAATATTTGCCTCTATATATGCTTTTTGTTGATGGTCCAAGTTGGGATTAAATTCTTCTACATAATAATTCTTCTTTCTCTCAACCACCCTTGTCCACATAATCTTGCAAAAAATTTCAACCACATACAACTTTAATTCCTTACTATTATTAGAACACTCGTCCAAGTGGATGTTCCACTTTCTCATCCACTTACAATTTTGATTCATCCATGCCTTCTTTCTTTCACCTAAGACACCTCTAGAAACAACATTCATCCACCAATGTGTTTCCATTTGCTCTATTATCGATAGAAAGAACTCATATACTATATTTACTTCACATCGATATACATATATGTATTATCGATAAAAAGAACTCATATATTATATTTAGTTCCCATCGATATACATATATGTGATCAATAAAAGAAATCATAATAAACATTATCAACTTTAAACCACATACGCTGACTTGAAAAAATTCTACACGGGTAGAAAAGGAGACACAAAAGAGATTAGGGTACGCGACAGGAAAGAAATTCAAGAAATAGTTATAAGTGTTAAGGAACTAATGTAAAGCAGAATGCTACAAACGCAGTGATGCCCCAAGTTTTAGGGAAGATGGTTGCTGATAGAGGGGCCTTAAAGAGAACTTGTCTCATGGAACAAAAGATAACAGGATGTGTGCAAATTGAATTTGTTGAAAAGGCTAAAGAAAATTTTATGCAAATGCAATTGGCAGGTGTAAAACCAAATTCCACTGTATATGACTTGTGTGTGTGTATATCAAATTTTGATGTTATAATGGCCCTGGTAGACATGTATGCAAGAATCAACAACATAGAGAAGGCACCCAAACTATTTGATAGAATGCCTCAAAGAGATGTCAATTCATGGAATGCGATGGTTGCAAGATATGTACAAAATGGATTTATTGAAACTTTCAATAAAATGAAATTAGTAGCATAAATAGGTGACATCTCATGGAACAAAATGCTAGCAGGAGGTGCACAAATTGAATTTGTTGAAAAGCCTTAGAAACTTTCAACCAGATGGAAATGGCTGGGGGAGGATAGGAAAGGCATGCGAATGGTTTGAAAAAAGGGTCTCAAAGAGATCTTGTCTCAAGGAACGAAATGATAGCAAGATATGTGTAGATTGTATTTGTTGAAAAGGCTTAAGAAGCTTTCAAGAAATGTAATCAGTAGGAATAAACAAAATGCAACTGAGGAATGCTTGGAGGACAAGAATTGATCGATGCTAAACTAAAAGAAAGATTTCTTGAGGAAAATAACAATGTTTTAAATCAAGAGTGTGACAATAATTGTTGTTATGGAATTATTTTCATTTTTACAGAAGTAAAAATAGTTTCCTTTTGGGAGAAATCCATTGCATTCAACAGACAAGGGAATTTCTCGCAACAATGAGATTCGCAGGAGGCCTCCTATGAGGACACAAATTCTACATCTATTAATTTTTCTTTTATTCTATAATAAATAATTAAGCAATTAAACAATCATTTTCAAATAGAAGAGAGAGAAAATTCAATCCAACTAATCGTTCAAAAAGGCAAATGCAACAAGAGATCGAATTCCAACCTGGATCGAACGCTTGGCAGGGACGAAATTAATGTCAAGTCCAAACTTTCACTGCAATTTGAACTCCTCCAAATTTGTAATCCAATTTTTTAAAAAAAAATCAATTTCCTAGCATAATCAACCATATATTAAAATTTACAGACAACTTTTCTCTTCCCAAAGAACCAAATGAAATCCCCACACACCAAAAAAAAATCAGGAAGAAGAAGAATGTGGTTTTACAGGAATTTCCAACCAACTATAGAACCAATTATAATTAGATTTTAATTTATTAACTTGTCTTCCTGGCACAGCACAATAATTAATTTTAAATTAGTTAAAAGCATTTCATTTATAATTTATAATTTGGGTGAATAAAATTGATACCCAATTTCACGTAAACAGTAAAACAATTTACCGACATTACTTACCTATTAATTAATTATATAACTCGACTATTTAATATTTTATTTATTTACCTTGTTATTAATTTTTATTCTTTTTAATATTACATTATCAATTTATTTTATTATTAACTATTATTATATACATATATATATATCAAGGTGTACCTTTTACTTAGCAACTAATTTTAACGCATAAGATAACCAAAGGCACACATCAGACAATTTCAATTAAATAAAACGAAATGCCCAAATAATTACCTAACCACTATCTAGGGTTGAAACAAAAACCTCAAACAACACTGACTGACCATACTCACAAAACTGACCATACTGACAAAACTGGCAATACTGACATGGTATCAAACCGAATACTCATCCTCTTTGAGGATGATGGCTAGGGTAGGGGACCAAGTGTTATCTTTGATCAACTAATCGATTGGGTTCAAGGCACGCTTAGACCTGCCAATTTAGGTGGAGTTGATGCCTAGTACCTACGACCTGCATCACACAAAATGGTCGTGCATATACATATACATATACAGTCACACTATGAAATGGAATCACGACATCGTAGGGTACTCACAAGTGAGTGATGTGACATTGTCCCTTTCACACAATCACATCAATAAGAACAACACCTAGTGGTCGAATCAACTCATATACAATCAACTACATAGAAATCAGACTAAGATCAATCACATGATAATCACATAACTATCATGATAAAGTAATCACATAGTCCTCATCATAGGGTTAGTCCTCATAAGCAAAATAAATCTCCATAGTCACTTAAGTAAACCATATACTAATCATAACATTTGCATGGAATCTCAAGTATCATAAGTGTCATCCAAGGAAACATCATAGCAAATAAGTCTAACATCATGTAATATATTATAATGTCTCATCATATAATAGATAAATTGTTAGTCTATCAGAAAAAGTATGAGAGGCACTATAGACCATCCCATTAGCTTGCTAGCAAGAAACTACAACAAACTGAAAAAATTATGCAACCACATAAAGGAATGATCTTGTGATGGTATATGACTTACACAAGTTCATAAAGTACCTTTTCTTCCATTTATTTTATATTATTTATATACAATCTCTCTTTTAAGTGTTTAATGAATCGAATAGTTATTCAAGGGAGGATATACTCTTGGTTATTATTAATTCAAGAATTCAAATTTAAAATCATGATAAAAACTAGGAAAATATAATCAAGGTCCTAAATATGTGCTCATAATTGATAATGAATAATCCTAAGGCCTAATTGATGATAAATTATTAAGTACAAACATTTTTATAATAAATGAGCTACCTCTAAATGGGTGATGTGATATAGCTATTATCAACAACAAAATTTCTTAAGAAATTTTAAAAGATGAAAGGAGTAGATTGATGTGGAAATCATTACCCTACACATTGATTGAGGTGGAACTATGTTGGCATATGGCTTCTAGTGTTGTCATTTATGGCAGCCTAAGTCATTCATTCGGTCCACAGTCTAGTTTTGGCTCATATCGGCATAACAGAATGAAGAACATGGCATCCAGTTAAAGGAAAAGATGTCGATATGAATAACTCACCGGACTATTATTTTGAGTTGTGGATCTCAGAGAAAGGTTTTTTGATTTTTGTATTACCTTATTCAAGAAGTTTATTGTTGTGCATTCAATGGTGTATGATCTAGGAGATTCAGTGCACTAATTTTCTTATTATCTATGTTAGAAGGCTGACTTGGCAAAATTAGTCAATGTGGATGTTTATGAAGTAATTAGTTAAATATTTTTGTGGTCGAATATTTTTATTTGGGTCCTCTCTATGTCTTAACTGAATTTGGAGGATACGCATAAATAATTAGTGGTGGATTTAGCCGACAATTGAAAATTATTTTATGTTTTATGTAAGCTGACATATGAATGATAAAATCCTTCACAACGGATATGTATATGCGATTGGTAGTATCATTTTGAATATGTGAATGTGTACTATGCAAATTATATGGGTGTGTGAATTCATCTGTACATAGATTTGGGTTGTGAATTGCAGAGGAGAGCAGAACAAAGTAGAGCGAAGAAAAGAATCAGACTAAGGATCCATAATCTGATCCATGAGCCTAACTGGAACTGCAACCTGGCATAAGTAGATGCTACTCCTTCAGTTCAACCCTTCAGATGGTTTTAATCTGAAATTTTGTAAGGAAGTGAGCTTTATATTGAGCGGTGAGCTCTAGGCAATGTGTTTGAATGCATGTGCATTCCCTTTTGTAAAAATTATATTTGAGTACTCAAATTATGGATTAACCTCCACTGTGGATTTTCCCCTAACATTATTTCCACGTAAAAATCCTTGTGTTATGGTGTTGTGGATGATTACTTTGCGTTTTTTCATCTTTCTTTGGTTTAATGTTGAAATGGTTCAATTATCAGATTAATAAAGTTTAGATTTGCAAAACATTGATTCACCCCCCCCCCCTCTTAGTTTCCCTTGAGTCCAACAATTGGTATCAGAGCATCTGGTTCCTTTGAAGAAGTTTATCAGCTTGAGGTGGATCTTGTAATGTAATGGACTTTGGTAGTCTTCAACAAAAACTTGTGGTGGCACTTGATGACCTTGATCAGTCTAAAGAAAAAGTCTAGGAATTGAAAGCAAATCTAAGGGATGCTGCGAAATTCATTTAGACATTAAAATATCAGATTGTTAAATCTAGGGAAAAGAGGAAAGATCTATGTGACCAGATTAAGCAACAAGAGAGTGAAAACATGGATGATTCTCACCTGAATCAAACTTTGAAGGAAATAACTGAAGAATGTGAAAAGATTGCCAGAGACAATGCTACCCTAAAAAATGAAATGGAATCTATGGTGATGAAGTTGACTAAAAATATTAAAGAAAGGAAGAAGAATGAGGAGAACCTTGCTTAGTCCTTAAAAGAAAAATTTGATGAATGTAGAAGAGCAAATGGATAATTCATTTAGATGGAAAGTGAACTACTACAATCTAGAAACAATGAAGAAGAGCTTGAAAAGCAACTTATTATTCTCAAGGATGAACTTGCTACTGCAAATGAATACAAGGAGAAGTTTAAGATTAGTTCTATTAAGCTTGATGAGCTGACTCAGGGACAGAAGAATGCTAAATACAAGCGTGGTCTCGATATGAGAAAGGAGAAAGTTCTGAATCTGGACAAAAGAATTTTAGGCAAGGAAATTAGATGAACAATAGTGGCAGGTATCTGGTAAGACAACCTAATGCTCAAAATTTTAATGGATATTGTTATTCTTGTAATAAATTTGGTCATGTGGCTACTCAGTGTAGAATTAAAATTAAATCAAGTAATCCATCATTCTTTGGTCAGTGTTTCAATTGCAAAAAAATTGGTCATAAATCAATTAAATGTAGAACTATGTCAAACTACTCTAGAAGTAATGTTGAATGTTATACCTATGGAAGATTTGGACATATTGCTAATCAATTCAAATCAAGAAGAAATCAATGGAATGATTTTTCTAGACAAAGAACTATTGTGTGTTACAATTGCACCAAATATGGTCACATTGCAATATTTTATAGAAACAAAAATATCGTTAAAAAAGGTCTGGTATACAAAGACAAAAATACACAGAAAATGATAAAGAAAAAGAAAAAATGATTGTGGATGAAATAAGAGATTAGATGAAGAATACATGGGTAAGGAAGAATGAATCTGATACTGGAAATGGTTCTACATTGGAACCTGCTTCCAATAATTCTTCTAGAAATTGATCTCAGGCCATTGGCCTAGGGGGAGTTTTTAAAGAAAATATTTTTCCATTGTTCGTAAGCTGGTTTCAGAACATGAAGGATGATCGAAAAGTTGCATCAATGATATGCAGAGGTTTTGCAAAACATTCACAAGAAATTTCAAGAGATCATAGGTTTGCGAAAGAATTTTTCTCTCGCTGTCTGAGAAAACAAAGTATCCAGGAAACCTAGGGCAAAAGCATTTATTACAAGCGTGTGAACTATAAAAGACAAGTTGGAACCCTCATTTGTCACTTTGCATCAAATTATAAAAGAAGGAGAACACTCGGTAGAAAAATTTCAAAGAAGTGAAGTTAATTCGATAATGAATCTCAAAGCACATTAAGTATTTCAGTTGTTTTTGGAATTTCCATATAATTTGGTGTACAGTTGATAAACGTAAACTACGAAAGGAAGAATGGATCAAATCAAAGGGTCAATCAAAATGGATGAATACAATAGTGAAAATATTAGGTCCATGAGAAATCTATAGTTACCCAACAAATTGAAGCACTTAAGAGAAGCCTGTTGTTTGATGTTTCTGCACAACAACAACTCAGAAAGAATAAAAGTAATCCTATCTCTCTTGAAAGGTTTATCTCTATGAACAAAGAGATAACCCCAAGGTCTCATAGGTGTCAGGTTATGATAATGCAGTAGAACAAACTCAGTGATAAAATGTGAATATGTTGGTAATCACAAGGGGTCTTACGTACAAATGCTAGAAGCTCTAAACTCATCAGATTTTAAGATATGATGATGCTCAAATTTCTAGTTCTAACCAAATAATGAAAGAAACAGCAAAAGATGAGGGTTTCAGAAGTCCTAATGTTAACACTACTTCTAAGATTAACCATGCAAATGATGAAATACTTGGAATGGACCAATCCCTTAAACTAGTTTCTGGTCGACTCAGGCTATACCTGCAATCTTGTATAAAGAAGTGCAATCTTCTAAGGTGTTAAAGATTTGTAGGCTATAGGCATTCATTCAATAAGACTGAATGAATATATATAGTTGAACTAAGCACATGAATATGAGGTATAGGTTGACCTTGTACAACATTCCCACAATCAAGAAGTTGCCCAAAATATGAACTAGGGATTGCTACAACACTCCAAGCATTAAATCACAAACATTACTAATTAAACCTAAGATACATCCAAACATTTCCAAGCGATTTAAAGATAGAACAAGAACCATGCAATATTATCCAATGCAAAAGAAGGCACTAGTCATAACACAATGTCTACACTTTGTATTAAATCATCACATTTGCAACAATTCTAGTCTACTACAACACTTTGCTTGAAATGTAAAAACTAACTTCTAATCTTCTAACATGCTACTCTATTGCTAAACCTAATGATTTCAAGTCTTCTAACTTAGTCCTCCAAACTATACCAATTCCAACCGAACAAATGAGGTAGAGTGCCATACTTATAGAACAACAGGCCTACGTGAAGTAGAGCTAGGGTTACAAAGAAACTCGACCACCAATCAAATCGGCCCCGACAGCCAGCAATAACCCGTCGTCAAGCATTGAATGCGACAAGGACCCCCATCAGATTGATCTGGGATCGCACAAATTTAGGGTAAGGCACCTCGAGCCATGCCCACCAAAATACTTCACCCGCGTGAACAACAATGCATGCAAAAACACCAACATGGAACACGAGACACCGATCGGATCCGAGTTGGGTAAACGAATGACCCAGATTGAACAAAACCAAGTTGAGCCCCTTCAAATCATGTCTGCCCACCATTAATGGCCACCAACCAAATAGACCATGCATGCAGGAGTGGGATTCATGATAGCAGCCGCAAAGTGCACTTGATTGCACCCGCAAATCACGCCAAATCCTTAAAGTACACCCAGAAAATCCCAGCTCAATCCAACCTGCCATCAAACGAGCCACCCTTAATGCTCAAAACATCATCAAAATCCAAGCAGATCCAAAAGAGTTCCTAAGGCAATAAAATCAATCATAAACCCAGGTGGAGGCGAAGCCACGAGCAGAGTAGGAATAGAGACACAAGACAAGTGGAGGCAGAGGCGGAAAGGGAACAAAAATGGAAGGAGGATAGGCAAAGGTGGAGACAAAGCCAACCCCGACAGAAGCGGAGGTGGAACGGGAACTAAAATGGGAACCAAAGGGAAACCAGGCGAAGGCAGAAACAAAACCAACCCCGATGGAAGCGGAGCTAGAACGGGAACCAAACCATGAACTATATAAAAGTTCGCAATTCAGTCCCATCCTGGTTCAGGTTCCAACAGAAGAAAGGGAGACTGAAGCAGACCCAAGGGAAAGAATCCAACCCAAAGGCGAAAGACAAACAAGACAACGAAAGAAACCAAAAGGCGGGAGGCAGAGCCAAAACAAGAATGAAGATGAAACTGAGAACTTAGCCAAATTTCAAAGTTCAGATCCATCCCAGTTTCGCCTCTAACAAGCGAAGGAAAAAGCGAGGCGAAGAAAAAAAACAAAGGGAGGAAAACCAACCCTTAGGACAGCAAAAACAATTTAGAAGGAAGCAAAAGAGCGAGAAGGAAGCGCAGTCGGAACGGGAGCAAAAATAGAACCGAGAATTTAGCCAAAGTTTAAAGTTCAGTCTCATGTTGTTTTCGCCTCCGGTAGAACAAAAGGGAACAAGGAAAAAAAGGGAAATCTAAGGGAGAAAACCAACCCTTAGGACCCAAAAAAAACACCAAGGGAGACAACATAAGGCAAAAGAAGACCACCCCAGAGAGGACATCTACAAGACTTCAAAACCACTAGGAACTCAGTACAAACTCACCCACAACCAAGGCAAACACCAAGGACCAAAACCCCAATATTTTTAAAGATAAGCACAAAAGAGGGGGGGCCAAGTCATAGAAACAGGCCAAAAGGCATGCAAATAGAGGGTCCCCACTTTCAGAGAGGCGTGCATGCAAAACTGCACAACAAATGGTGACTCCGCTGGGGAAATTCTACAAAGCAATTCAATGACAAACTGGCATCAAGAACTCAAAATCTTTGGTTTCACTCCAAGCATCAGGCTACAAATAGAGAAGGTTTCAGAAATCACTAACAAGCCAAACTTTCCTATACCAGGGTCAAAGTGTGTGCATATGCATTCATTCCCTTTCCTAAGTTGCAACAAGGACCAAACTCAATCTGACAAGGCTACCTAAGGATCCTAACTCCAAAAGCAACCCGGTTAGAGCCTCACTTCCAGTCAAGCTTCCATAGCCCCCGTGAGGTTATCATTGTGACCCTCCCTAGCATAGCTCTACTACCAGCTAGGCATCCATAGCTCCGGTAGAGTTGCTAGGATACCCTTGAAAAGGTGAACATTTTTATTTTCAACATTTTCTTTTCTTTTGATATTCTCTTTTGAGATTTTGTTTTAAAGCTTTACTTTTCACCTTGCATGCAATGAAGCCCACACTCAAGGATGAGGACCATAGTGGTACTGGAGTAGAATTTAAGATCTTTCACCCAGTCAGACCTCATAAAGACCATATACAACCTTGGAATTCTTAAGATTTGTGTGAATATATAAGACCCAAATATATTCCTGAATTTAACTTAGTCAAGTGAAACTAACTCCCAGCCCATGCAACATCAGATGAAGGAAATCCACCAGTTTGAATGACTCTGAAAAGATGATAAGAGTTTGTAACAAGAATCCTAGAGCAAACCCATACCAGCAATTGGTTGCCCAAATGCAACAAGCCCAAAAGAAAGTAGGACAACCCCACGAAGCAAAGCAGCAGGAAAAAACCAACACAAGCAAACCAAAGCAAACCAAAACCAGAGCAATAGACAAGCAAAGCAAAGAAAAACCAAAGGAAACCCAAACCAAAAGCAACAAGAAAAACAGCAGAAACGAAGCCTAATCTACTTATGTACAAGGACAGAGCTGAGAACAACTCAAGACTGAAAAATAATGCTTCAAATACTGCCCATTGACAGGCAGTGGGATATCTCCTCCAGTGAGGGTTTTCAAACAGAAGGCATTATCTCCCAAAATCTTTGCGATCTGATAAGGGCCAAGCCAAAGTTTGTAAAATTTTCCATGCTCCCCCCTTTTGTCATGGGCTTTATCCCAATAGAGAACCAAGTTAGATATTTTTAAAGCTTTCGCCTTGGCTCTCCTATCAAACCATCTTTTCACTATACCTTGATGTTTGGCAAAGTTTTCTAGGGCTTCATCTCTTCTCTCCTCAAGGTGCAATAATTCAGTTAAGCAGGCTTCACGCTTATCCTCTCCATCATAATATTCACTTGTGAATTGCAAGGTAGGGATCTTCAGCTGGATGGGAAAGACAGGTTCCAAGCCATACACTAAGTGATAAGGGGAGGTTCCTAGGGATGGCTTTTGTCTAGTGCGGTTTTCCCAAAGAGAAAATCTGAGCTAGGTATGCCAATCCTTGGGATTCTTTTCTAGTAGTTTTTGGATGACTGTCAGCAAGTTTTTATTGGAAGACTCAGCCAACCCGTTCCCCTGTGGATAGTAATTGGATGCAAATTTTATGGCAATTCCATGATCATAAACCCAGTTAGAAAACTTTAAAGATGCAAATGCAGGCCCATTATCACAAACTACAACAAATAAACAACCAAAGTGATTGATAATACCTGATTCCATGAAATTGATTACTACTTCAGAAGTGCATTGTTTGCATGCGAGAGCTTCAGTCCACCTAGTAAAATAATCAGTTATAGTAAGAATATACATGTGGCCTGTAGATGAAGATGGGTTGATTGGACCTATGAATTCCATTCCCCATTGTGCAAATGGTTTTACCTCTATGGTAGGCCAAGGTGGAAAAGTTGCACACCTCTCCCTGCTTGCTGCAATTTGACACACATGGCAAGTTCTCACATGGTGATGTGTGTCCTTGAACAAGATAGGCCAGCAATAGCTTGCCCTCTGGATCTGATTTGCAGTGGAAGGTGTTGAACCATGGCTTGTGCCATATTTATCATGAAATTCAGTCATTACTCTCCCATCCTCTTCCTTGCTTAGGCATCTCAAGTAGACACCTTCATGATTTCTCTTGTATAGGATAGCTCCCTTCATCATAAAACTGCCACTCTTCAAACGTAGAGCTCTCCTTTGTATTGAATTAAGGTATCTGAGACACTATTGATTCAACAAGTAGTAGATAATATCATCATACCAACCCCCCGGAGAAACATCTTCAAGATTATAATGTTGGGTAACAAGGCCTAGATCCATTTCTTCCATTGTCTTGGTCAATCCCTACCCTCTTACCAACTTCATTGGTTGAATTTCAATATCATATTCTTGTAACATAGTTACCCACTTGGCTCTGCGTTCACCCAACTCATTTTGCATCAATAACAACTTGACTACAGGATTAAGGACTATAGAAAAGACCTTGTTTCTCTGTATATAATGCCTAAACTTCTTCACAGTTTGGATCAAGGCATAACCATGTTTCTCAACATTAGGATACCTCAGTTCAACATCTTTCAAAGGTGCACTCATGAATGCTATGGGATGTTCATTCCCTTGATCAGACTTTTGTGTCAGCAAGCCAGCACAAGAGTGATCAAAAGCAAATGAAATGATGTAGAATGGCTTAGCATAATTAGAATTGATCAAAACAGGGGCCTCAACAATAGCTCTCTTTATCTCTACAAATGCTTCCTTAGCCTCTATATTCCATTCAACCTTTTCTTCTTGCTTCAATATGGAATTTAATGGCTTGATTATTTCTGCAAATCCAGTAATAAATTTTCTGACAAAGTTAATCTTGCCAAAGAATGACTTCATTTCTTTCTTGCTTGCAGGGGGTTGAATTTTCAGTATTGCCTCTACTCATTCAGGATCAATGGCAATACCTTGTTCTAGAATAACATGTCCTAACAGCTTTCCCTCAGTGACTTCAAAGATGCACTTCTTTGGATTAAGTGAAATATCAAATTCCCTGCACTTCTGGAATACTTTGCATAAATCTACAACATGATCACTTCTCTTCTTGGAAAAGACCGTCAAATCATCCATGTAGATTATTATGCACTTTCCAATGATGTCCTTGAAGGAAATATTCATTTCTCTTTGGAATTTAGCTCCAGCATTGATTAATCCAAAGGGTATTCTCCGAAAAGCAAAGGTTCCCCATTTTGTAGTGAAGGCAGTCTTGTGCCTATCCTCATATTGGACCATGACTTGATTGTATCCATAGTACCCATCCAAAAAGGAAATCATCTAAGATCCATTGACAACCTGAAGCACCTCATCCAATGATGGGACTAGATAATTATCCTTTTTTGATGCTCTGTTCAGGTTCCTGAAATCGACACATAGTCTGATTTCTCCATTTTTCTTCCTGACTGGAACCAAGTTTGTGACCCATGTTGAATGTCTTACTGGGAATATGATTTGTGCTGAGAGTAACTTTTGCACTTCCTTCTGAATAATGGGCTTCAGCAAAGCATCGATTGGTCTTTGTCTTTGCCTGAATGGCTTAACAGTTGACTTGAGGGGGACAGTATGTGTAATGATCGAAGTGTCATATGTCCTCAAGTCATCATAGCTCTAGGCTATCACATCTTGATATGTGTGCAAGGGATAAATAATTCCTTTCCTCTCCTCTAGAGTGTACACCTTACCAATAAAGACATTCTTGACATCACTTTGGGTCCCCATGTTGTACATTTCACATTGACAATTGAGGGATTCCCTTTTCATTTTCTGCTCTTGATCTCTTATCCTATCCAAATCAAACATCCTTTCCAATTGCACCATGCCTCTTGGGATGGTATTAGTTTTCAAATTGAGGACTCCTTCTAGGTCAATTTCGGCCTCCTGAGGCTCAACCTCATCAATTACTTGAGAAGAAAACACATCATAGATAGTGATAAAATCAATAATATGCTTATCATCTTCAAATACTTGAAAATTGGTGACATTGTCAAGCACCGAGGGTACTAGAACAAGCTCCATAGTGAACTTATTTAAGCCTAAAAGTGGTAATGGCTGCAATGTACTTGTTGCTTGTGCCAAAGAATCGGCAGTGTGATTCTTATTTTGAGGTATCAGTTGAATATTGAAGGCATCAAATCCTTCAATAAGATCCCATATTCTATGTCTATAATTGGCCATCCTTCTGTCATGACATGAGTATTGTTTCCTGACTTGCCTGACCACTAGCTTGGAATCTCCAAACACCTGCAGAATTTTAACTTTCTTTCCCAATGCCATTAGTAGCCCATGAACTAGAGCTTCATACTCAGCTACATTGTTAGTGCACTAGAATTGGAGTTTGTGAGCAGCAAAGTAGGTTTTACCTTTAGGATTGATCAGCTCTAGCCTTGCTCCAGCACCTTGCTTGGATTTGGATCCATCAAACCTTAATGTCCAGCAGTCATTAGCTCCTGCTCTTTTTGGGATACCTCTATCCTTACTGTCACCCAGAGGTTCTTCAGGAGGTTTTGGATCCCTCCCCTTTTGACTATTTTTAATGCTTTGTATGTTTGACTCAACGGTTGGGGTTGTGTTAGTGTGCCTTTGTATCGTTCTACTGTAGTTTGACACAAGCAACATTCCAATTTAGAACGAGGAGCATCATGAACTCTGCACCAATTAGGGAGAAACAATTCTTCAAATTTCATATTTCTACCCATCTAAATATGATATTCTACACATTTTCAAATAAACCCTTGGAATTTATCCAGAAAATTGATTTGTCTTGCTACCTGATCACTAGGTTCTTCCATTTGTTCAAATTTCACTTCGAAGCTATTGGATTCTGATGTGGGCTCACCAAAAAAGCTTTGCAACATCAAGATTTCTTCTATGTCTGAAGCAGGGGAGGCTAGGACATAGTTCCCCATACTGACCTCTGATACCAGTATCTCATTTGAAGTATTCTGATACTCAATAATGACATACTTCATTCTAAGTTCTCTCTCCATTTTGACCTGATTTGGGACTCCTTTCTAGGGGAGCCACATGTGAGAATGATCCATGGATGTGTATCCCTTTAACCCAAGATCAGACTATATGTGTTAGGAATTTCAGCTACTTGAATATTAAGTACTTGTTGCACTCTAGGATCTGAGGCAACTTGCATGGGAATCATGTTCAGCTCTCCCACTATATTCACCTATGTTTTGTCCAATTGGGTGACCTTCTTTTGAGAGGCTGTAGGGGTAATACCAAGAGCCCTACAAACAGAAAATGGCATAACATTCATGGATGCCCCTGAATCTAGTAGGCAATTGTGTATATTTTTACCAAATATACGAATAGAAATTAGAAAAGGAGGGGTTTCCATTTTGCCATGGAATAAATTCAACTATGAATCACCTTGTGCAACCTGACCCCTATCTTTTTCTTTACCCATATTCCCAGGTTGTGATTGACTAGGAACTTTGGGTGTTTATGAACTAGGAGGCCTTGTAATCGCCTCATTGGTTGCTACTCCTAGTCTTGCTATACTTGAATTAAAGGACCCAAGGACTACATTTCTGATTTCAGGAACTCTTAATAACTCAAAAGCAGAAAGACTCACCTTTACTTTTCTGAGTTCCTCAATGAAATATTCTCCCAGTTGTTCCACATTCATGTCAGTGTGGAGCTCCTTGGAATGACCAGTCTTCCTATCCTTTGCTGCATCGGCAATGCTTCCTTTGAAAACATCTGGTTGTCCTTCTTTTGTGAGGTATTGTGTTGGCACCTAAGGGTAAGATGGATTGTTATTGGCATGTGGATCCGACGGAGTAGTAAAATTGTGTGGAGGGGTAGGTGTAGTGAACGGTCCTCCAGTTTGTGGATTCATGTGGGGCTTGCTCCTCAGATCATACTTTCTAACAGGTTGCTGCAATATTTGCACTTCTTCAACATCAGCCTCTACTTCATCTAATGGGCCGTTGTCATTCTCAATTTCATCAAATAGCTGAGAGATTTCATCTTCATTGAGCACTTGTTCGACCTCTCCATTCTAGCTACTTGATTCCTCTTCTGGTTCATTCTCCTCATCCCTTGGGAAAGGAGCATGATTCAACACCAAAATTGGGGAGTCATACGGATTCGAGGGCACCAATTCTTGGTCGATGGAGTTGTTTTCAACTTCATATTGAAAAACGGAAGCAACAATTTGAAATTTAGGGTAGTCAAGCTCAGAGTGTTGACTTGTCTTGTGAAGCCTACACCATCTAGACAAAGTGGCTTCTGCTAAGTACACACCACTTGGAGGTTTCTCTGGATTGGAAGGTTGATCTAGTGGAGTGGGAAATCCTCCATTTTTAGGCCTAGTTTTCCACAGCCTATTCTGCCTAGGTGGTTGTCTTCTTTCAAATCCTTGTCCACCTTGTTGATTTCTATCAAAGTGTTGCCATCTGTTATAACTTGATTGCATGCTCTTCTGATTAGCTTGGAGTTGATTATTTTGATTCCTCAAGTAGGTTACCTCCATGTTCAACTTCTTCACTTGTTCAGTTAGCTCATCTAACCTTTCCTTATCATGATTGTTGTAAGGGACTGGATTCACAATGTTTGGGGAGTATCCTAACACTCCTCTAGAATTAATAGACTAATTCAAAACTTATGATTTCTTCAAATATGTATGGAAACCATCTTGTGGCTATGAATGGAGGGGATGGTTAGCATTTTTCTAGGGATAACTGGGCATTGGTTGGACCTGGTTTATTGGATGACCTGGGTGAGGGACCAAAGGCAATTGTGGAATGGGATTCATGATAGGCATGTGATTGGTCAAAGCCTGGTTGAGATATTGGACTTGACTTGGGTGAGAAGCTGGTCCCAAAGATGGTAAAGGTCCAAACAAGTGTTGTCTCAGGTTTATACTGACCTTAACAACCTCTGTATATGCAATGAGAAAGGTAGTTGGTGGATTAGTTCTCCACTTAAGGAAGGTGGAGGTAAGGCTTTCAAGGGCTTCGAAGTAGACCTCCAAGGCAATATCCTCATTCCAGCATAAGGTGCTTGAAGTCTAGTGTATGCTCGATGGAACCTATTGTTGAATGATCCTATAGGCTCATTAACTTATCTCTTGACTCCAGTAAACTGCATATAAATCTCATTGGCACTAATGGGAATCTTAAATTTTAGCAGAAATATAGCCTCAAGCTCAGTCTAGTTATGGATGGATACAACAGGTAAATGGTTATAACAATAAAAGGCCTCCTCTCCTAGAGAATAGGGGAAAATTCTTCATGCAACATCCTCATGATTAATCCCTCTATCTCTTAGACAAGTCTGAAAGATCCTAATGTGTTTTTTTGTTGTCCTATTTGGGTCATTCGTGTGAAACTTACAAAAGAAATGCTCAGGGTTCTTGGGCATAACATTGTAGTTATTGAATGTTAGAGGTGATGGGTTATTTGCCAAGAAAGCCATTTGTGGAGGTGGTGATGGTCGATGGATGACTGGTTGGGGTTATGGAATGGAACCAGTCTCAGGAATCTGATGAAGATGAAGTGGATGGAGGTGGGGATGGTGGAAATGATGGATTGGATGATGATTCCTCCCTTCTTCTGGTCCTTATTGACCTGGTTGGAGGTGGCAATTCTTGAAACTCTTCTTCTTCTCTTGGTATAGATTTGGTTCTCCTTTTGAGCCTCTTAGAAGAAATGGTGTTTAGAAAACAATCCAGCTTGCTTGTTCAGGCCCTCCTTCTAGCTCCAATCCTATTGTTTGATGTTTTTGCACAACAACAACTCAGAGAATAAAATTTATCCTATCTCTCTTGAAAGGTTGATCTCTATGAACAAAGAGATAACGCTAAGGTCTCACGGGTGTCAAGTTATGATAATGCAGTAGAACAAACTCAATGATAAAATGTGAATATACTAGTAATCACAAGGGGTCTTATGTACAAATGCTAGAAGCTCTAAACTCATCAGATTTTAAGATATGATGATGCTCAAATTTCTAGTTCCAACCAAATAATGAAAGAAACAACAAAATATGAGGGTTTCAGAATTCCTAATGTTAACACTACTTCTAAGATTAACCATGAAAATGATTAAATACTTGGAACGGACCAATCCCTTAAACTAGTTTCTGGTCGACTCGGGCTATACCTGCAATCTTGCAGAAAGCAGTGCAATCTTCTAAGGTGTTAAATATTTTCAGGCTATAGGAATTCATTCAATAAGACTAAATGAATATATATAGTTGAACTAAGCACATGAATATGAGGTACAGGTTGACCTTGCACAACATTCCCACAATCAAGAAGTTGCCCAAAATATGAACCAAGGATTGCTACAACACTCCAAGCATTAAATCAAAAACATTACAAATAAAACCTAAGATACATCCAAACATTTCCAAGCGATTTAAAGATAGAACAAGAACCATGCAAGATTATCTAATGAAAGAGAAGGCAGCATTCATAACACAATGTCTACACTTTGTATTAAATCATCAGATTTGCAACAATTCCATTCTGCTACAGGACTTTGCTTGAAATGTAAAAACTAACTTCTAATCTTCTAACATGCTACTATACTGCTAAACCTAATGATTACAATTCTTCTGACTTAATTCTCCAATCTCTACCAATTCCAACCGAGCAAATGAGGCAGAGCGCCATATTTATAGAACAACAGTTCCACATGAAGCAGAGCTAGGGTTACAAAGAAACTCAGTCACCAATCAAATTGGCCCCGACAACCAGCAATAACCCACTTTCAAGCATTGAATACAGGAAGGACCCTGACTTTGTGTGATCCAAGATCGATCTGATGGGGGGTCCTTGTTGCATTCAATGCTTGACGATGGGTTATTGTTGGATGTTGGGGCCGATTTGATTGGTGGTCGAGTTTCTTTGTAACCCTAGCTCTGCTTCACGCGGGCCTGTTGTTCTATAAGTATGGTGCTCTACCTCATTTGTTCAGTTGGAATTGGTAGAGATTGGAGGACTAATTCAAAAGACTTGTAATCATTAGGTTTAGCAATAGAGTAGCATGTTAGAAGATTAGAAGTTAGTTTTTACATTTCAAGCAAAGTGTTGTAGCAGACTGGAATTGTTGCAAATGTGATGATTTAATACAAAGTGTAGACATTGTGTTATGGTCGGTGCCTTCTCTTGCATTGGATAATCTTGCATGGTTCTTGTTCTATCTTCAAATCACTTGGAAATTTTTGTATGTATCTTATGTTTAATTAGTAATGTTTATGATTTAATGCGTGGAGTGTTGTAGCAATCCCTGGTTCATATTTTGGGCAGCTTCTTTATTGTGGGAATGTTATGCAAGGTCAACCTATACCTTATATTCATGTGCTTAGTTCAACTATATATATTCATTCAGTCTTATTGAATGAATTCCTATAGCCTGAAAATATTTAACACCTTAGAAGATTGCACTGCTTTCTGCAAGATTGCAGGTATAGCTTGAGTCGACCAAAAACTAGTTTAAGGGATTGGTCCATTCCAAGTATTTCATCATTTGCATGGTTAATCTTAGAAGTAGTGTTAACATTAGGACTTCTGAAACCCTCATCTTTTGTTGTTTCTTTCATTATTTGGTTAGAACTAGAAATTTGAACATCATCATATCTTAAAATCTGATGAGTTTAGAGCTTCCAGCATTTGTACGTAAGACCCCTTGTGATTACCAGCATATTCAAATTTTATCACTGAGTTTGTTCTACTGCATTATCATAACCTCACACCCGTGAGACCTTGGGGTTATCTCTTTGTTCATAGAGATCAACCTTTCAAGAGAGATAGGATAAATTTTATTCTGTCTGAGTTGTTGATGTGCAAAAACATCAAACAACAAAGCCAAACAGAAGAATTTGGATATTTGGAATTATTTTTCATACTTCGAGAACATGGAATTCGTTAAATTCATCTTGAGCAGATTGCATAACGACACCTTGATTTTGGACAAACCCTACATCATTTCGAAGGAAGTAATTGAAATTTTGACTAGATTATGTAAAGTCGGGGACATGCCAGGAAAGAAATCCATCTGAAACAAAGAATTTGAAACCCTAGTTGGAATAATTGGAGATCAAAGGGCATTGATAATCTTGACAATCAAGAACCCTGTGACAAAGTGCATTATGCACATAATATCATATAAAGTCTTTTTTCAGAAACAAAGGAGCAACTTTGACTAGTGCAATCTACATCTCTCACAAGATGATAATGGAAGGTCAGGACTTCGACCTGTGTGGACTGTTAAAGGATCAATTGATGGAGAATGTACAATTAACAAAAGAGACAAGCTACCCTTTTAGTTTTGGTACTTTTGCCATATGTCTACTAATGTATTTTTTGAATTGTTTGTCAATGATCAACAATGTGGTGTGGAAAGTAAATGAGCTGGTATGCAAACAAATCTACTCACACTCTAAGATCTTGGCTAATTGGGATCAAAATTTTGGAAATTTCCTTAAGAGTTTACTTGGAAAATGTGGCTCAGTTGGTATTTCTCTTTCGATAAGAGCACTTGAAGTTGGTTCCTCTTCTGGTGGCATGGAGAAAAAGAAGAAAATAGAAAAAGAAACTGTTGAATATAGTCCTCTGGTATGCAAAATTCCTAGAATTGAAGGAACGGGAAAGGAACAGGAAATTGTCGATATACTAGATGAAGAATTCGATGAAGAAACTGAGAATCCACAAGAAAATGAACCAAAATTAGCCGAATCAAAACCAGAAAAGGAAATGTCAAAAGCAAGTGAAGAAGAAGATGACTTGTCAAAGGAGAAGCTTTAGCAACTTATTCACAAGGAAGGTGGAATGCAAAAACTTGTCAAATTATGGTCCATTAGACCATCATGTGACTAGGATATGATTCTAAGTGTTCTAAGTGCTTATATTGTGCAAAGTCAGATTAAATTGAAAATTTTGGATAATATCTTACTTGAAGAAATGATTGAATGCATAAAATAAACAATGAACTCTAAATCTGAAGACAAAGGAGAAGGTGAAGTTATCTCACATTTGAAGGGGGCAATTTAGGCTATATCTCACCAAGTTGAGAAAAAGGATGAATGAGCTAAGGCAATGCATAAATGCAGTAAATAATATCTACAACTATTGCATCTATTGGCCTCATACAGTTGGAAAATACAAAGAGAAATTAGAGTAGATTGAAAAAGAGTTGAATGGGATTGGAAAAAGTTTTGATATGTTTTAGGATCAGGATGGTAAAATCAAGAAGAGAATTCAAGAGCTGTAGTTTGAGCACACAAAATTTCAGTTCACTAAGAACACACTTGTGGATACTTTTTGGAAAGTGAAGGACCTAACTAGATGCATATTGGAGTAGATGGTTGAAATACTGAGGAAAGGTGAAAAATTAGAGGATGTAATCACAATTCTGGAATCCCTCACTAAGATTTTCAACAGGACATCTAATAATAACAACATGATTATAATCATTGGGATTGTTATAGATACATGGAAGAAATTCCTTCTGGAGATGAAGGAAAATCACAAGATAATTTTCTAAGTTGCAGTTGTTTTGTTTCAAAGTCTTGAATCAATTTTGAAATTTTGGTTATTTTTAAAAAGGGGAGTGAAAGCAACACATGTTTTGTAAATTTTTGGCATAATTTTTTCATTGATGTCAAAGGGGGAGAGAAAGCAGTGAAAAATGCCTCATCAATCTAATGGGGAGCTATGTTTTGGAATTTTGAACTTTGGCAGCATACTCATATTGATTTTGACACTTATTCATTTTTGACTAAGTGTTGCCATCAATGCCAAATGGGGAGATTTTTGGAATATGGCTTCTATTGTTGTCATTGATGGCAACCTAAGTCATTCATCTAGTCCATAGTCTATTTTTGGCTCATATCGACAGAACAGAATGAAGAATAGGGCATCCAATTAAAGGCAAAGATGTCGATTTGAATACCTCACCGGACTATTATTTTGAGTTGTGGATCTCGTGAGAAAGGTTTTTGATGCAAGAGCATCCAGTGGTGTAAGGGCAATCCTACATCACCCAAAAATATATTTACTTTCATTTAGAGTTTTGTATATGTTTTTTCATTTCTGGATACCCTTTTCGTCGAAGAAGAATTCCCAACTTTCAGAACTGCTTTTTTGCTTTTTCTGCTCAACTGCTATTTTTTAGCAGGTATGATTTTGAAGGCGTGAGGAGACAAAAATTTAAGGGAAGCTTTCAGGACAGAATAATAAACACTTTGGTGAAAGAATCAGGTGAAGATCATTCCCGGTTCAAAAGTTATTCAAGTTTCAGTTTCTGCTTTTTGCCCTACAAAATCTTCGGAGCTAATTTTGAGGGACTTAAAGGCTCCGGATGGGCCCGAAAATTGGCGGAAAATGAAAGTGGTTAGCCTTTAGGCCCCACTTTCCAGCACTCCATTTTCGCAAGACCTTTCTGAAAAGGTATTATCATTGAAGATCCGACGGTTAGATCTTGAGTTAGGGCTTTCGGAAGTTTGTGCATAATTAGAATGTTGTTTTTGGCTCCAAACAGAGGAAATGGGGCTATTTATGGGGTAGTTTCTGATTTTTGTGGGGAGTTTTTGGGGAAAGAAGATCGCATGCTGCGAATAGGGGAATTTCTGTAGTTTCTTTCTGTAATTTGCATGTATTGCAGAACTCGAGGATTTGAGATCCTCTGCATGTAAGAATTTCATACTTTGAAAATAATAAGATTTGTTAGTCTGTGTTTTTTGTGTCTTGGGTTGCACCCTCATCATTTTGATGTTTTTATTACCTCATTCGAGAAGTATATTGTTGCACATTCACTAGTGTACAATCTAGGGGATCCGATGCAATAATTTTTTGATTATATATGTTAGAAGGTCAACTTGGCAAAATTAGTCGTTGCGGATGTTTAAGAAGTAATTGGTAAATGTTATTGTGCTCAAATATGTTTATTTGGTTCCTCTCTATGTATTAACCGACTTTGGAGGATACACATAAAGAATTAGTGGTGGATTTAGCCGACATTTGAAAAGTATTTTATGTTTTATGTAAGTCGACATATGAATGATAAAATCCTTGACAATGGATATATATATGAGATCGATAGTATCATTTTGAATATGTGAATGTGTAGTATGCAAATTATATGAGTGTGTGATGCAAAAATCAGAAGGATAGTGGTGTGAATTCATCTATGCATGGATTTGGGTTGTGAATTGCAGAGGAGAGCATAACAGAGAAAAGCGAAGAACAAAATCAGACTGAGGATCCAGAATCTGATCCACGAGCCTAACCAGAACTGTGACTTGGCATAAGTAGGTGATACTACTTTAGTTCAACCCTTCAGATGGTTTTAATCTAAAATTTTGTAAGGAAGTGAGCCTTTATATTGAGCAGTGAGCTCCAGGCAGTGTTCCTGAATGCAAGTGCATTCCCTTTTGTAAAACTTATATTTGAGTACTCAAATTGTGGATTAACCTCCACCGTGGTTTTTCCCCTAGTAGGGTTTCCACGTAAAAATCCTTGTGTTATAGTTTTATAGATGATTACTTTGTGTGTTTGCATCTTTCTTTGGTTTAATGTTGAAATGGTTCAATTATCAGATGAATAAAGTTCATATTTGCAGAACACTAATTCACCCTCCCCCCCCCCCCTCTTAGTGTTCCCTTGAGTCCAACAAACTATATACTGAAGAAAGAGATGAATTTATAATAAGGGTGGCATTAGAAAATAAAATAAATGAAATTTTATGAGAGGAACATGAAGGCATCTTAAGATTTCATAACATTAATGATGAAACAACAAGGAAATATATGTTGGAAATCTTATAGAGGCCCACTTTATTTAAGGATGTTAATACATATGTGAAGGCATGCAATGTATTTCAAAGGGTAAGGAGGCTAACCACAAAGGATGAAATACCTTAACAACTATACATGGCACAAGTCTCATTTAAAAAATGTGCAATAGACTTTATTAGATTCATTGAACCTACACTTCATAAGTCCCATTCTATATTTATTATAAATGTATTGAATACATCTCCAAATGTGAAAAATCTAAAGTTACCAATGGTTCTAGTACAAAAATGTTAGTAAGTTCATATATGAAAATAAAACTACATAGTTTGGTTGTCTGATCAACATTAGTAGTGGCCAAGGAATAATTTTATTAATAAAACAATTTTGGAGCTCCAAAATAGTTGTATGATCACTCACAATAGAAGCATCCCTTATCAAGATTTGTGTTGTGTTATAGGAATAGGACCTCTTAAAAAAAGATTAACATTATTTTTTTCATTTCAACTAGTGCATAGGCTTAATTCCCCCATCCCAATATAATGTATAATAAAAAATCTAATACTATCTAATATATCGAGAATTAGTGAATAAAATCAATCAAGGAAATATTAGTAGAATTAGAAAATTTGGATGGAAGGTACTAAGTGTTGCATATTTAATCATGGTAAATAGAAGAGGTGTTGAATATCTTGGCATGATAGAAATATTAGGATTAAAAATTTATAGGTTGGAGATATAAATTATTGTTATATGATAGAAAAATTTAAAAATTATGGAAATTAACAATGTGATGGCTTGGACCTTACGAAATTGGAGATATAACATTTAGAGCTATAAAAGTGAAACCTTGCAAAATGACCTATAAAATGACTCTGTGGATGGAGCTAGATTGAAACACTATCATGTAGGATATTTGTGGATGGAATTAGACTTATCGAGATGAGTATGTAGGAAACTAATGTGTAAATTATGTGTATTATAATTTGTGTCTTAGAGAAAAGGCATTATTTTTGTATAATGATAGTTTTCATCCCCTCATATCACAAATAAAGGTTAATGGTAATTTTGGAGGAAAAGAGATAGTTGAAGAATTAAAGACAAAAACTTATGTTTAAATCATATATTGGTACACACAAAAAGCATAAGAGAATTATTTAGTATTCAAATGATCTAAGAGGAGTTGTGAATTCAAGTGCTAAGTTCAATTGTGTTTATAGAAAAGTGAAGTATTAGAGATATGTGATCTAGAATGATAAAGTAAAGTATATTGTGAGAAGATCCAAAGTGAATTAAGGATGGGGTCGTTACAAATTGGAGGATTAGGGTTGTATTAAAAAAGAATAGAGAAAAATATAATGACAAAATTGAAACGCCCATATTGGTAAATGTAGAGCAAATCCATTAACTAGAGTAAAAGAAATAATCATGGAAAATCATGGAAGTGGATGCTAACAAGGATTTCTTAAATATATTGAACAGTGTCTTATATGTGAAATATGTTTGAAAGTACATGCATACAACCCTAATACATATCAGTAATGATAAGTTCAAGAGACCAAGCTACTCCTAAAAATGACAACAAAAGTATGTGTTTGAGGAAGTATCTTCCCCATAAGAAAAATTGGAGAGTTAAAATTAAATACTTGGGAAGATTTCCTCAACTTCTATGAGGATACAACATGGGTGAGAAATAAAATGAGTCAAATTCATTTATATTGCATATACCTATACTAATCCTATCAAATCATGAATCAATACATCAATTTGATCATAGATTTGTGTCATAAGGGAGAGCTTCCAAAAAATGAGATAAAAATGAACAATTAATATGATTAATTGATGCAACCTTTGATGGGTGAAATCTATCAATAAGTGGCATCACAAACTTCTTTGTGTGGTATTCCATGATGGGAATAACATACTAAATCTATTATACCAATATGAAGAGCTCAAATACCATCATTTTCATTCTCAATATGTATTGAATGGTTGTTAATGTGAAAGAGTTTGAACTATGTGAACTTCATTGTGAAAATTAAGAGACCAACTACTATAGAATTTAGAGTACAAAAAAAATAAAAAATCACTCATTTAATTATGGCTCCCTAATCGTCTATCTTGATTTTATTTCATGGAAAGATTACCAATAAATGGGGTGTGTATGGTCAATCAATAAAATAATGACATTATAAAAAAATTCCCACATCCAAATATTTAAATAAGAAACATCTTATAAGGAAGTAAATTGGGGTTTCTTTACAAAATTCAAACTTGAAATGTAAAAGAGATACCACATATCCTATTAGATAGTACAAAGTTACTAAACTGAAATTAATTTCATTATAGATACAAATTTTGTGTATATGGAAGAGGTAGAGCTGAGAGCATCATGAGTACCATGAATTCCATATGAAGTTACTAATGAACTAGCTAAGGGGAATATAAAATCATATCTAGTATTAGCAAGGGATCAAAACATAGAAATATTCAAAACCTATGATGATAATATAGAGTATCAAGAATTACCCACAACATCCTATGGTGACCAAGATCTCAAACTTGCTACTAGTGACAAAATTCAAGGAAACACAAGCATGGTAATCTGATAGTCTAAAAATTATATCCCATATATTTGAAATTAGGGATTCTACAAGCCATAAGAAAATTAGAGAAGAATATATTACCCAAAGATCCTCACAATTGACTATAAGGAGAAATATCCCCATTACACTAGTACCATAAAAGGAGAAATAAGAAAGAAACGTGAAATCACCAATTAGAGAAGCAACAGAGACAATCCTAAAAATGAGAATAAAGAAGATAAATTCAAAGTCCAAACCCTAAAAATTAAAATCCATGCCAAAGAAAAATTCCAAAAATAAATCTACATAGGTTGTACAGGAAGAAGAATAAGACTCTACAAAAGTGACACAAAGACTGACAAGGTAACAATTAGGAAATTTTAAGGTTCTAGAAGAAATAGGAATAAAAAAGAAGAAAACCAATTTATCTTTGCAACCTCAAATAGAGAAAAAAAATAAAAATAAGAGGACATAATGGATGTATAATTATTTTATAGATAATTATTTATGTCTAGAATGCCTTCACAAATAACACAGATGTTCACCACCATATCATAAAAAATGGAATAAATTTTAGACCACACTACAAAAATTCCTAATCTAATGTTAGATATCATCGAGGACATTAAAAGATAATTAGCTAATATAATAAATAAAAAATGAGAAGAGGCATTACAATTGGATGAACAATAAGGAAAGATGCCTTAGAGGAGATCATTGAATATCTCTCCCAATAATAGAGATAAACTAGTGCAATTACAAAAGAAGGATTTTTGAGATCAAAATATAAAGTGGATACTCTCTTCTCATAGGTAGAAGCACCCCACAAGATAGATACACAAAAATCTGGAGGCTGAAAAGAAGGCCTGTAATGCTTGGGTAATAGAAAAAGATAAGGAAAAACTAAGTTGAATAATAGAAATGAGATGAGAAGGATACATACATGGGTTTAACTAATACAGAAAGACTTATTAGGAAATAAGAATAGAGAGAAAAAGAAAGAAAAAAAGGTAGGACACACTACAAGGAAGTGGTATTAAAGGAAAAATTCATGAGAAAGGAAAAATAACATTAATTACTATCCTCATCACTCCTTAAACCTCATAAATTTTAGACCCCATGGTCAAAATAAAGGATTTAATTACCAAACATAAAGACTTGCAACTTGTGATGACCTTTCCACCAATATTATTCACTTCTAGATCATCAAGTCCATAGGCATACCTAATACAAATATCTCTTATCTAGCAATTGCAAATAGGATATAGTGTACAACACTACTAGGGAGAGAGTATTAATATAGTATATGAATATCAATGAGTCCCTAGAGAAAATATTGGCCAAGGTAAAAGCACAATTACCACACATACATACAAATACCTCCCTGTCATTTGATCAATAGTTAATGTCATTTATAAGTAGAATTATGGTATAATTTCAAACATGGGAAACACAAAAGAAAAATATTAAGTAGGAAATTCTAGCAAAGCTCTAAGAGAATAAGCATTGGAGGAGATCAAATTGAAATGCAACACTACATACATAAAATTAGAGATGGAAACCAACAATACGAAAGAACTTGCACTAATTTCAATACAATGGATTATTTTTATTTGGGTTGGATAAATCTACTAAGACACTAAAACTTTAATTAGATATAGCATTGAGAAACAAATAGTACATGCCTTAACTTCCTATGATGCAATAAAGGATTTGGATGACAACATTAAAGTACAAACTAAAAATTTGCATACTCAATCTTATCAAGTATAAGAACAAAGGGGAAGCTTAATGGTGCAAATAAAATAGCTAAGGAAGACATGGAATTCAAGGCTAGCATAATTAACAGGCCTTCTAGTCGATTCAAAATAAACAGTTGAATCTATTCAAATCCCAAATTCCAACACTATAGTGGTGCTACTAAATATTAATAAGAATATTCACCTTTTATAGTGATCCAACTCATAATGGACACATATATAATAATTTATAAAATATATACAAGATTATTCTATCATAATACAAGGGTTGATGTAGAAATGTATTTTAATGGTAGTTGTACATAATTTGGGGGAGAGTTTTTGGAAGAATAGCTTCACCTACTTTTAGAGCATCGAAGGGTAGAGCCAAAATATCTTGAAGATAAGGCATAGGTTTAGTCATAGAATGATGCTGGTAGGATAGATCTATGTCACTCCCATTAGGTTGAAAATCCAAAAGGGTAGCCTAATGGAGGCCAATGTTGAAAAATCACAAGGGGAAAAAAATCTCCAGCATAAGAACACACCCCAAGTATGGTATAATAAAATATAGATAGCACAAGTCAAGTGTGGCACACCCAACCAACCTATAGGACATGCAAATAGGTATACCAATGAAGAGGGGCACATCGCTATACTTGATCATGCATATATATGCACAACATACATAATATGTAAGATGTAATATATAGAAGTTAATATATGTAAGAGAGAGAGAGAGAGAGGAAAAAGTAGAATATAAGATGCAATATGTAGTTGAGAGGATAAGTGAGATTGTGAATATGTATTGAGATATTCATTGTTGTATATTGCAATTCGATATGATGAACACATAATTGTTTATGTTATGTGATGTGTGTACGACACTAATTTGCATGTGTATATTTTAATGTATTGATTATGTACTCTACCATGCTATTCTATAATTTATTGCATTAAGTTCTAATCCTTTTCGTACCCTTCACATTGGGGTATAAATACAACATAATAGAGTATAGACACAAAACTTTAGTTTATGCTCCCTCCCAGGTTAAAAATGTCCTTTTATATAAGTTCTAGCTGCACAATTTAAACTTTTTGGTGTGCATGTTGATCAGTAATGATATCATTAATATAAGGTGAATTAGGATCACAATAAATTTGAATTTGCAACTAAAAAGATAAGACCACAAGAATAACTTTGACCTAGATCAATATCATAATTAAAATCTTGATTTAAATATTAAAAAATACTAATTTAAAAATAAAAACTAAACTAAATAAAAACAAAATAATATTTTTGAACAATAAACAAAATCTATGATCAATAAATATACCAAATCAAACAAAACTATGTACTAGAACTATATTCTTATATATGAAAAAACAAAAAATACAAAGAAGTGCACTTTTCACCTCTAATCTGCTACCATTCAACAACAACAAAATTTATGAGTCTCCATAGTTTTTTTTTTTTTTTTTTTAGCATATATCTCATATTGTCTACTTTTACTTAACATAGTGATATGAGTGATCATTTTTTCTACTTAAATTGTCTCCCTTTGATTTAACAAAAAAACAAACATGCTCAAAATACATTGCTTTCTTGCTTAAAAAGTACATTCATTAGCCACCAATCTAAAGAATGAGTTCAATAATTTAGTTTACCTTCACATGTGTTTCTGAGCTTCGCTTCTAAGAAATCATTGCATCAATTTCTTTTACTCCAGGCATGTACTCATCATAGTTCATCATAGTTCGTCCATATTTTAATGTACAAATTCATCTTAATGTCCATTCCAATCATTTCTAAAAGTACTGAAGGAAGTTCCAGGTGGGAGATGGCTTCAGTTTTACAGCTTTTTTTAGTGCTATCCAGTTTACTATTATCCTTTTCTTAGCTCTGTGTCTGCTTCTTTTAATGGGTGAAGGTTTCATCTTAACATCTACTGATATTTCTTGCGTTTTAATCCTTATAATACTATATTATACAATTTTTTCTCTTGTTATGATGTTAACAGCAGTGATTGTATGTTGGTAATTGTCATTATTGTCCAGCAGTGTGTGTTTCTTCTTGTCTGTTTGTTGTCAACAGCTGTGATTGTCTATGGGTGTTCCACTGTACTGGCACGTCTAAATCTGTGCTTTTGGAGCTGTACTAAAGGAAGTTCATGTAATGACAGAATAAGTTCAGTTTTATAGCAGTGAACCCTAAAAAGTTAACAAGGGAGTTCATGTAATGACAGAATAAGTTCAATTTTATAGCAGTGAACCTTAAAAAGTTAACAATGAAACAAAACTTCAAATATTTTGTAGTGGGTTGTCAAGCTATTGATTGGTATTCTTAATATGGGTGGCGAGCATTTTTGTTGGAATGATTTGAAGATGAGTCTTTTCAATGTGAGTGGCTCTCATTTTGATGGGTCTTTTCAATATGGGTGGCTATCATTCTTGTTTCCATGATTTTGATGATATTTCTTCTTTATTTGAGTGACTATCATTCTTCTACAATGATTCTTCTTATGGTTGGGATTTTTAAATTATGCCCACCTAAAATATCTTTTACATTAGATTAAACTTAAAGGCTAAAAGAAATTGGTTTTTATTATGTATTCATTGTGTTTGAATATAGGATCATAATTTATATGATAAAAAAGTTAGTTGTAGTTGGCTTATAATGTAGGCAATCTAATTTAGGATAATTTTGATGAGTGTGATATTATGAAAGAAGGAAATAAATTTTAATATGAAGAAAAATAAAGTATAGAAAAAATATAAAGTTTAGCTATCTGTTATAGGAAAAATGAGAAATGAAAGATTCTTAGATTATTAATAAGTTGAAGTTTCATATTTTATAGAATATTAGTAATTTGTATGTGATTTTTTTAGTGGGTTTATGGTGATAAAACTAGGTCTATGTTCAATAGTATTATAGATGAAGTGAACATTTATGAAATTTATGTCTAAAGGCAAGTGAATCCTCAAAACTATAATTTAAATTGTGTTAACAATAACTTACTGAACCTAGTGTTAATATAAACATTTTAGAATGTTGACCCATTGAAGTTGAAAATTCTCAAATTTATTTTAAATTTGGTATCAAACTTACCAACATCTATGTGTAGCTTAATTAGAGAAATAAGGATTTTTCTTGAAATCGAGTTTACTTGCATTATATAGAGCAAAAGTGGCATTTTCTTTTAATAGTCTCTAACGAATTCTCTTGGATTATCTCAATATTCACACATGATAAGATTTTTAATTCCACTAAGAGATAGGAACAACAACATGCCCATGAATATCTCTATGGGAAATGTGAAAAAAATAATGCGCATCTAATCATGAACCCTACATAACCATGTGAATTCTCTAATGTGTAAATATGCAATTGGATTCTAATTAGAATACTAAGAGATAGGAACAACAACATGCCCATGAATATCTCTATTGGAAATGTGAAAAAACTTATGCACATCTAATCATGATCCCTATATAACCATGTGAATACTCTAATGTCTAAATGGTATGCAATTGGATTCTAATTAGAATACTAAAATGATGGAGAAGAGTAGTTAGAGTATAGTCTATAAGAGGTTCAGAATGTAATATGGAATCCAAAGATAACAATGTGTCTCTTTAATTTTTAATATTGTTGGCATGGAGTGGTAAAGAATTGATAATTCTAACCTAGCACACACTTGTGCATAGAATGAGCAATGTGAGAATGTAAAGTGTGAAAATTAAGTAATAGTTTAAAGAGCTAGATGGATTCATAATGAAAACTAATTCTCCAGTCCTTCCACATCAAACCAATAAGTTTCAAACCTAACAAAAATAATTTACTTACATGCCACAAAGAAGGCTGTCAAATGAGAATTAAATGTGAATGTATAGGGAAATGAAAATCTACACAAATAATTCATGTTATGACTTGAGATAATTTGGATCAATTAATATGGCTATTGTTACACCTTTATCTTTTGGGTATGTAGAGAAGGATGTGAAATCAAAGTTTTAAATCTTGATTGATATAAAAAATGTCAATTATCTAGTAGATTCTTGAGAAAATAATCTTAATGATACTGCAAAGCCCATTCTTATGGCTTGCATTGATGTCAGCTCATGTATCATAGTCTTAAATGTTATTAAATATTATCTTGAGGTTCATTGTATCTCTAAGGTCAAAAATTTATCTTCCCCAAATTTTACACACGCTTTTTTAATAACATAATTCATAATAAGGGTAGATCAAACATTGCACCATCCAAGTGTATACCAAGCTTATGTTTTCTTCATCATTGGCATTGTTAGGGTTTAAAACACCTACAAACTAAATGCTTAATTTCTACTTATAAAATATGGTAACACCAAGTTTTTATAGCATTTTTTCTTTATCCTTAAGGAGATGGAGCTCCTCATATGACTTGAGGGGTTACCCTTGCAATTTCAAGGGCAATGCTCTTGTGGATATCAAGGAACCACCCCGTGAGTCAATTTGGAAATTATAATTGGCATTATTTGTTTTTATTTTAATCATTAGAATGTGACCAGTGTTAAGTAGAAGCACAATAATTTCATATTTGACAATGGTTCTTTAGACATGAATCTATAATCTGGAGCATGATATATATCTAGCATTATAACATAGACATTCCTAGTGGAAGATAGACAACAAAGCATATCCCTTAAGGGTATCTCCCTTGTATAGCTAACATACATTGGTAGATTTCTCTATTTTTAGTATCTCACCTATACATCTTTCTTTGGTCATTATTATTCATTTTTTAATTTATTCCAAATAATATTGTTGTTTCTTACAACATATCTAAATTTTCATAGTTTAGTGTTCTCCCCCAATTGTCCCTTGAATTAAAATATCAATTTCTACAAGATCATTGATAGATTTTTTTAGTTTGGGAGCTTATTAAATTGAAATCTAAATTTGGTAGTCTTCTACATGTTTATAGGGCATCATTTATACATTAAATTTTTTGTAATATAACACCAGATATAATGTCTTGTTCATGTCCCTCTTCTTAATATAAATTTTGTATATCACTTTAATTATTTTTTTTGTTTATAATGGTGAAAATTACATACCCATTCCCTTTTCCCTTAGTTTTTAGGTCCATGGAAACTAGGTTGTCTTTTATGCATTACTAGTGTGTAAGATGGTGTATATAACATGGAAGTTAGAAAATAACATTATCTAATCCTAACTCGTCATCATTTTTCCCCATAAATCATTCACAACCCCTAAATTTATCATTCCATATCTTTGTTTCAGTTTGTGAGTAGAAAATTGATCCAAACCATTTTCTCACCTATATATTTGAATCCCAAATTTTGAATTTAATATTATGTTGCATCTTTAAACTAGCATTTATGAGCCAACTAAAGTGTAAATTATTCTAAATTTCATGTTAGGGTGGTGTATTTAAAGAATAACCATCTAGGAATTGGCCGGAAGAGAAGATGACTCTTACAATCAACATATTCCCCAAAAGTGTTTATAAATATCATATGTTCATATTAGATTCAAATAATTTACATAGAGGCATATAAATTTTAGATAGCATAATATAGCAAGATTGTATTTGTGAGTTACAGGTTCAATTTCATTGTTACACTCATATAGATCACATACATAAGTGAATTAGCACAATACATAGTCATATTATCAAAACAACAACAATCATCTAATATGTTCTAGAATTATGACATCATTATGAATGGATTCATGAAATTTACATATTGAAGTCTTCATTAAATTTAGAGCTAAGTATGTGTGCATTTAATTTATTTAATTTTAACTTTATTTAAGTATTTATTTTAATTATCTATATTTGTCCCAAACCATTTCTCTTGGGATAATTTTTTTATCATTTTGATTTAATTAATCTACATAGGAAATATATGTAAAGGGTGCATTATTTCTTCACATTTTTTAGAAACCCAACATTCTTACACAAATTAGGTATTGATCTTAGTTTTTATTCTTCTTGATAATTATGATTTTAGATATAATATTTTGATTGTTTCTTTTTATATCATGCTAAATTATGGTCTAGATCTACCTTTGTTTATGTTTCATTATAATATCATCATTAGGGTTTGATCTTCCATTGTGTCATTTCTATTTTATCTAACCCACCCACCCTTAGAGTGGTCATCTTTACCATATCATTTATAATGTATTCTCATAGAACATTTCCTTTTGCCAATCTACATGCTTTCCTTATTGATTATGATGTGTTCATATCTCTTTGTGGATTTTGATCCTTCCATCTATTGGCAGTTGTTGTCATTGATGTAAACATTTGAGGAACTTTGTGTATGATTGTTGGCAATTTATGTTGACACTAACTGTTGGTTGTCTTTGATGTCAACAATTGATGAATATTGTTATATGTTTGGTAGTGGTTGATTAGCTTGTTTTTTAGTAGTTCATGACAACACTTGGTTAATTATTTGTGGTTGAGATTGTTGTCAGCACTTGAGAAGTAAATGAGATTGTTGGTTGTTGTCAATAACTAATGAAAACACTTGGTGAATTGTTTGTGGTTGACATTGTTTTCATCACTTGAGAAGTAAGGGAGATTGTTGGCATTTGATGTCCCTAATGTCAAGTACATAGTGAGATATTTTTGTAGTGTTTGTTTCTTAGCATTGGTTGTCATTGTTGATAACATTCAGGTTGGGTTAACATTGATGTATGGCGTTGCTGCTGAAGTTCATGATTGGATATCATGTCTTATCTAATTTTTTTTTAAGTTCATGGTTGAATTTCATGCCTTATCTAAGAAGTATTGAGTTTGATTTTTGTCAACAAAGTTGGTTCCATAATGATATATTAAGATGAGAATTAGAAGCATTAGAATTTTTTTTTATTATGGAGATGTCTTTTTGAAGGTCTACAATGTGTCTTATGCTCTCTCTTGATGTTCCTAATGAAGAATGTATTGTTGAAATAAAGTTTTGGCCTCCATAAGTTGGTTAAGTGTTCATGGTTCAGGAAGTTACATGAAGTCTTCTTGGGAGAATTTTTTTCATTCCTCTATTGTTGAAGGTATGGTATTGCAATCTGGGATTCAAATTCAATGTTATGTGGATGTTGCACTCCTATCTTTTCAGGTCACTAGTATTGTTGAGGATATTTATGTGAATTACAAAAGTTTGGAAGTGTTGTTGGATGTCTGGACTGGTCTAGAAAATGCTCCACATTTCTCTGCATTGATGTCTCTACTCATGTGGCTTCATGAATGTGTGAAATCAACATTTGTGTATTATCTCAGTTCCAATTCCATGTTTTGAAGTGGCCTACAAATTGATTATTTAATGTTATATCTCATGATTAAGTATTATGTGTTTATAGGATGAAGTAATTTGTCCCTATTTTGTTCGTGGTAGTTTCTAGTGGCATGACGTTATGAAATAAGTGTCTATAAGTGTTGTTATATGTTCATGGAACATCCCCATATGATCCTCTCATTGTTGATTGGCCTCTTTGATGTTGCATTATGTCTTGAGTGGGCTTTTTGGGTTATTTGTTGATATCTGGCTAACAAGGCTTGTTCCTTTGTTTGCATTGTGTGCTTGGGGGTCTATACTAGTATTTGAAAATTTGTTATGATACATTTAGGTCTTGGCCTATCTTGGTTAGAAATGCCTTGAAAAAATTTAATTAGAAGTGTGTTTTTGGGCTGATTGGTTATGTGCTTCACATTTCATCTACACATTTCTATTTTGCCGACTTTGGTTGATGTGTGTGAGCATGCGAATTTTTTTGGATCATATTGGAAGATTTAATAAGATTTTTTTTGGTCCTCTCTATACTCAAGATAGGACCATATTATTCTTTGGTGCCCGACTTGTTGAATTCATTATTTATCTTCTTCTTGATCGACCTAATTGAAGTTATGAAGTATTGTGGTGGATATAAATGCAAGATATTTTTGGATGCAACAAGGTGGAGAAATGTACAAGTGTGAACAAGAAAATATGGATTGTATTTGAATATTCATAGAAGAAGTGCGAATATGTGAAAGATAGAATCAAATATGTTATAACACCTCTATCAGTAGCATGTTATGCTGACAAATATTGTAATATTTCTCTAAATCTTTGTATCTTTCTCTGAGATAGTGAATCTCATCAGGTCCTTGTATCTTTCCACTTAAGTTGTGCTAGATTTTGTTTCGCAAGTCCTTTGTATCTTTCTCTAAGATAGTGTGCCTTAGTTTGCAAGTTCATTTTGGTAGTGAGCCTTTATATTGTGAGTTAACTCTCACCATAGTTTTCCCTTATTGGGTTTTCTAGGTAAATATGGTGTCATCTTTTGGATGTGTGTTCTTGTCTCTTTTATCATTGTTGTTGATCTAGTTAGAATTAGAATTGATATATCTTTCATTGTTGAATTTGTTGAAGGTTTAAACTACTATATCTTTCTGTTGATTTTCTTAAGAGTTTGAAGTTTGTATTATGCTAAGGAATTCAAGTTCCATAAGGGTTTAAGTTTTTGTATAGACTGATTCACCACCCCTCTTAGTCTTCGAGTGTGTTCAACAATTGGTATCAGATCCAAGTTCCTTTAAAGAAATATTGATCGCTTCAGGTAAAGATTTGGGATGGCACATGATGGTTCATACAAGAGTCCTAGCTTTGATGGGACTAATTATTCCTTCTAGAAATTGAGAATGGAAGGACACCTAAACTCCCTAGGGTTTGGTGTTTGAAAACCAATCAAGGATGGATATTTTTCTCCTACTACTCCTCCAATAGATCTAGTTGAAATCAAAATATGTGAATGCAATACCAAAGCTAAGAATGCTCTCGTGTGTGGATTGGCTAATTCAAAGCTTTTGGAAGTGATGAATTGCAGTTTTGCTAAAGATGTCTGGGAAAAGCTCAAAAGAATCTATGAAGGTGATACAAAAGTGAAGCAAGACAAGATGAAAATCTTTAAAAGTAGATTTGAGACTCTGAAAATGATATAAGATGAAGACATTTCAAGTTATATGCTTCGGGTACAAGAAGTTTTCTTTGGCATCTCTGATCTTGGTGGAGAAGTAAAATGAAGTGAAATTGTGAAGAAGGTTTTGAGGTCTCTCCCAAAATATTATATTCATAAAGTGTCTTCCATTGAAGATTCTAAAGATGGATTAGTATTTAGTTGATGAAATGTTTGGTGCTCTTACTAACTTTGAGATGAGATAATTTGACAAGGATGTTCCAAAAAGGGAAGTTTCTTTCAAAGCTAATAAAAAGATTGAAGATGAAGTTATTGATCAAAATGATGACTTTGATGAAGTTGAAGAAAACTTTGTGAGAAGTTTGAAGAAATGAACTAGAAAGTACAAAGGTAAGTTACCTTTCAAATGTTTTAATTGTGGAAGGATTGATCACTTTGCATCTAAATGCCCCTATAAATAATCTAATGAGGGTAACAAAAGGGATAAGGTTAAAAAGGGTCTCTATTCCAAAGAGAGTAGTGGTTCTTTTAAAGATGAGGAGAATGATGCAAATGATGAAACCATCGCCATGGCCATCAACGTTAATAACAAAAAGTTTAATATTGAAAAATGTAAGGAGTCCAGCTCCTTGAGTGATGAAGAGATATTTTCTTTTGATCCGGATCTAGAATCAATGGAACCTAAAGGTTGGGACTTTAATTCAAATGATTGGGAAATAGGTTTTGAAGGAAAACTTTGGTCTTCTCTAGAAGACCTGAATGAAGCAAGGGCACTAAATCAGAAGTATGAGGGCTTGCTTGAAAAATCAAAAGAAGAAACTAGCAAACTGATCAAAGCTAAAATAGGATGAATAGAATATGAGATTAAACTAAAGAAGGAAAAATTCAAGGTTGAAGAAGGCAAGAGGATTGAAGATTTCTTGAATACCAAGCTCAATAACAAAATAGTTGAATGCTTAAAACTTGAGAAGGAAGTTTTCACTCTAGAAATGAACTAAAAAATAAGAAAGAACAAACTGGCAAAGAAAAAAGGTCTAGTTCTGATAACTCTAAATAAAATGGAAAGTCTAAGACAAAGGAGGAAAAATTATGCATTGAAGATTCTAACAAGAGTGCCTCCGGAGATACAGACTGCTAAAAATGGTAAGAATAAAGGTGGATCCAATTCTGATTAGAAACAAAAAGTATTTAGAATTCCTCCACCTACAAGACAACATGCTCCTACTAGGTTCAATCAATCTTTTCGAGGTTACTATTTTTCTTGTAATAAATCTGGGCATAAGGTTGTTGATTGTAGAATTAGACAAAGAAGGAATGATAACATGGGTATAAGATCATTTATGCCTCAAAGAAATAATACTATCTTATTTCATGGATATTGTTATTCTTGCAATAACTATGGTCACAAGGTTGATGAGTGTAGATCTAAGTTGAAGAGGAACAACTTTGTTCCAAAGCACATTGTATGCTACAAATGCAATAAGATGGAACACAAGGTAAACCATTGCAGGAGTGGTTTTGTTAGGCCACCTGTTCAAAAAAAGGATGAATCCCATAATCAACAAGATAAGGGAAATGAAAAGGTTTGGAAGGAAGATCATGAGAGGAAGGATGATTCTACACTTGTGCACTCTACACAAGATTTTAAGATAAACTAAGATAGAGCATTATCTTAGGGGGATATTTCACTTGTAGAACCTTTTAGCCCCCTGAAAAGGACAAGGTGTTGAAGACTTCAGCATGAAAGAAGAATTGAATTAGATAAGTTGATGTGTGGATATGTTGTATATAAATGGACCTTTATTGAATATTTCGGTGGAGGTAGAAGGTGTGTCGAGGTTGGTACACTTGTTCTGATTGATTTCATTCTAGTTTTTTGTACCAAACATAAAGATAAGTTTCAAAAAGGTAAGTTCTAGAATTTTTCCAAGGCATTCACAATAAATACTCTTTGGAAAAGTTATGGTATTTTCGTCTTCACCTCTCTACAAAAAAAGGTGTTGTCTTGTGGTCTAGAAGATAAGTTGGTCAAGATGTGATGGTGTTGTATCTAGGTTTTCAAGTATTTACATCTTATGATGTAACAAATTTGTGAGTAACACTTTGTTCGTGCCCTAGTAGAGTAAAATTATGATGAAGGCTTATTGAAATTATTTGCATTCCTCAAGAAAGAATGTCTTGCCCATACACTCTTATGGATATATTTTGCTATGTTAAATACATGCTACTTTGTTGTATCAAATTTTTGGGGGTCCATAAGTACAATTTCAAATGGTAGTGAGTTATAGATAGTTCAAGATTCCTATCTAATCTTCAAAACATATGTTTGGTTACTTGTGTCGATTTTTGTATATACAAGTTCAACTATATGAGCCTATGTGGACATTCTACATATCTCAGTGTGTTTCAAGATTGACATTTGGTTGCCAATTTTCAAGCCAATCCTAAACAATCTCATGAAAAAGGTGTGAAAAGAATATTCAGATATTTGAAGGGAACTCTGGATTATGGTCTATGAATAATAACTCTTCTCTCTAAGTGCCTATACTGATACTCATTGGGTTGGTTGTGTGGGTGACCAGATAAGTACAAGTGGAAGTGCTTTCTTTTTGGAAGATAGATTGATCTCTTAGTTCAGTAAGAAGCAGGGCTCGGTGTCTTTATCCATAAAAGAGCTTGAATACATTGTTGCAACATATTGTTGCACCAAGGTTCTTTGGATGAAGAATAATTTGAAGGATATGAAGGTAGTTTATGATGAACCTATTCATATATTGTGTGACAATACAAGTGCAATTAATATTTCCAAGAATCTGATAATACATTCAAGGAATAAACACATCTCTATCCACTATCAATTTTTGAGAGAGAATATTGTAGAGCATGAAGTCATAATGGAGTATGTGCCTACTAAGGATCATATTACAGATATCTTCACAAAGGCACTTTTAAAGGATACTTTTGAGTATCTCTGACAGAATCTAGGGGTTATCTCCCCTCCTTTTTCTAACTAGATGCATATATGGTGCATCTTTCGAAGGGGATAAATTCATGTCATATCCTTTTCTCCAAGATTGATGTGTACTACCACTCAGGGGGAGTTTGTAGTAAGGGGGAGTTTGATGCAATAGAGAAAATATTTTGCATGTATTGAAAAGAAGTGATGTTGGTCAAAGGGGGAATTTGTGTTGTTGTTTCCATTGAAGATATTTTCTCCTTTGTCCTAAAGTTAAATAATATGTTGTTTCCTTCTATATACAAGTGTGTGTTTCCCTTTGTCCTTGATTTCAAAGGGGGGGAGTGAATAGATGTGTGGTGCCATCAATGCCAAAGGGGGAGATTGTTGGCACTTATTATCAATGATGTCAACACTTGAGGAGCTTTGTGTAAGATTGTTGGTAGTTGATTTCAACACTGATTATTGGTTGTCTTTGATGTCAACACTTGATGAAGATTGTTATATATTTGATTGTGGTTGATGAGCTTGTTGTCATTAGCTCATGACAACACTTGGTGAATTTTTTATGGTTGACATTGTTGTCAGCACCTGAGAAGTAAGGGATATTTTTGGTTGTTGTCAATAGTTGATGACAACACTTGGTGAATTGTTTTTGGTTTACATTGTTGTCAAAATTTAAGAAGTAATGGATATTGTTGACATTTGATGTCCTTGATGTCAAGTACTTGGTGAAAGATTGTTGAATTATTTGTTGCTTAGCATTGGTTGTCATTATTGATAACATTCAAGTTGGGTTAACATTGATGTATGGTATTGTTTTTTAAGTTCATGATTGGATATCATGCCTTATCTGATGTTTATTTGAGTTCATGGCTAGACGTCATGTCTTGTCTAAGAATTATTGAGTATGAATTCTATTAGTCGATTTGGTTTCACAACAATATATTAAGATGATTATTAGAATAAATAGAAGTGTTACTAAATGTGGAGAGATTTTTTTGAAGGTCTACACTATGTCTTGCACTCTCTCTTGATGTTCATGATGAAGCATGTGTTGCCGAAATTAAGTTTTGGCCTCCATAATCTAGTTAAGTGTTCCTAGTTCAAGGATTTCCTTGAAGTCTGCTTGAGAGAATGCTCTACATTCCTTCATTGTTGAAGGTATGTTCTTGCACTTTAGGATTCAAATTTAGTGTTTTGTGGATGTTGCACTCCTATATTTTTGGGTCACCAATGTTACGGAGGAGATTTTTGTGAATTAATCAAGGTTAGAAGTGTTGTTGGATGTCTGGACTAGTATAAAAAATGCTATGCATTGATTTCTTTGCTCCTATAGCTTGGTGAATGTGTTCTCAATGTCTATGAAATATCTTAGTTCCAATTTCACGTGTTGAAGTGGTTCGTAAGTTGATTTGTTAATGTTATATCTCATGATTGAGCATTTTATATTTTTGGGATGAAGTACTCTATTCATGTTTGGTTTGTGGTGGTTGATAGTGGCATAAATTTATGAAATTAGTGTCTAAAAGTGTTGTTGGATGTTCATGGAACATCCCCATGTGATACGTACATTTCTAATTGACCTCTTTGGTGTTGCATTGTGTCTTGAGTTGGCTTTTTGGGTTACTTGTGGATATTTGGTTGGCATGGCTTGTTCCTTTGCTTGTGTTGTGTGTCTGGGGGTCTATGTCAGCATTTAAAGATGTGTTATGATAGATTTGGGTCTTGACATATCTTGATTAGAACCGCCTTAAGAAAATTTAGGTACAAGTATGTTTTTGGGGACTGGTTATGTGCTTCGTGTTTCATCTACACATTTCTCTTTTTTTGACTTAGGTTGATGTGCAATAATTTGTGAATTGTTTTGGTTCACATTGAAATATGTAATAATATTTTTTGGGTCCTCTCTATGCTTTGGTAGCCGACTTGTTGAATTCATTGTTTCTCTTCTTCTTGGCTGACCAAATTGAAGTTGTGAAGTGTTATGGTGGAAATAAATGCAAGATATTTCTAGATGCAACAAGGTGGAGAAATGTACAAGTGTGTGAATAATAAAGTGTGGATTTTATTTGAATATCTCACAAAAGAAGTTTGAATGTGTTAAAGATATAATCAAATGTGTTATATTGCCTCATTCAATAGAGTGTTATGTTGAAAAATATTGTAATATTTCTCTAAATATTTGTATCATACTCTAAGATAGTGAATCTCCTTAGGTCCTTGTGTATTACCCCTAAAGTTGTGTTAGCTTCAATTCCACAAGTCCTTTGTATCTTACTTTAAGGTAAAGCGCCTTATTTTGCAAGTCCTTTCTGGCAATGAGCCTTTATATTGTGAGTTAACTATCACAAGGTTTTTCCCTTATTAGGTTTTCCACGTAAATCTAGTGTCATATTTTGGATGTGTGTTATTGTCTCTTTTATCATTTTTGTTGATCTAGTTAGAATTAGAATTGCTATATCTTTCATTACTATTTTTTTTGAGGTTTTAAACTTCTATATCTTTCTACTGATCTTCTTAAGATTTTGAAGTTAGTATTGTGCTAAGGAATTCAAGTTCTAGAAGGGTTTAAGTTTTTGTGTAGATTGATTCATCCCCATCCCCCCTCTCAATCTTTGAGTGTGTTCAACACTATCATCAATTCTTGCATTTCCTTTTATACTTTGGACTATATCATATTCAGAGATTTTTTTATCATGTACATTAATTTTCGTCCTTCATAGTTTTAGTTAGCACTTACCATTTTATTTTAGATTCATTCATTTTTATTTTTCATGAGCTTCATACTAATCATATTTATCTTATGAATTGCGATAGTGGGGAACATGAATCAAGTGATGTATTATCTTATCTTATTCATTCACCTTATATATTGGTGAGGTTACACCTTCCTTACCTAGTCACGTGATATTTTTCACCTTATGATGGCATTACTCTTTTGTGTTAGGATAGCCCTAGATGTCTACCCATATAGGTTCATGTTATTTTAATTATATGCCTTGTGAAGAATATATAGATAATTATCTATGTGAGCTACCATATTTTATAAATGATGGAATTTTTTATGATAATTATTGTTCATATCATGTTATTTTTATGGATACTCATGATAGAAATTTTCCTAGTGATATATTACATTATTATAGAATGTATTATGATGTTAATTCATTAATTTCTCATGAAATATGTTATTAATTCTTCATATTCCTTGCATAATTATATTATGTTTCTTGGTGAGGATTTATTAGATGATGGTTTTGATGGTTATACCAATTCATTTTTACATATTAAGTCTTTATTTCTTTCCAATAATGATTATTTAGATGATGATATTCTACTGACTAGTGATTTTAAGCTATATTTGAGTGATAACACATTATAATGGTTTGATTCAACTTTCTTATGATAGCATTCATTTATGTACTTAAACTATTCTTTTATTTTTAATTTATCTTCCACTAGCATGCTTTAGGATACTGTGGAGTTGGATAGGCCTTCTCATGTCATATGTTTCTACATTTTTCAACTTCTTCTACTATACATATTTCTTATACGTCTAGTCATATTACCTTTCATGTCATGTCATCTATTATATATGTGCCTAGTTTTCATGCTAATAAAGGTTTAAAATCTTATCATACAATTAGGAATACACATCAAAATCTATCAAGATTTTAAGATGTTAAAATTTAACTACATTTACTACCTAATATAACTAACCTTCCTCCTACACCTAAAAATACATCTTAAGGCATCTAATAATTTAAAATTATTCAATGGATTCATAATATGCAAGATAAGATATATATTTAGGATTTATTATGTACATAACCTTTATATAAGTATATCATACAAAGGTATCTATGAAAGATTAAAATAAGTTTTGATACCAACGTATAATTAGTGACTTATTTGATTGAATCTATTGATCATAAGGAACACAATTCCCTCAATTATTTTACGACATAAAACCCACGTTACTTTGTTATTAATGAAGCTTTACCTTGCACATTATGGTGAGATATGATAAATTGAACATAAAATGATCCTTAGTTGATAACAGATCTATTGTGAAGAATTATACAAGGATTATTTGAAAAAATTAAATGTGGACATGTTAAAATTTTAAGAGTCTGATATTACTATTAGACGATTCAATAGTGTTAGTAGATATTTTTGGGTACCATTACTCTTCCTATCATGATTGATATAGGTAATTTATATAAATTATTCCTAATGTAGTCACAAACAAAGGGTACCAAGAAATATTATTCAACTATGTATCCCACATAAACAAACACTTAAAAGTAGAAATAAAACCCACAATTACATTATATTTACTCTAGAAAATCCCTTAGGGAAAAACCTAGCCTCTAATGATCTCTTATTTTATAATTTTCTCAAACATAAATACAATCTACCACAACATATTTCCTCATATACATAAATATATAACCTAGAACACCACTTCCAAAATTTCCACATGGGCTATAAGGTAATACTAAGGGATTTTTACATGACCCACTTCCCTAATTTTACTCCATAGAATACACCTTATTTTCCCACTCACCTCATAATCCTCACTTTCCTGTCACCTTACTATAACTCTATTGTATTCCATAGTATTCTTTTATTTCTTATAATTGTCTTAAAATCTCATATTTATACATTTTTATAACTTTCCAAATAATCCACATTAGCCTCAAGATGGCACAAATATTGAAACCACATGAAACATATCATCAACCTACAATAAAAAACTTATGAATTACAATGGTCTAATGATGGATTGTCTCTATGTGGTTCATCACACATATTCCCAATAGTCCATTCATCCTTCTAAAATATCTACCCTTTGGCACAAACAGAAAATAACCTTTTCAAAAATCACAATAATTCCAATTGAACATATTTTTAATCCCATAGATACTCATTCACTAAATCATGAAACCAAACTCATCCAAATCACCTTAAACATTTTTAGAAGACCAATCAATTACACATAGAGCTACCACTAAAAATACACCACTTAATTATCTAATGTAATGTAATGCATCTACTTGTACTCATCAAATATTGTTAACTATCTATAAAACATATGATTTACCTCATTCTTATCTTTCCAAACACAACGTAGAGACTCCACGACACCCTAAAGATTCCCCTATATTAGACACCTAGGGTAAATAAAAAATGAGTCCCTCATTTTCTAGGGTATCTCATCTTGGCCTAGGAATTCCATCCCATTATTTCCTCTTTAACTCATTCTTTCCACCTCCTTAGTTTCTTCCATGATCCACCTTGAGCACTAATTTTACCACTCTCATATGTTGTTTTTTCCACTATTTATCCACTACAAAACTTTCCCTTTTATTTTATACAATAACAAGTCACTTCCCCTTTCTATCATCCAGTCCCTCATATTTCTCAACCTCTTTCACATTTTTTTCATATCTTTCCATTTTCATTCAAAAACTATAGGTTCCTCAATGCAACTCCTCATCCTCTTATCCATTCATTGTGTTCTATAGGTTCATTCTTCTTGATGACCTTATTTCTTGCAATCAAATCTCTTCACTACTTATTTTATATTTTTTATGCTTTCACCTAATCCAAAAATACCATATGACTTAGGAATCAATGTATATTTCTCCTCCCTAGCACACACCCCTGTGTTGTTGAAAAATATACCTCATTTTCCCTTAATGGAATCAAATTTTTCTTCTAACTATCCCTCCATATGGTATATGTTCTATTCCTCCCATAACACACTACATCCCTATTAAATTTACATGGCCTCCCAAATAGAAAATAGCACACATCAGTTAGTGTAGTATCTCACAAGACCTCATCATGATATGCTCTAATGTTAAATCTCACCCAACACTTTTCCTCCACCAAAAATTGGTCCTCTTGCTAAAAATATCCAAGCCAATATGGGTGAGGATACATCCTCCTCAAGCCAATATGTCAACTATTTCCATAGGCATCATTTTTTTTGCTTTCACTATCTACCACTATAGCATATTTTTTACAAATTTCCTTGCATCGATTCCTAAAAAAAAAATTTATCTATTTTAGTTCACCTTTCTTATCATGCTTTAGATATCTCTACAAAACTATAAAATACCCATCCTTATGGTCTCTCTTTTAAATAATTTACCTCTCATCACAAAATTTATATCTCTCCTTGTTTTCCACCCATTGTCCTCAACACTCAAATGTTATGTGGCCTTCCTTGCCACACCTAAATTAGGTTCCTCTAGAGAATTTATTCCTTTTCCTCTCACATCCTCTTCTATTCTATTGGGAATATCCTCCACCTCTATGGTGGGTATCTTATACCCTTTCATATTTTTGGTAACTATCACCACCATCTCTACCCTTTCAGTAATTGTAGCCATATCCCTTATTTCTACAATCATCTTCTTTTTATGTGGCATTAGCTACCCCTTTCTTGGCATCTTTTGCTTTCTCCCATAATATTTCATCTCATCTAGTTTCTCTAGCTCTTCTTCTATCTTCCTATTTAGTAGTTATGTATATCCTTGTATTTGTGGTTCAACTTCTTGATGGTGAGAGCTAGTTGGTAGGCCTACTCTAATGTATGGATATTCCACATACCCAACTCCTCTTTGATGATTTCCTTTAATCCATTGAAATACTTCACTACCTTATTATTCCCCTTCTCATGATTACCTAACCTAATTGTTAGCCTATAATACCACTCATAGTATTCTTTCACCATCATATCTTCATGCCATACATTATGTAGTTTAACAAATTTGATTGGTAATTAGCTTAAATAAATTTGAACTTCAACCTTTCCACCATCTAGTCCCACTTAATAATATTGGGCCTCCCCATTATTTCTTTACAATTAAAATTTATTCCACCATATTGTTATATGGCCCTTTAGTTTATTCTTTATAAATTTTACCCTATTCAGGTCCATAATATCCTCATATTTAAAATATTATTCTAGATATGTGATCCAATCTATCAATTCCTTACAATCCAAATTCCCAAAGTAGTTTTGTATGTCCACCTTTGTCCTCTTACCAATACTATAAAGGGGCTTCAATTCTCATTCCTCCTTATCTTCTTCACTTCCAATAGATTTTATAGGACCCACTACATCTTCCTCACTATGGGTAAAAGAATAAAGTTGTGTCACACTTTTGGCCAAAAAAATAGTTTCACCCTAAATAGTTTCAAGTGAATTTTTTTTTCCTAAAACTACCTAGTGCATAGGATGCACATAGATTTTGAGTGAAACCCCTTCACTTGAAACTATAAAATAATTTGTTCCTTCAAAAATTTGAACCGCAGTTGAATTTATGTGTAAAGTTTTGAGAAAACCTAATTGTTAGCCTATAATACCCCTTATTGTATTCTTTCACCATCATCTCTCCATGCCACGAATTTTGTATTTTCTTTAAAAACTCTAATTGGTTATTAGATGAAATAAATTTGAACTTCAATCTTTCCACCATCTAGTCACACTTTATAATATTGGGCCTCCCCATTCTATTTATTTCCAATTAAACTTTATCCCACCATATTTTTGTATGGCCCTTTAGTTTATTTTTAAAAAATTTTACCCTATTCATATCCATAATATCCTCATATTCAAAATACTATTCCAGATATATGATTCAATAAATCAAATTCCTTAGGATCCAAATTCCCAAAGTAGTTGGGTATATCCACCCTTGTCTTCTTACCAATACTAGAAATGGCCTTCAACATTCATTCCTCCTTATCTTATTCACTCCAAATTGATTCCATTGGATCAAATTCATCTTCCTCACTATGGGTAAATATACAAAGATGTGTCACACTTTCATCCAAAAAAATGATTTCTAGTAAAATAGTTTTGACTAAAACCATGTGGCATATAGGTCGGACAAATAGTTTCAGTGTAACCTTTTTGTTAAAAACTATAAAATATTTTTCCCCTTTATAAAAGTGTGGCATAAGTTTTTAATTTTACCCCTATCACTCTCCTCAGACCTAGGATTATGGTTTCTACAATGGTCTTTCTACAATGCATTTATTAAATTTTGTAATGTTTATAGTATCTTATAAAAGAAAAGGTTGCACCTATGATTAGATGAGAATAATTTATCTCTTCATGTCTTTCATTCTTCCTAAAAAAATCAATATTCCTCACCATCTTTGTAGTGGTATCTTGAAAACCTTTATCATTTGACAATTTATCCACATATACCTTTTTAAAACTACTTTGCAATCAATGATCTATTTATAAACCTACTGTAGACTACCTCATCCTATAAACCTTATTTAATCCTACAAAGCGCAACTTACCATGGTACACTTCCTCATATTTTAATTACACGTTATTTTAAACCAACATATTCACCTTATTTGACAAACTCATTTTAATAAATTGCATTGACAAGGTGCACTCACACCCACAACAATATTAATTCCATATCAACTTTAATCTAATACGATATGATGCAGTCATAGCTAGAGGGTTCTAAGAAAGAATGTACAGCCATATAGCCCACATAAATAACCACTTAAAAGAAAGAATAAATAACATAAATAATACTATATTCACCTTAGGAAATCCCTCAATGTGGGAGAAACCAATCCTCCAATTATCTCTTATTCTATTAGTTTCTCAAACATTATTACAATCTACCAAAATAGATTTCCTCACATACATCAACATATAACTTGGAACACCGCTTCCAGCCTTGTCACATGGTCTATAAGATAATACTACAAGATCTTTACATGACCCTCTCCCCTACTTGTACTTCACAACATACTCCTTTTTGTCTTACTCACTGATCTTAGTCCTTACTTTCTTACTACCATGTTATTGTAGCTCCATTATCTTAATCTTTTTTTTCTTCTATTTGTCTTAAAATATCATATGTATTCCTTTCTCTAGCTTCCTAAATAATTTGTATTTTCCTATAGATGGGTAAAATCCTAAACTACATGAAGTGTATCACTAAGCTACAATAACAAACTTGTAAATTCCAACATTCCAACAATGGTAATCTCCACACTATTCAACACACACCTTCCCAACAATCTACTCATCCTTCTAAAATATCTACCCTTTGGTGCAAACTTAGAATAATTTTTGTAAATCACAAAAATTCCAAATGAGTATCTTTATTATCACATAGATACTCATTTTCTAATTCAATATCTCAAAATTTACCAAGAGATAAATCAATTACACATAGAACTACCACTAAAATTGCAAAACTTAATTACCTAATGTGATAAAATGCATCTTTTTTTATTAATCAAATATTTTTAATTATCTATCAAACACATGGTTTACCTTAGCTTCTTATCTTTTTTTACATAATGCAAATTTGTGTTGACACCCTCAAGATGTCCCTGCATCAATTCCATATGATATTTAGAAATTTATCTTATAATAATTTCTTATGGAATCCATGATTACATGGTGTGTGATTAATTTTGTCGATGCTACATAGATGTGTTAAATTTTAACCTAATGGTTATAAATATCATATATTAGTAGATCCTCACCCTCTAGTATTTTTTAAATAGTCAATACTTATAACGATTGTGTTATAAAATAAATTGTTCAAGAATGAATCTACAAAGAAATATCCCTCATCAAATGATAATGCATTATTTAGTGGTGAGTGGGGTTCATAACATTTTATGCCATGTGATGTTGGAGAATTTCATGTTGACCCAAAATATTATAAAATCCCTTATTTTTACATGGATTCATATGTTTTTGAAAAACTACTCAAAGCATATAATGATGGATAAATATACTTATTTATGTGATAATAATAAAAAGGTGCTAAAATTTATAATACTAATATTTTCCCCTCCTAATCACTTGATTAGTTATATGGTTCTACATTTAACATCATACAAAAATTTCATAAAAAGTGTTAGGACAAGCTGTATTATTCACCTTGCAATACATTGCAAACATTATTGTAATTTGAATTCTAGAAAGGTTTAGATGTTTCTAAATAATATTTCATGTATATATTTTTAAATATAATGGAGCTAACCAAATAGTACACCCATTGATAGTTTTTGATTAGAGGTAAAAAAATGAGTTTTAAAGGGGCCCGAAACCCTTTACAAAAAAGGACAGTTGAAGAAAAAGATAACTACAAAAAGCACACAGCAACCAAAAAACAACACACCATCAGCACATTATAAGCTAAAAGGGAGGCACAAAAGAAGCACCACTACATGTTCTTCAAGATATCAACAGCCTCCATGTCACATGCCACAACATTTTGACCATCATCCATAACTTAAAATGAATCCACAACAGGAGCCCCAACATACACCGTAGTCTTGTTCCTCATTTTGGACCTAGGCCCACCCACATTCACCTTGCTAATCAAAACATTTTGCACCCCACCAGTCTTCTCCATAGAAACCTCTTCCTCCAGAAGCCTACCACCAGCACTAGTATCCTCTCCAAGAGTAGTTCCTTGTGTTTCTTGGCCATTTCAAAAGGAGTTGAAATGAAAATAGACTCAAGATTCGCAATAGATTTTATCCCCTCCACACCCTCCTCCAAATTAGCATACATTTTCTCCATTTGGTCCTCAAGGTTTTGTTTCATCAGCCACAATCTTCAAAGATTCAAATAATTCATGAATTTGGTTGTGTACTGAAGATTCGCTAGCTTTACTCATCGCACCCTAAACTCTAATATTGGTCATGTTAATTTCGTGAAACATCCATTTAAACAATTTGAACAAAGAAATAGAGCCCTCCCTGGACAACCCTAGAACATCAAGAATATCCATGCGGTCAAAATGAAAATCACCCTTACCCTCAGCATCATCCTCCTGAGAGGAGCTTACCTTGTCCTAGCTAATGCTAACCTCATTACCCTTACCACCAACAACCGGCATTTTAATTTTGTGAATAGAGTCTACAATCTCCTCAACAACAAACCCCCTTCTCTTCTGCATTTCAAGGTCCATGCTCGGGGAATCCACAACACCCTGCCCACCATCTGCCTTCAGGGGAGAGGCAACTTGCATCTCCTGTAGCTGGCGGACAGACCTAATAGCAATTTTCTTGTTACTACCCACCACCAAACCCTTCTTAGGATGGGAATCCAAACCAGGGGCTGACAAGGAAATATCCCCAGCGAATTCAACATTTCCTTCAAGCTCGAAGTCAGCTTTTCAGTAGCTTTTTCTTCATTGCATGTCTCATATCCCTTCTTCTTCAAACCTGAAACCCCTTTCCCAAACTTACCCACATCAGAGAGTTGTGAGAACAACTCCATTGAAGCTTGAGAATCTGGGGCATAATCTACGTCCTCCTTAGAATTTGACTCCTCCTCCAGGACAATTTTCCTCTTTTTCCCTTTCTTGCTAATTGGCTCCTCATCAGAGGCAATTTCATACTCCACTATCGATTTAAATTGCTTACCCTCGGGAGTAGAAATTGGTTTAGACACCACAAAATATTTATCATACTCATAAATTAACATAATAAGCCCCACATGCAGCACTGGGTTCTTGGGGTTCTTTTTGTGGTCCTTCAGACCACATTCCAGCGACACCAACAGATAAAAAGGGAAAGAAATTCTCTTTTTATGGTGAAAATGATTAAGAAGCACAAAATGATAAGAATTTACTGCAAAGAAGTGACCCTTGAGGGTAATAAATCTCATGATCTCCTCCACTATGTCCCCCTAGGGTGCTTTAAGCGAGTTGCATTGGTACCCACCGCTCTTAGCTATCTTCAAGTCTTGTTCTTCAAACCCTTTGAAAAATATCTACATAGCAGCCCTCGACTCCTTTTTGTCTCTTACACCTTCTTACCATCAATAGAAAGCCCTGTTATATCTGCAATAAAGTCTTCATTAACATCAAAATCTGTTCCACCAAGTTTCAAAACTTGGTTGTTCCAAGATTTAGCAAACTGAGACGTATCCTACGGGTTGTTACCATGCAATATTTCCAGATAAGGAGTGAGCCCACCCTTCTCTAAAATACACCACACCTCCTCCTTACTCTTCAAAGAATCCTAGGAGAAAGGCTCCACATGATTCATATCTCCTCCCATGGCTCAAAAATTTGCAGAGCTAAGAAGTTTGAGAACCTTACAAGAAATGAGGAGAAACTTCGAGAATGAAGGCCCAAAATTTCCCACAATCTGTGTGGCAACGAAATTATGGTAGGGGAAAATAATGAACCTAGAACTTCAGCCCATACAAAAATCAAACAAGGTACCATAAGCTCGATGAGGATCTAGCACACCATCACTCCACATAATGATAAGCCACGTGACACTATTCATACAATCTCCGAACCAAAACAAATCAGCAACCACGTTGGCAGTTTTAAAAATCATGATTTGCACACGCAATAGCCTCCATAGGGAGGGGGTCACTCACACCCCAATCTCTATTACCCCTTACACCAATGTTATAAAATACATCTGATGGTCTGTTACCTTCTCGGAAAACATCAGATATATAGTACTCATCAAAGGAATTAAGAATTTTGATAGCATCCAATATCATAGGTTCAATACTCCAAGACGGGGGGGGCCATGTTTTCTATAATTATCAATAATGTTGAGAGAGTCCCCCTCAACCCATACCTTCCTATAACCTTTCAATTGTACCATCTTCAGGCCATGATAGGCTGCAGCACACCCATTGATAGTTGAAGGCACATGTGAAGTGAATATTCCTCTAAACACTTGGCAATATTGATTGTAAGGGGCATTTGGCATGTGTTACAAATTTGTACATTTTGCATGTTTTATACCTCTAATGGACTATAAAATCTTCAATAATTGTGGGGCGATTAGGGAGTTGTCATGTATAGGGGGCTTGAGGGGCCAATGACCCTCCAATGCAAGGGTATGAGGATATTAGTGCAAAAATAGGGTAAACAAATATAGTGAAAAAATAAACAAGAGAGTTTAAATTTGACTAAACTTATTATGGTACATGAGACTAGATAATAAAATGGATCATGTGAAATAATGAAAAATCAATATTAACACAACACTAAATATACATGGATAAACCCAATCATAAAATAAATACACCACCAAAGAGATATTGAGCTTGAATTATTCTTAAGGATAAAATTACATTAACACAATCAAATCAATATTGTCCATCCTATCAACCTATAATAATCTCTCTCTAACCCTTTTGCATATGTGGATATTAAAATCCACAACAAAATAAAGTGTTTTTATAATAACATGTGTTCTTAAATCAAGGGCCAAGAAAACAACCAAGGAAATTCCCAAGGGCTCCACCCCTGGACCCTAGTTTAGGGGCTCTCACCCCAAAGGGAAGTGATGTGTGGGTAAAACATGAAGAATAAAATTAGAGAACATAAAAATTATATATATGATTTCAATGTTATAATGGTGAATATCATACTACATATTAGCAAGTACCCCAAAAAAGTATTGTGCCCTTTTTCAAGGTTGTTAGTTGGCCCATTATTATTTAATAGTTTCCCATAGTAATTGGAATATAAATAAACATGGACAAATTCTCACAAGCTTATTATTGTACATAATAGTTTGAAGCAAGGTTGTGTTGCAGGAAGGAGACATATCTTAAAGGGAAGCTAGTTGTATTGTGTATTCTTATTTTTGAGATTAATATATAAATTTATGCTCCCCTTAGTGGTGATTTTTTACCAAAAGGGTTTTCCCACGTATACTAGTGTTCTATTTTTTTGTATGATCTTGTGGATGTTAAAATTATTTTTTGATTCTCTTATATTATTGATTATTAGTTTACTATATCATATTAATTCAAATTTAATTACAAATTTAAGTTTTTAATTCTAATCTCTAACTTAGTTTCTCAAAAATAAGGGTAAAGGACTTGGATGACATGAACATGTTATGATTGAATCATTAAATTTATGACATTTTTATAAAGGATATTGTGGTCTTGGCCACATGTGTGATGATGTGAAATAATGGCTAAAATAATAAAATACTTGAAGGCACATATAGTATCCATAATCCATATATATTTGAGCTTTAGTGACACATTCTATAATTTATTTATTCATAAAAATAATACATTTGGTTCATCTTAAGATTATGGGATTCCTTTTAGGCATTAATGAATTAATCTTATGATGATTCTATTATTACATGAAGTAAATTTATTGGTTAAACCAAGATAATTATGTATATTGATTGATTAAAGTATGCTTTTGTTATGCTCTTTCCATGAATCTTGGGATCATTTAGTGGTGGCGATTGGGAGCACGAAAACCACATTCAAGATGGAAGATTTGGTTGCTTCATCGATGTTAGAAGAAATGAGAAGGAAATCTTTTGAGACAACAAAGGAGGCTCTTGTTGTTCGTGGTAGATCTAAAGAGAAAGGAAAGAAGAAGGATAAGAAGTCTATATCAAAATCAGAAGGGAGATCAAAGTCTCCTGGAAAGAAGTCCAAGGTGAAATGTTGGAACTATGGGCAGCTTGGTCATGTCCGAAAGGATTGCAAAGAGGAGAAAAAGAAGAAGAACAACAACTCTTTGGGTAATGATTCTTCTTAGAGTGATGCAGATGCCTTCAGTGCAGCCTTGGCAACTCGGGCATTAGATGATGTCTGGCTAATTGATTCTGGAGCATCTTTCCACATGAGATCTCATAGAGACTAGTTCATAAAGTATGAAAAATATAATGGTGGAAAGGTGTATTTGGCAAGCGATTCATCTCTAGAAATAGTAGGTCATGGAAGAGTCAGAATTCAATTCCCTGATGGAATAATTAAGGGAATTGATGGCATAATGCATATACCAGGTCTAGCTCAGAATTTACTTTTTGTAAGCAAGATGAATGATGTTGGAGTGAAAGTTTCATTCTTGAGTAGTGGTTGTAAAATGACTAGAGGCTCGATGGTGTTGGCTAGGGGTGCTCAAATTGGTACTCTATACAAGCTAGACGAACTTGATTTTCAATGTAACAGTGTCTCTGCAAAGTCACAAAAAGTTGTTTGTGAAGAGAAGGAGTAAAATATTCATGTTAGTGCAAAATCTTTGGAATTTAAACTTCCAACGGAGAAGACTATGCTCTAGCATCAAAGGCTCGGTCACATTGGTGAGAAACGTTTAAAAGCCTTGAAAAATAAAAACCTGGTTGAGGGGCTTGATGATTGTAACCTGGAATTTGAATTTTGTGGACATTGTATATATGGAAAACATCGACGTGTTTCTTTTTACTCTAGTCCTCACAAATCTTCTGGTGTTCTAGATTATATTCACTCTGATGTTTTTGGCCTAGTAAATGTTTCTTTGTTGTCGAATCAAAATACTATGTATCTTTCATTGATGATTATTTGAGAAGGGAATTTGTATATTTTTTGAAAAGTAAATAAGAAGTGTTCAGTCAGTTTAAAGAGTTTAAGAACTTGGTTGAAAATCAGACTAGAAGAAAAATTAAATGCTTGAGGACAAACAATGGCGATGAATTTTGTTCTACAGATTTTGAAAGGTATTGTAAGGACCATGGTATCAAAAGGCATAAAACAACACCTTACACTCTGCAACAAAATGGAGTTGTTAAAAGGTTGAACAGGACATTGATGGAGAAGGCAAGAAGTATGTTGAGAAATTTTGGTCTAGAGCATAAGTTCTGGGCTGAGGTTATGGCTACAACATGTTACTTATTGAATCAGTCTCCTTCGTCAGCACTTGTTGATAATATGCCTTTGGAAGCATGGTCTGGTCATAATCCCTCTCTGAGACATGTTCATGTCTTTGGCTACGAAGCATATGTTTATGTGTCGAACGAGAAGAGATATAAAGTGGAGAACAAATTTGTTAAGTGTATCTTCATTGGCTATGACATTGGTGTGAAAGGATACAAGCTTTGGAATCCTGACACTGAAAAATTTGTGTACAGTAGAAGTGTTATTTTTTGTGAGCTAAAACCTTCTTCAATGGATCTATAGTGAGGGATGAAAGAAATAAAGGAGGAAAATGATGTTGTTGAAATTCCTCTAACACTAGAAAAAGAGGAACAACAAATTGACAGTGTACCTGAATCTAAGGAGATTTTGAGCAACTCTGAGAGTTTTGAAGAAGAACCACAACCTCAGCCTCAGCCTGTGAGGAGGTCTAAATGTGAGAAGAAGCAACCTAAAAGTTATGGACTCTATATGTTAGATCTACATGTGCCTATGATTTAATTACTACCACTAATGAGCCTAGGACTATAAAAGAGGCAATTGGAATGCCTGACTCAAACTCTTGGTTGGAAGTCATGAAGGAAGAAATGGCATCATTAGAGAAGAATGAAACTTGGAGTTTGGTGCCCTTGCCTGAAGCCAAGAAATCTGTTGGTTGTAAATGGGTATTTAAAAATAAAATCAGTTTGGATGGTAGTGTTGAAAAATATAAAGCGAGGTTGGTTGCAAAGGGATAATCCCAGGTAGAGGGAATTGATTATGGAGAAATATTTTCTCTTGTAGCTGATCTGACATCTATCAGATTTATTTTGTCACTTGCAATAGCATATGAAATGGAGATTAAGCCGATGGATGTGAAGATAGCTTTTCTTCATGGTGATCTTGAAGAAGAAATTTGTATGTACCAGCCTAAGCATTTTGTGGAAAAAGGTACAGAAAATCTGGTTTGCAAGTTAAAGAAATCTTTGTATGGTTTGAAACAGACACCTAGAATGTGGTACCAGAAATTTGACACATTTTTTTATCATTGGGATTCTTAAGATCAAAATCAGATCATTTTGTGTACTTAAAAACTAAAAATGATCGTATTATTATTGCCCTCTACGTTGATGATATGTTGTTCATCGAGAATAGTAAGTTTATGATTTCTGATCTAAAATCTCAGTTGTCTGTAAAGTTCAAAATGAAGGATCTTGGTGCAACATGGTATATTCTGGGGATGGAAATAGCCACAGACAGAAAAATTAGAGAGCTTTGGCTCAGCTAGAGTAAGTATATTAACACTATTCTAGAGATATTTGGTATGAATTATTGCAAGCAGCTAGTTGTTCCAGTTTTGCAGGGAATGAAGCTATCTATTGAAGATTGTCCAAAATATCCTACTGCCATGGAGGACATGACCAGAGTGCCTTATGCAAGTGCAGTTAGAAATTTAATGTATGCAATAGTCTATACAAGGCCATACATTTCCCAAGTAGTGGGAGTTCTTAGTCGGTTTAAGGCAAATCCAAGAAGGCCACATTGGGATGTTGTGAAAAGAGTCTTTAGATATTTAAAAGGTACCTCTCAGTATGCTTTGTGCTATCATGGAAAATTTGTTAGTCCAAAGAGGTCACTCAACGTTCGAGGTTATGTGGATTCTAATTGGACATGTGACATTGACAACAGAAGGTCCGCCAGTGGATATATTTTCATGTTAAATAGTGGTGCAGTTAGTTAGATGAGCAAGCAGCAAGTTGTAGTCACTTTATCCACTACTAAAGCAGAGTACATGGTAACAACTCACGCTTGCAAAGAAGTTGTTTGGCTTAGATGTTTGTGTTTTGATATGGGGTTCAGTGCAAGGAAAATTATGATTTGTTGTGATAGTCAGAGTGCTATCTATTTAGTGAAAAATCCAACTTTCCATTCTAGGATGAAACATATTGATGTGCAGTATCACTTTGTACGAGATATGGTGGAGGATGGAAAGGTCTGTTTATAAAAAGTGGATACTCTAGAAAATGTTTTAGATGCATTGATGAAACTAGTGAGCATAGACAAGTACAGGTGGTGTGCTAGTTCTATTGGCCTTGGAGCCCATGAATCTCAATAGTTCTTGAATGCACTGGATGTGTTAGAAGATCTTCGTCAAGTGGGATTTTGTTGGAAACATGTGCCTCAATTTTCTGACTTGAACCTCTTGAAAGAGAAAAATAGTTGAGACACCTAGGATGTCTTTTCGACAAGCATTTTATCTCTAAACGTTCGAAGTGGTCAAATCGGTGAGACATGTGGTTGGTCTTGCCAATGGCAGCTTTCGGTGTGACCTAAACTATTGATGTGATTTTTCTAACTCATGTCAATGCTAGAAGTCTGGCTGAGAAGTTCCATCGAGGAGAGTCTTACCGATCTCAGTGGCATCGGAGTAACATTGGCCTTCAGTTGGACCTGAGAATGTTATAGCGACTTTGGTGGTCTTTTCGATGGCTATTGAACGTCGGTGTGACTCTTGTCGATCCAAGGAAAGGTCATCTAGCTTGGGTCATCAGGGAGACATAGAACTTCGATGAGACATTTTGAACTTCTTCCGAAGCACATTATTTTTTCGATGAGTCTGTTCTAGTTGAACATCAGCGTGACTCTTGTCGATCAGGTGTTTCGAACTATATTTGAAATAAAGGTCATTGGGATGAATTGGGAGCTCGGTAGAACATTTCAGACTATCTTTTATGCTTGTTGTCTTGTCGATAAGGATGTTTGACTTCGGGGTGACTCTGGTCGATGATCATGGTCGTGATGGTTCTTTTGGGACATCAGGGTGACATGGGAAATCGATGGGACTTTCCAGTCTCTCGTCAATAGTGTTGGTCATGTCGATGGACCTGAAGGTGGACCATGGTTGAACAATGTTGAATTGGTTGGACTGGTGAGTTATATGATAGATATTAGAGGACTGTGCTGAGTTGGTGACGATTGGTAAGATTGACAGTTACTCTACAGAGGAAACTGAACTGAACCATTTGTACTAAGATTGAATCGACCATGGTTGCTTGATATACTGTGATAGAGTGAAGAGAGAAGGTTTGAATGTTGAATGGTTGGACAGAGTGAGAAGGATTTGATTTGTACAAGGTTGATTAGAGAAATGTTGCTGCTATAAAATTGACATCTAAAAGTGAAGTTTGTATCTCTGTATGTAATTTTTTTACTGTAATACAAAGAGGCTTTACTTGGTGTGTGGTTTTTTCTCTCATAAGGGTTTTACCACGTTCAATATTGGTATCCAATTTTGTTTATGCTTTAATTGTCTATTCTATTTCCAGTAATGTGCAATTTTAATGAACTATAATTGTTTTTGAACCTATAGCCTACACTATTCTTCTTAGAATTAACATTAGGAAGGTGTTTCCGCACCTTTACTTTCCTTACATTGTGTTTAATAGAGTATAAACCTCATAATCTAATTGTTTTTGTTTTCATCATTTGGTTATTTTTGGGGACCTTAGTTTTTTTTACATGAGGGAGATCAAACCAAATAAATGAATTAGTGATAACAAACAAAGAAAAGTAAAATTTTGCATTTTTTATAATACATGGTGAAGAAAAATATTATTATGAAGAAGTGTGGTGGAAACAATAAATATTGGCCCTTGGGGAACTAGGTACTAATATGATGGCATAGAGAAGGGAGAAGATATAAAAATACATGATTTTTGAGGAAAATCATGTGTGATGTTAGGAGAATGAATAAAATTAATAAGGAATGAAGGATAAATAAGGTAGAGGAAATAATTAGAGAGAATAAAATTAGAGGAATAAAGAAAAGAGAGAAATAATGAGGTGGTTAGCATAAATGATGGGAGATCGCCAATTGGTAAAATCACTAAGGTCATAGTATAGGGATACATAGAAGATGAAGATGTAAGTGTTTAATAGTATGAGAGAGAAAAAGAGACAAAGATTTCCTAGAGCATAAGGGTGTTTGAGTAGGGATAGTCAGCACCAAGTTTTAAGGATAAAATGAAGAAGAGGGGTGGATAGAATGTAATTCCTTAGAATTGATGGATTATTACCAAACTATGGAGAATCCATAATGAGATTTATTCTTGAGATGAATATAGGAAGAGAAAAGGAATTTGAGAAGTGGAAGATAATTTAATGAAGGTGATAGGAGAGAGAGAGAGAGAGAGAGAGAGAGAGAGAGAGAGAGAGAGAGAGAGAGAGAGAGAGAGAGAGAGAGAGTAGGAAAAGGTAATTAGTAGAGACTGAGAGAGTTAATAAATTATAAAATATTTGATTCCTTACATCAAGAGATCCCATGAGGAATTACCCTCCATGATCACATGTCATCCCTAATACCAATTAATAAAGAGGAGACAAAATTCTTGAGGAGATAATTAGTGAGATAAAGAGAAAGAGATAAAATTAAGAAATGTGAGGAATAAAGATTAGTACATCAACCAGTAATGCAATACTACAAAAAAAAAGTTAGGGAAATTATTAGTACAATGAATATGTTAAATAAATTTTCCAAACAATGATTTACCTTGATAAATAGCCTAAATTTGATGGACTCGGGGATGTTGAGAATGATTTGGTGGAAATGGAGGAGCTATTTAAGGATGACGATTTTTTTATGGAAGCCATAAATTATACATTAAAATTTGATGTTGTAGGGTGGTATACATGAAGCACAATGTAGAGTTTGATAAAATGTAGATATGTCAAAGATTACAAATATCATGGCAGGATACCTACTTATAATGGATTTTATGGTCCAAAAAGACATAGTAACTTGTCAGCAATATTGGACTAAAATTGGAGTAGAGAGTCAACAAAAATGATTCCAATTCTTTTATTAGACTTTACGATCATATGCTCATTCTTGCTACTTAAATCAAGAATAAAAAGGAAAGTCAAGTGACTAGGAGAAGTTAAAAGAATAATTTTTTGCAACCTTAAGACTTAGTGAGCTAGAGAAAAAAAATTAATTAAGGGGGCCACCCACCATTATATACCCATATGAAGAAAATAAGGAGAATTAGAAGGATTAGTGGAATACTAAAGAAGAAAAAGCATGGTCAAGAGTGTTGAACACCTAAAATAATGAGAGGGGGGTGAATTAGTATTCCTTTAAACCATTTTAACACTAGCCATCCAATTACCAAAATATATTTAATTGCAATGATGAATGAAAGCATGAGAATATCCATAAAATCACATGACATGTAAACACCATGATTTTTATGTGGAAAACCCAAAAATGGGAAAAACCACAGTGGGGTTAGCTCACAATATATTATATCTGGATATAGTATATTACATAAATGCTCACTGCAGGTGGACTCACTGTCCACAAAGAATAAGATAGAAGAGGAAAGGCATGGGTCACAAACTATTGAACTATTACAAATGCATCTACAATATGTTGGGGTACAATTCAAGTGAAGTACAAAAACAATATTTGCACTGATCTAGATCAATGCTCGACTTTTCTTTGTATTTTCACACTTTGCAACACAATTCACTCAACTTTGATTGAAGTCACATCATATATGTCACTTTTCGCACATTACTTGCACCAATCTCACACACTTCTCTCTAAAAAACCAAAATAAATCCATTATTTATATCCACATCAAGTGTAACTCCAATTAGGTTAGCCTAATTAGAAGTAACACACAAAATTGAACTTGTCGTCCTTAAAAAATTTCATCCACATCTTGCACCTTAACCTAAAATTTAACTCACCTTAAGATAGGTCAGGATGGACCTATAAAATATCTTACATAGGATAGCAAGACTTATTTCTCCTTCACTTAACATCAAACATGTTAGGTCAGCCCCAAATAAGACCTAAACACAAAACTTCCATCTGTTCTACCCAATTTTTCAAACGTGTGACTCAACACTCGATCTTACTTTGAATTCCCACTCAACCGACAACCAAAACTTATCTTCAACATTGCAAAACAAAATAATTATCCATGAAGGAATGTGAAATCTCCCACACCAAAAATCTATACAAAAAACATCTACAATATACATAACTGAACTTTGTCAACCATATCTTCCTGAATACTTTACTAAACAGCAAAAACTCTTGCATGTAGATACATCTAGTGATCATAAAAATATTATTACAACAACATAATGACATACCAGGTTACGATGGAGTGCAGACCAAAACAATTGATGCACTGAACCACTATACTAGAAGATTTGATACTTAGACATTTCCCTTTGTAGCTGTACTTTCCAGACCAACTTATCCTGTACAAAAAAATTCAAAGATTCTTCCAAGTCATGTTGGAATGATCCACAACATTGTTGAAATCAATGACAACACTGGATCATGCAAAATTTACATGTCATGCTCATGTTACCAAACAACATCATCAATGACAAACTTCCAACAATTTTCCTCTTTACAACATCGCTTCTAATAAAGAGAAGTGATAGAGGAACATCAACAAAGAATAGAAATACCTAAGAAAAAATTTTAGATTATTGAATAGTGTGATAATAAAACACAATGAGATGAACTACAAGAAAAATAGCTAGACTTTAAGGTAGAAAAAGACCAAGAGAATATGAATGAATTGGAACATCAAGAAAAACCACAAGAAATGGTAGTGGTATCACCCATAGCTAGCCACAATGTACATAAATAAATAATAAATTCAAAATGAGTACAATAAAATTCCAAGACCATAAAAGTGGAAGAGGAAAATTAAGTAAGAATATTATAAGGAAATATATAAATCCTAGAAGGATGAAACAATACCAACTATGGTCTATTGAGAAAATAAAGTTAAATAAGAATATAACTAAAACAAAAATGTCATTACCATTAAGTTATATTGAAAAATAAAGGTAAAGGACAAGATTCATATAAGGACAAGTTCATATTAGTTAAAATTCATTGATAAGATCAAAGTAAAATAGAATATACCTACTAGAACGAGACCACATTGACTAATATTCATAGAAAAAATCAAGGTAAAATGAGGATATTACCCTTAATTTGGAAGTGGGCTAGGTATTGTAATAAAGGGGTGTCATAAATAATAACCCCATAAGTAAAGAATAAGGTCAAAAGCACAAATAAAATAGAAAATATCAAAGAAAAGAGAGGCATAATACAAATTTCCCCACTCAAAAAATGTCACCATGATTATTTCTTGAAGGTTGTAAGTGGTTTCACCTAATTATTTGAGGAAAAGATAGTGTTTTAGGATTAGGAAGAATGTTGGAAGAAAATAAGAGATTTTTTAGTACCACATATATAATTTGGTTCATTTTTATACCCATGTATTCATTATATACCACTTTAAAGGCTCTAAAACACCTCTAATATGCCTAAATAAGCTATAAAAGAGTAAAATATCATAAAGGAAAAGGTAAATTCATGGAAGAATATAATTAAGTGGTATTAGGAATGGATATGATGGAAAGGAATTATGAAGAGGTATTAAAAAGATATATAAAGAAGGGAAAAGTTGAAGGTAAGAGTATGAAAAATATGAATTGTGCATACATAAGAATAAGAAATATGATAAGCGAGAGTAAATCATGTGTAATTAATTATAAAACATGAATAATATATTGAATTATATTAATAAATGATCTATGTATATTGGTGCATATATGCATGTATATCATTTCTTATAATTTAGTTTCTTCTCATTGCATATCTAAGTTCTCCCTTTTTTATTTAAACATGCCAAGATTTATTACATATAAGAGAATATAAAACCTTTGACTCATGTCTAGTTTTTATTTACAATCACTCCAAGAAAATTTAACTTAATTATCCCTCACCCATCTCAATTTCAACTCTATCCATGGACCTCAACCTCTTGGATGATCATGCCTTTCTCCTTAATCTACTCCTAGGTTTCAAATTATTCATGATGATCATCATACTTGTGATCTTCCAACCTTCACATGAAGTTTGGTAATCTCTAATTGTTCCACTATATAATAATCATACACTACTATCAAATATTGGAATATCATCATGCCAAAAGCATCACCTACTAGTGGCGGCATTACCAACCTCACATGTTCCTAGTGTAGATCATTTTTAATCACACTTTATCTACTTGGGATGCATGTTTCTCTATATGATATACCCCTTTATGTTTAGGTTTTATCCCTCTCAATGTGTAATGTGGGACCCTTTTTTGTCATATCCATGTATTCTTATGAACTTGGCTCATGGGATAAAACAACAAAGCAAATCAACTACATGTACATAATCTCTCACAATGTCATTTATCAAAAAATTATAGATATATCACATGTAGAATGGTTTATTCCAAAGAAATATATCCAACCATTTCACCTACACTACAAATATACCACACATAATCCATATGTTAGGGTATTTATCATGAGATATCTTAAGTATCCATACTATAATGGAATGTTCAAAAGAAATAACATATTGAGTTAGAGTACTAAATACTTAGATTGTCACCCTCTTCCCCTCCTATCTATTATAATGGGGCTACATATAATTTAGTGCCTCTCCTCCATCTACCTTTGTATCCTCATTACCATATACTATTTGTGGTGGTCATCCATCACTCATCTTATTCCTCCTACATCCCCTCCTCTACTTTATTCTAATGGATATAATGGCAAGGAGCATATATATTTCCAAAACTATATATGCATTTATAACCCTTATGTCATCCATAATTTAAACTCTTACTATCTCATTTACATCATTATCATTGGTTGAGTGGAAATTAATGGTGTATATATCCACCCAAGCTTGAATAGTGAGTGTTTGTGCATCCTATAATATATTTGAGACCATAGGGAAACATCCCACTAGATATAAAAATATGTAAGTAATTCATAATAAAATTCTTCAAATATGTGGATATCCTTCCCTAGTACAATTAAGATCATTTAATCATCCTCAACTAATTTTGGTACTTCAACTATCATTGCATGTATCTTTATAGAGGCCATGTAATATTAGTTCAAATAATCTATAAAAAATGGGCATTCATCTAAACAAAGTAGTCCTCTCCCTCAAAATACTCATCCAATTAGTGTTTTACCTATTTGATCTTAATATATTAGGAGTTATATGTATAGGAACACATGGGGGAAATAGTATCTTGATGTGCTAATAGATCCAATACTAAAGAAGTGTTTTGGACTAAAGATACATCTCCTATGTATCAATAAACCAATGTAGAGCATCATAGGGATGAGACAACATACATCTACATGAATGATTTGATGGTGTATTTATTATGGCCCTTATTTTATTGACAATATTTGTGACTTCTATTATTATCATGGACACTATATTTACAAATTATCTTCACATACATAATTCCTTATTATATCTATCACTCTAAGTAACCATAACACTTAATTATTTCATGTGATTTTATCCTCAAATTATTAGCCTATATATTATTTTTGATTAGTTTAGCAAGGAAGGGCCCTGATCCCATGGTTACATCTAAAAGACAAAAATGAACCAGATGAAGGTGGGAAACAACACCACCAAAAAGAACAAAAAAATAGCAAGCAGAGTGGCGTGCAGGCCATCATTCAACATAGTAACCATAGTCCAACCAATATTAAACAAAAACAAGTTTCTACTAGCAAACTTAAAACTATGTAAACCATTAATCAGATTAACAATGTCCCAGGTAATATTAAACCATAACAGTGCTATAATAAAATAGCACTCCAAGATTTGGAACCAAAAAGACAAAAAATAGAAAGCAGACATATTAAGCAACAACAAGAATCCATTACTTGGCCTTCTTCGACAATTCCCCACATTTGCCAATGAGAGAGATGCAATACCTCCATTCAAGTTTCATAGTCTCGTCCAACATCTTTAACACATCTAGCTTCCCCTATTTCTTCAAATTCTTGGCGATTTCGGTTTCTCCATAAATAACTCCCATCAGTGCCCTCCTCACCAGTCTATTAGTTACCTTCATAAGCGTAACTAGAGCTTTATCCATGTCATCCACTTGAACCTAAAAAAAGGTCAATTTACTCTTCAAAAATTCAGTGCTAGAGTCATCAACATTAGTCTCCATTCCCATATTCCCAACATCCTGCACATTCTCACTATCATTCTTTTGTTCCTCAACTTTCTCCATTTGGTCCTCCTCATCCTCGTCCTTTTCAACATTTGTACCCTCTTCTCCCATATCATAAGAAGAGTCGTCAAAATCCATATCCTTTGAATCATCTTCCTCCTAAGCTTCAAACTCTTCGAATTCCAGGTCTTCCTCATCACAACCAAAAAAAATTTATTTTCATTTATTGTCCTTAGAGGTTGTTTTAGCAAGGTGGGCAGACCTTCTACCACCGCTTCCACCACTCCCCTGCCCCTGTGAGGTCACCTTCAACTCCTCATTATGTACACCTTCCTTAGAAATATTAATGATATCACTTGGTCTAATATCTCTTTTTACTTTCTTTGCCTTGGGAAGGTCCACCAGTAAAGGCGATTTTTTTCTCTTCTCAAGCGTAGCCTTGAAGATCTGTATCTCATACACACCTTTTTCCTCTGATTTCTGCACCATAGGAGTAGAGGGGTTCGATACATTGGTCACAGGGGACAGGCTCTTAGCAGGAATTATCGTCCTCCTATGTATTGTTAATTGCCCTACATGTTGAAATTATAATTATTTACATCCCAAAAAATGTGTTTCACTATGATTTCCCTAAGCTTAATTTCCTTTCCCTTCTTGATTATTGTTGGCATAGGCTTATCATTAAGGTCAACCTTGGGGCATCTCATTCCCTTTATTTTATGTTCTTAGATGCTTGTCTTTCTTTTTTTGTTTGATATGAATGATACTCATTTAATAATATTATTATTGATATTTTTTATATTCTTACATAATGCTTTTTTTTATTTTATGGGTAAAATAAGTTTTGAAGGGGCCTTGAAACCCTTTACAAAAATGTCAACTAGCATAAAATCCATAAAAATTTGAAACTACAACCAAATTTACCCATTGCAACAACACCCCACAAAAATAACTAACTAGCTAAATAACACCTAGCCCCCACATGACAACATGCATACCCAAATTTTGAGAAAGAGAACCATGTTAAGGAAGATATCTCTTCCTTCTTTGGACGATTTTGGACAATATTCCAAGACACCATTTTTTAAATCCTTAAATCAAGAGGAAAGGAGAGCATAATCCTCTATTGTCACCTTGACATGTTCCACTTTCTATCAAGAATAAGGGCATGTAACTAAAGAGGACACAATCTATATAGAACCTAAAGGCATTAAAAGAACAACACCTACACAATCCTTAGAAACAAAAGGATTGACTATGTCAGGAGAAGAAGAAGGAATCAATTCAACACCAACTAAATAGAGAAATTCCTCGATAGTAGTCTTGTCACAAAGTGGAGGGGCCTCAAGAGCCCCACAATCCTCAAAGTAAGAAAATTACTATTAGTTAAGTGTTCAAGATGAGAATTTGATCGCCAATTAGCTAAACCCACCAAATTACAATGAGAGCTAGAGAATTTAGAAGCAAGGTATCTAGTGGAGAATCATCTTCTATAGTGGAAGGGAAGACCCTCATAATCCAACATATAATTTTAAGGCATATCCTCTAGCATAAGAACAATTTCCTTAGGAAGAGACTTGGAAATGTCAATATCGACCAAAATGCAAGCGTAGGTGGTGTGAATGTTTTTTGAAGAAGCAACATCAACCTTGAGAAAATGACCAATCACATTACCAATATCTTTAAGGAAATAAATGCCCCAAAAATTGAGGAGGAGATTAGGAAATCTAATCCAAATGAGCATGATTTTAAGAGGCTAAAAAAGAGGGTTGAAAGAGGGGAACTAGAGAATCAATGAAAGGGAATGTTGACCCCACATCCACAACCTACCATCCAAAACTATTTCTTTATCCTCAAAAAAATGAAAATTTATAATAGGAAATCCCCTATTGCAAGGATAGAGCTCAATTCTACCCTCTATAATACGCCTCCAAGAATCCAACACCCATTGATTAAATTCAAGGAGAGATGACCGTAGTTGTTTGAATCTAATAATTAAGCTACTATGAGAAAAATAATTTGTGCCTTCAATTACATCTTATCCATAGATAAGCATAGGGGCAATTTTAAACAACAAAAAGATATCTTACAATGCAAAAAGCTTGAAGAAGGGGCCTTGCACTAGCCATAATAGAAAATAAAACTTGAGTAGACACTATAGTAGAAGGATAAGCCAAGCTATGAGGGGTCACAACTACCAGAGTAGCATCATGACCCAGTGATTTCTCCAATGTGTGAATAGACCCTCACCAACCTAAGCCCCACAAACACTTGAACGTGTAGGGAGTCATGGGAAAATTTTAAATTTGACTTTAGCAATTGGGTTCTTGACATATGTAGAAGAGACACTTACACAATTTTATCTATTATATGTTTATTGGGTAATTTTTCCCTTACCTCCAATGTCTTACGTCCTTTAAACACAACCAATTAGAGGGGAAATATCAATGACATTTCTTCATAAATTTAATTACAGTAATGCAATTATGATAGTTATAATCATGTTCTAGTATTAGATAGAGTTCCATTATTGTATTTGAATAGAGTATGCTTATTCATAATTAGAACCTTATAATGTTATATATAAAGTTAACTCTTGCTCCACTTAGTTAGACTCATTGATATTTCATCTACTTGGTTGGACCCTTATATGCTTGGTTGGACTCCTTTACATTTGTTTGCATTGCTAGAGATGTACCACTTTCTTTAATAGATAGAATCTCTATTCCTTCTCTTTTAAACTTGTACATAAACATTTTTTTAGCAAGTTGTGATTGTGTTCATTTGTAGGTGCTTGATGAATTCTCCTTGTTGCATTTTTCTCTTATGTGCTTGTAGGTTCTCAAGATAGAGAACATAGGGAAATGGGAGTACATACAATTGGCATCCATGATCTACATACTTTATGTAGATCCATATCCATATTTTATGTCTAAAAATATTTAATTTTTATGTTGGTTGCTTAATTTTGCATTAACATTCATTCTCATATTAGCTCACATGCAAGTCAAAGTGGGGGCAAAATGTAATGGTGTAAATTGCATACCCATGTCCTTTTACCTTTTTTATTTGGCCCAAAACCAATAAGTTGTCCTTTATACCTAAACTAGTGTGTAAGATGGTGTATCTCACACGTAATTTTCTAATATGATTATTTGACCTCAATCCCATCACCACTCATCCCCATAAAAAAAATTAATCCTTTAATTTATCATTTGTTGTCATAGTTCAAGTCCAAAAGTGCAAATCTAGATCATTTCCATGCCTACAAAATTGAAATCCAATTTAAAATTTCATATTCTCAAATTTAAACTTGTTACCTTTTTATACTATCCATTATGAGCTAACTAAAGTGTGAATTATTTGAAATTTCGTGCTAGTGTGGTGTATTTAAAGAGTAACTCTATTTCAAATGAATCATCTAGGATTTATCTAGTGCATATTTAGGAATCTATTGAGCACAACTAAAATTCAATTACAAAAAGCATAAAAATGATTACAATAGCATTGCATCATCATCCTAGGAGGATATTGCACGCTTGCATGTTGTTCTCAACATTGTTCACCTCCATTGAATTGATATATCCAAGAGTTTGATTTAGAACATGAGCCTCACAATTCATCATATTCCCTAAAAGTGTTCATAAACATCATGTGTTCCTTATCAAATGTAGATCATATGCACAAGGGTGAACAAGTTTTGAATAACATAATTTAGTCAAATCATTCCAACATTATGGGTTTAGTTGGGTGAATGGGTCCATGTTTACACTCACATAAGTAAACCAACATAATACACAATCAAATTCTTAGACCATCAGCGATCATCTTTCAAGTTCAAAAACTATAACATCATGACAACTAATTTTTCAACATATACACATAATAACATCATCAAATCAAAACTAGAAATACTTACATGCATTTATTATAAAAACTAATTTCAAACTATCCACTATCAATCCAACTCATAAATTTACTCTCACCCATTTTTTTAGACAAAATAGAGCACAATAAATAAAACCGTTGAACAAAAAGTATAGACCTTGCAATCCATATTGACTTAACTAATTTACCTAAGCCATTTATGTAAAAGTACAATTATTTATTCAATAGTTAAGAAAATTTTATTTTTTCTCCCTTGCTTTGCCAACCCTCCCCCAACAACTACCAAGCACCGAAATAAAATTAAATTACCGAAAGTTTATAACTAGAGTTTAGCTTGAGTCAAAAAGAATACTTGCCGTGAGCAAAGTGGTTGATTTAACATGTCAACTAACTTCTACTAATTGTTATCGGCAGCGTTAATTTTTGGCCAATTAAAAAAAGTTTGCCAGCCAGGATTACCAAAGACAAAAGGAAAGGTTTGTTAATCTTTTTAAAAAGAGGGATTTAAAACAATCCAACTTGTACCTTGTTTTGACTAGTTGTCCACTTCCATGCAAGAAAAGGAGTAAAATACATTAAAGTCATGGATGTATTGTATATATCATTGTATAGGAATCAAATTTTATTTTATTTTATTTCTTAGTCTTCCTAGTCACTATACATGGCTTATTATATTGTAAGGGAATAAAATCCCTTTCACAATTAGTTTAGATTTAAGTGATTAGTTGGGAATATATAACTGAAATGTTAATTTTGGAAATTTAGTTGGTGGATTAACATTGAAATGTTAATTTGGAAATTTAGTTGGTGGATTTAACATTGAAATGTTAATTTGGAAATTTAGTATGGAAGTTCCGTAGATTTAATCTTTAAATTTTATTTTACATATTAGGTGTAAAATATATGTGTATTTAATTTTCAAATTGATGATCAATTATAGATATTAAAGATGTGTAGAATCAACTTGTCGTAGTATAAAAAAATTGTGTTATTTATGTGTTGACTACCTCAAACTCTGCATAAATTAGAAATTCTTTGCAGGTTGATCTCCAGAAACTCACATAAATGACCTCAGGGATCTTGATATAGTAATCTACATTTTTTTTACTTGGCTTGTTGGAATATTTCTATCGTTTGATTAAGTGTAAGGATAGATAGTATTTAATAATACTTTAGGGAAGATATTGAATTGTCTCAATCAAAATACTTGCTAAGCCAATTTTTTAGTGTTATATTAATTATCGAAGACAAAACCCAAGTGTGGAATGGTCTATACGTTTATTATGCAATAGATTAATTTTAGTGCTCCGAAATAAAATTGTTCCTATGATGAACACTCCTTATAATATGAATGATTTATTCTTTGATTTTACTTACTATGCTAAAATGTTCGAATACATATCTTCAAATACTAGAACATAACAAATCTTTTATAAATGTATTTCAAACTAACTCTTATTAATTAATTTAAAAAAATCTATTATTCATTTTTTTATAAAATTAATTTCAAGTAATATAATCAATTTTTAAAAACTTAAATATACAAAAATATATATTAATTATATAATAATTATATAAAAAATAAATTCATAAAAATCTAAACTAATAATTTTTTTTAAAAAAAACTTCATATAAAATAATGTCATTTATTAATATATTAATTTTTTCCAAGTAGAAATTGCATGACAATAATAATAGCCTCTTAAAAATCCCCTCATTATCTCCTAAAATTTAAGGAGTATTGAAATGTGACTAAGCTTCTCCTAAGAAATAGGATCTCTCCCATATAATGGGGTGTTCCATAGTTTTAAATTATTATTATTGTTAATTTAATGTGTGTGTATATATATATATAAACTTAAATTTGTTTAATACTTATTTATAAAATATAAATTATTTTGTAAGTGTTGTTAAATTGATAAAGTTTATTTATTTTAATTTAAATTGTTAGTTTAAAATTTATATTTAATGTTTAATTATTTTAAAGGAATATAAATTTGTATGTATAAGAAGATTTTTTTATTTTGAGGATATTATTAATATTTTTAATGTCATTGTTGTTATGTCTTTGTTCTTGTGGTGAATTTATAATGTAAGAAAGACATATGTGATTATATATTAAAGAGTGATGGGTGGTGGTTAGATCATTTCTATATTATTTCAAATTGATGTGTTGATCTATACTCTTAACATCTTTGATAAGGACCTTTTTGTTCATTACATCACTATTATAACCTAAAATCTGTAGAGAAGGTTAATGTTTTGCATTATGATGTCACTTAAACTATGAAAACATCTATATTAAGATAGACAATGATCTAATAAACTGAGTGAAGGTAATTGCTCAATTTAACATAAACAATAGGCACCATCAAATCCATAATATTCAAATAATAATAGCCAAGAATGAATCTAGTATCTTCAAAATCAATTGCAATAGATGCAAAGCATTATATGTTCTGCTTCATGATATTGATGTCAAGTATAAAGATGTATATAGAAAGTTAAATGATGATCATTGTATCAAAGGATGATAATCACTAGGCTTGGGACAAATAATACATAACATCAATACAACAAGAATAAATTCCTTATCTTCAAACTACTTGGAAGCTAAGTTATAGGCATATATTGGCCCTTATGTAATTCAAGTTTGTTAATATGCTTAGTTAACATGGGATATAATTTTCCTCCTCACCCTAGAGGGTTTAGATTATGTGCTTCTTCACATGGTGACTGATAAGAGTCTAGGAATTTATGGTCTTCTTATTAATTTTTTAAAGCCCTTTGACCTTACATCAGGGGGGATTTCTACTTAGTTTATATTGAAGCATTTGATTCTAGATCTCCTAGAACCATCATTAACCAATGTTTAATCAATTTGATCTATAAAGACCAAAACAATGACACATTTGTTGGTCAAATCCCCATTACTTTTCTTAACACCTCTTAAGGTGAATTTGTAGTGAGGATCAAACACATAACTCAATAAATTATTTGTATTTAGAAAATTGGATTTCTTTGTTGTTTCTTCATTCTTGATAATTTGGTTCTTTCTTGGGAATTTATAGAATGATCTCAACAAACTTCTCAATATTTCCCTTCTAGTTAAGCTAGACTTTGGAAAAGCCTATATTTGTATTTGTTGGCCCTTCATTTACAATAGTATATAGTGGTTGGGATTGGATCTTGAACTCATTTCTCAATTCAAGCTTCTATTTGTTGATGATAATGACAAGTTAGGTTGTAAACGGCTCTCTTTCCATCTAGTTTATTTGTATAAGTTATTTGTTAAGGTTTTCCTCTTGCCTCTTTCCTTTGTATCCTCTTAAGTTAATGCTTTTAGTTACTTTCTCCAATATTCCCACACTCACAAACTCATCTAGTGGATCTACTTTTCTCATAACATTTATGTGATCAACTCCCACTTTGTAAATGATAACATTCTCTTAATTCAAAGCGCTCCAAATGAGATTGCTAATGCCATGGATGTCCTTAAGTTTTTTCTATTATAGGTTCCTAATTGAAAATAAATAAGTATTTTTTTTTCCAATTCATTACAAATCCCCCATCTTAGATCCATATTGAATGAAAATTTGTGAAGCATGATATGATTCACTACTACCTAGGGATCTATTTTGGGATGGGCATATCTCTTCATGATATGTGAGGTTGGTTTCCCAAGAAACTCAAATACAAGTTCCAATCTAATCACCTTCTTTCCATGGATAACATAATTCAAAACCAAAAAAATTCTAATAATCATCCATACATGTATCTTCTCTTGTTAGTTTCCCTTTAAGGCCTACTAAAATCAATTGACACAATTTATTAGAGGATTCTTGTGAGTCAAATGGGGCAACTTGAGGGGAATTATTGACAATTTTTTCCACCATTGCATTTAATTCAATAATAAAGGAGGGTTGATTACCATTGATCCTCTCACTCACCTATGTACTTTCCTTATTTCCAAATGAATTATTTAATATATCTAACTTGGTAGTATTTGGAAGCTTCAAATGCTTCATTGCATCTACATTACCTTTACCAAAGGCTAGTGGATTATGGTTGAATAGAATGACATGATGCTCCTTTCTCTTTTCTTCAAAACTAAGGCATCAAATCCCTTTAATAATATTTAGATGGCATGGTAAATTATCTCATCCTAGTTGGTTTGACATGTTCATTCCCTTTTCCATGGGCTCAACTTCATAAATTATTCCATTTGGTGGAGCAAGCTTATTTAGCTAGATGAAACCCTCTTGTTCTCATTCCTCAATTACATGGACCTTGTCTATTTTGTATGGTAATTGTTAAATTCAATGATTATGGAAATTACCCACTTTTCCTAAAAGAGTTGATCCTATATCCAATCTCAATTTCACTTACAATTTGTTGATCATTAGGTTCTTCATGAAATTCAAACCTTGTTGTAACCTTCCCAGATAGAAAAATATCTATTACACATCACTGTAGTTTTTTTTTAATATTGGAGATGGTCATCTAGCTCACCCTTTCACTTTGTTCCTCTCAAATGTTCTTGTAACCCTCTTAATCCACCTATTCCCCTCACTACCCACCTTAATATTAAGTGGAATCAATTTGTTTTCATTTCCACCTAGAATATTCTTAGTATTTCCCTCTATTTTTCCAAATGGAATGCTTTGTCCAAATAAATGGCTTAGAAACTTTTTCATTTCAAATTGCCCATTAATCAATATTTTTCTTTCATCCCAATGGATTTAATCCTTATCTATTATGCATGAAGTGTGAAACTATCAAACACACCTTTTGGCTCTATCTTCATTCCCATCACATTTGGTTCTTGTTATTTTCAATTGTTCTCATATACTTCATCAACCTCTCTATTTCCCACATTATTGTCTCTAAATTTGGCCATTAATTCTTTCTTAATCTTGTGTTGGAAACTTTGTTGCCTTGCCATGTTTTCATGCACTTTATTCTCTATTGAAGTTGAGTTACATATGTTTGTTACTACTTTATCTTTATATGGATATATTTTTAGGGATAATTAAAGAGAACACATCAAGGCTCAAAGATCTCAGTGGTCATACTATTAATATCCAAACATATTTGTATGCTCTTGAAACTAAATATTTTAACAATATGAAATTGGAATCCATTTCCAACAACACTCACATTCTCTACACACTTGGGGCCACTCACAAGACTGATGGCCTTTAGAATAGTACTCATCACCACTATATCAAGCATGTTCAAGCTATTTTTAACAAGTTAGTTTGTGTTAAAGGCCTTTCCATAGAATGACACATTGTTGAAGACTTCAAATGGTGGAGTGTTCTCTTTTAGTGGAGTTTTTCCATATTTTTGTTTGGTGTATGCATTATCTTGCTATTGTAATTGGAATATAATGTATTAAATAATCTCTTATGTCTATTTTTAACATTTTACTATTATTTCTCTATTATTGTATTTTGATTCCTTCTAGTTGTTGCCCTATAGTCCTATTATTCATTTATAATAAATTGGTGAAAGTGTAGAGTTGTGTCTCGCTTTATGACAACTTAGCAATTTTAGATGATGATCTCAACTGAAAAAAAGTTTGAATGAAAATTTTCAATCAAAATGACTTCCATTGGTGTGACTACTAATTTTTTAGGTGAAACTTTATCACTTGAAATTGTTGTGCCTAAAATAATATGTCTTAAGTCTAAAACTTATATGCCAAAACCTCACTATAATTCTAACTGAATAAATTTGGGCAAAACAATTTTATTTGAAACTATCTTACTAACATTAGATATGACACTTTTACTCCTTTTCTTAAGTTTTTAGAAACCCTAACTTTAATCACCTTTTTTAGATTAGATAATTTTAAAGAAAAACTAAAAATACCTTATGGTAGATCTTAGAGTCTAGACTTTAGAAAATACATTTTAAATTTTGATTACATTTAATAATTTTATAAAACTCATTCCAAGTATGTCATTGTATTCAAACAATAAGATTGAATGAAATTTAAAAAATATACTAAAATTTAAGAAAAATATGGTGTTATAAAGAAAATCCTTATCAAAATAATATAATTTGTTTTTATTTATGATATGTTAAGACATAAAATAAATTCAATAAAAAATATAATATTTTATTGTATCCAACTTAAATTATCTATTGAAATTAAAAATCTTTTTTATATATTAAAACTTTAAATTAACAAAATAAAGAAAAAAACATAAAATTTTGTATAAAAAAGTAGCAACCTCTCAATTTTATTTTTTTAATTTATTTTCAAAAATTAAATTATAATATCAATTTTATGAAAAAAAATAAAAATAAAAAATAACAAATTTAAAATCCAATTTCAGTTCTAAACTATTATCCCTATTTAATATATATATTCTAAATATACTATAATTGCATCTCAATTACAATACTAAATATTATCCCTATTTCATATATATTCTCTAAATATACTATAATTGCATCTCAATTACAATACTAAATATTTATTTTGATACTCTCAATAGAAAAAGTGCTTGAAGAAGGCAAAGGTATGCATTTTAAATGTTTTTATTTTTGTTATGACATTTGCACGTGTTATAACTGTGTATTTATGTTTTGAAAAAAATAATAACAAAACAACACTTTAAGGAAAGGTTCCATTTCATAATACATATGGAAGAAGTGCAACGTTCCTTCAGTTTTATAGTTACTTGTCTAATGAGCTTACGTTACTAAGTGTGTTTATTTATAATAACCTCTTATTATTTTATCTAATAAATTAGAAAATATAAAAGTAAAGTGCCATCTTTAAGAGAACTATTTTTATAAGTAAAGCGAGTGTAAATTTTTATATTGTTATAAAGCAGTATATTTGTAAGTAGATGCTATAAGATAATATTATTAATGTTATTCAAACTTAAAATTAGCTTATAGGATTGGAAAAAGAGAATCAAAAATAAAGAAAAGAGAGTATAAACATAATTTTAGTAAATTTAAAAGAGTTTAAAAATAAGTATTAAAGATAAAGTATGTGAAAATAAATTGTTTTTCAATATTTTATATTGTTTTTATATCTAAAAGTATGTCTTGAGTTCATTTTTTATTCAAGTATGAGAAAAAATATTGTAAATGAAAGAAGCAATCTTTCAAGTATAAAACATAGTTAAAGTAAGGTCTATGTAAAGTCTTTGACCAAATATTGGTGAAGAGCAAATATTCTTTAAAAGAAAAGAGCCAATTATATTTGATCCTCATAAAAAACGAAGATTAGGAGAGAGTTACATGAGTTTCTAAAGAGGTAATATTATCACTCATCTAATCTTATAGTAAGGAGAGCATCTAAAAACAAAATCATCCTCAATTTTAAGTTCCATTAAGTAAATCTAACAAATACAACACTCTTATAGATATGGCGATTAGATCTATATACATAAGGGGGTATGAGTGAATCATTAACTATGTCAAAGAAACCCTCAAAAGTTATAGGACAATTGAAACTTAGTCTAATTTGGAGCTTAAATGATCCCATCCTTAAAGTGAATAAATGTATCATTGTAATGTTAAAACTTTAAGAAAAGAAGTTCTAGAGATTCTAACATTTTAATTTTACCTAAATTCTTTAGATCTCATCTATAATACCCTTATTTATCTCTTTTGTAAACTAATACAGATATATTAAATACATATATCTAAAAACTTTAAGAGATATCAATTTTGAACTACCTATTATACTTCAAAAATATTAATTTTTTTATTAAATATTAATATTTTAATGTACAAATGACTTTAAAAAAAAATGAAAAACGCGTCTAGACAATAAAAACTCTAATATATCAATTAATTATTTTAAAATTATACCTACCAAATCCCATTGGGAACACCCCAGTTTGCTAATCAAGCGGCCTCCCATGGTAGATAAAAAAATAAAAGCTCAAGTAAAATGGCATTTTCTTGTATAACACGAGATTTGAATCACGTACTTGAATAACCTGAGAGCCAATGCATAGCTGCAAGATGGCAAAGAGGACTTAATGGGTGCTTTTGGACTAAGTACTCAATAGGTGCCCCACATTTAAAGCACTATACTCCTAAAGCTCTCCTGGCCAAAGAAACTTCCTTGTGACACTTTTTTCTCTGTTCCTGATCACACTTTTTTACTGTGCATTTCTTAATTTCAAGTTCTCAAGTTATTCTTTGTCCTTATCATATTATTCCAATACCAGTATTAGGGCATAACCTGATGATTTTAGCAATGGAGGAAAATAGTTATAATCAGATCAGAAAGGGAAAGGAGTTTGGATTGATCACGGTAATGAGTGTTATTATTATTATTAACACCCACTAAACCAAGTTATCCAAGTGAAGTATATCCCAGTCAGTGGCTTTGTTCTTTTCCTAGCATATGAAAGCTATAAATGCTGATTGCCACCCTTGTGATTTGTCAATGGGCTTTGTGCTATCTTGAATTGTGTTGAGAATTCATGTGATTGGAGTAATGGGATTCATGCAAACTTTAGATGGAGGTTTTGTAGTAGTGTTGTTGATGTTTGGAATGTTGCAGGGGATTTATGCTCAGCCCATGTATCCCTGTGATAATAGGGTCATCCCCAATGCAGCCGTTGTATACCCATTTTGTAGGAAAGGCTTGCCCATTAATGAGAGAGTGAATGACCTCATTGGGAGGCTGAATTTGAAGGAGAAAGTTCAGATGCTTGTGGACAAGGCAGGGGCAGTGCCCAGGCTAGGGATCCCAAGCTATGAATGGTGGTCAGAGGCCTTACATGGAGTCTCTAATTTTGGCCCTGGCACCCACTTTGCAAATCCTATCCCTGCTGCCACAAGCTTCCCTCAAGTCATTCTCACTGCAGCTTCATTTGATACTGGCTTGTGGGAAGAAATAGGAAAGGTGTGTATTATTTCAGTTCAATTTTACGATATTTGTGAACTTTCTTCCATTTTCCTGTAGTTTACATCTGAAATGGGTCTCCATGCTGTAGAATTCAGGTAGTGGATAGATGATTGATTAAATTTGTTTCATTTTTTCCCTATCGATTTGGTTGGTTTTTCATGAGTTCGTGACAGCCATTTTACTCAAAAAATTATTTGCATGAGAGACGTGAGATATGAATTCATGGTAAGGTCTCAGAAGATTGAGAATGATGCAAGAAACATGCAACTGAGGAGACATTGTGGATAGAATCTTGAGCAATTGAGAATGAAAATTTCAATCGAACAAAGCAGGATAGCCAAAAATAAGTTACATAAAACTCACATAGGCTTGCTGGAGTTTCCTGCTAAAGAAACATTAAACTAGTTATTTTCATAATGTTCTGTTAGAAAACTTGATATAGACATGAAAGGGGTTTATTACTGTCTGGTATCGTACAGTTCTAGAGAATTTATTTTTTTCTGCAAGAGAATCATAATTCAGATTTCTGTATACATAATTCACAAAGTTTTGTATTTTTTTAATTGTGGCATTTGGTCCAGGAGATCCTCTCATTCATTCTTTCATGTTTGTGCAGGCTGTATCAACAGAAGCTCGTGCAATGTACAATGCAGGATTGGGAGGATTAACATATTGGAGTCCTAATGTCAATATATTTAGGGATCCCAGATGGGGTAGAGGACAAGAAACTCCAGGAGAGGATCCTCTGCTTACTAGCAATTTTGCAGTAAACTATGTTAGAGGATTACAGTCAACAGATGGAGTGGACCCTAATAGATTGAAAGTTGCTGCTTGCTGCAAGCATTTTACTGCTTATGATTTGGATAACTGGAATAAAATTGATCGTTTCCACTTTGATGCCAGGGTATAGTTCATAAGATTGATTATATTATGCATGGATTTTGATGTAGAACTGTGAAGGCCTTGATGAATTATAGGTGATATCGACTGTGTGTGGATATTCTCTGTAGTTTCGGTGATTTTTAGTTCTGAGAGTTTCAATGGTGTTGCTATGATTGCAGGTTACACAGCAGGACTTGGATGACACTTACAATCCACCTTTTAAGGCCTGTGTGACTGATGGACATGTTGCCAGTGTTATGTGCTCTTATAATAAAGTCAATGGAGTTCCAACCTGTGCAGATCCAGTACTGCTCAATGGAAATATCAGAGGAAAATGGGGATTGAATGGGTAAATTATAGGCCAACGCATAATATTTGCTCAGTAATGTTGGGTTTTAATATGTTTTGAGATTTCAGGTTCTTTATGTGACTAATTTTTATGGAAAAAAATGTTATTTTGGGATTGTGCAGATATATATCCTCAGATTGTGATTCAGCAGATGTTATATACAACACTCAGCACTTCACATCAACACCCGAGAGAACAGTAGCAGATGTTATGGAAGCTGGTCAGTAAAAGTACTTTATGTTGTAACTTACTTATCACGGTGCCATGGGCTTATTTATAAATTGGGTATTTATTCAACTGTGGGTTGTGTATTTCTGTGTGTTTCGAATAGGATTGGATCTCAATTGTGGAAGATTCCTTGGAGATCATACTGAAGCAGCGGTTAAAATAGGCAAACTGCAGGAGTCTGTGGTAGACAGGGCTTTATTCAACTCTTTCTCTGTTCAAATGCGCCTAGGATTATTTGATGGCGATCCCGCATTACAGCCATATGGTAACCTTGGTCCCAGGGATGTCTGCACACCTGAACATCACAGGCTCTCTGTGAGGGCAGCCAGGGAAGGAATAGTACTGTTAAAAAACATCAATAGAGCATTGCCATTTTCACCAACCAACATCAGATCTTTGGCTGTTATTGGACCCAATGCAGCTGCAAAAGATGCTATGATTGGTAACTATGCAGGTACTAAATTCTAATTCCAAAAGTTGTTATGCAGGTTCTCTCTTCCAAGTTTGCTTTACAGGCTTAGGATTGGCAATGAGTATGCCAGAAATAAGGAACCGAATGTGCCAGAATCTAGCCATATAATAGCTCAATTTGGTCCTATATTTGGGATTGGACATGACTGATTGTGGGGCTAAAATCTAGCTAATGCTATAGAATCTTGCTCCTTTTTTGCTTGGCGATGGCATATATGACCACCCTGTATACTATATAGAACTGAGCATCGAGATACTCTGGTGAATTTATTGTAGTTTAGTTCTCTTGATAGCCATTGCACTTGGGATTTCTGTTGTCTTCTCAATCTATGTTTTCTGTTTGTAGGTGTTCCCTGCAGATACACAACACCTGTAAAAGGCCTTGGTATATACACAAAAACTGTACATAAACGTGGCTGCCAAAATGTTGCCTGCCCTTGGAATCCTTACCTAGTGAGGGATGCAGCACAGGCAGCATCTCAAGCAGATGCCACCGTGATAGTTGTAGGTGCAGACCTATCAATAGAAGCAGAAATGATTGACAGGGAAAGCTTATTATTGCCTGGTCATCAACAACAGATGGTGATTGAAACAGCCAAAGCATCCAGAGGACCAGTGGTACTTGTAGTGATGTCAGGGGGGCCAATGGATATTTCCTTTGCTAAACATTTTGATAAGATTACAAGCATTTTATGGGTGGGATACCCAGGCCAGGCTGGGGGAAAGGCATTGGCTGATGTCATATTTGGCAAGCACAACCCAGGTATACACAGACAGACCTACATGCCCCATTGGTCATAATCCATATTCTTTGTATAGAAACTAAATTGCCACTTTTAGTGTGCTTTATCTACATGTACTATACTTCTTTTATAATGTTGTCAGAACTGTTACTAACTGCCTGCCTCGTCATTTTTCAAACAGGTGGGAGACTGCCAGTAACATGGTATCCACAAGATTTTGTTGCAAGGGTGCCCATGACAGACATGAACATGAGGCCTAATCCTGCAACTGGGTATCCAGGCAGAACTTACAGATTCTACACTGGTAGCGCACTGTACAGGTTTGGTGATGGATTGAGTTATACAACCTACTCTCATTCTGTTGTGGAGGCACCGAAGCTTGTTTCATTACCCCTGCAAACTCCACGTAATGTTTGTGAAGGAATTGACAGGAATTTGTGCAGTTTAATCCATGTTGAGCATACTAATTGTCAGGGACTGGTGTTTGATGTGCATGTGGATGTAGACAACCAGGGGAAAATAGATGGAAGGCATGCAGTTTTGTTATTCTTTAGTCCTCCTGATGGGGTTCACAAGGGGGGCCCACAGAGGCAACTGTTGGCTTTCAGGAAGGTTAATGTTGGGGCAGGAGGCAGAGAGAGAGTGCATTTCTCAGTAGATGTGTGTAAAGATTTGAGTGTTGTGGATGAGATGGGTATCAGTAAATTGGCATTGGGTACTCATCTTCTTCATGTCGGGGATGTCAAGCATTCCTTTGACATTCAAATTGGAGATTAGTTTTAAGCAAATCAAAGTGGGTTTGCAGTTGGTGTCTATGATATTGATAAGGGTGGCAACATCGGCAACTATCCAAACAACTGTTGTTGGTGCTGCTGCTGTGATATGTGAAAATAATTGGGTGCATTATTCTATTGTTGTATCATTATTGGGAAATCAAATCAATTGATATTTTTGAGTTGCTCTGCAAGGGCTATCATTGTAATACAAGGTGAAGAAGATCAAAAGAATATTTGTTGGTATAAGTACGTGGAAGTTTTGAAATAAATGTGATATAATGATGACAAATTCTTTTGACTCTGAAACAATAAAATATGATTAAAATAAATAAATTCTCCTAGTACATGATCTAAATGAAATGCTTTGTAACAGGCCATGTTCTAAGAAAAGACAAATAGTGTAATGAGCAGGTTTGGACTGTTTGTGAAAATCCTTCACTAAAGTGGTAGTGGGAGGTTTCAATTGGTCACTCTTTTGTGCAAAGGTGGAGGGTGTAACAGCAAGTTCTCAAGTTTGGGCATTTGTGATGAATTCTTAGTGGAGGGGACAAGATCACCCACTTGTGACCTTGCCAACTTCGATGAATGAAAAAAAAACTGCACACTCTCAATGTGAAATATGATGAGAAACTACTCACTTTCTTGAATATAATGTGAAGATTTTTAGTCATCGAAACACACTTTTTTGAGACATCCAATTTAAAATGAATCACATTGAAATGTTTAATGTTTGGGAAGGGAGAGAGAGGGGTAGGGGTAGGGGTAGGGGTTGGGGTTGAGGTGGGTGAGAGAGGGGGGGAGGGGGTTGGGAGCTGGATGGGGGAGAGGGGGGAGTGAATGGCTAATTTCCCTTTGCTGTTTGGTTCTCTTAGTAGGTTATCTTTGTTCTTATTGCCTTTTGATAGTGCAGCAGAATATTTTTCTCTCTTACATTTATTATGGATGCCTTTAAGGTTTTCTCACCCTTGGGGCATTTAGCTCTATATAATTACACCTAGATCAAATGGTTCAACTATTAATGTTGAAGCAATTGGTCTTGGAGTGACACATGGTGGCATTAGTTGTGAAGAAACCTTGGAAGTTTATCCCAAAAGTCTTCAATGAGGCAAGAGTTTAAAACTCTTCTAGATGTTCATTTGCTTCCAAGTTTTTATAATGGATGGAAATGGTTAGATCAATTCACTCTCATAGAGTATTTTGTAGGAAAAATCTCTTTTGAAAGTACGCTCAAAATCTAGGTTGATATTGAATGGGTCCCTCAAGGGGTTAAACTAGATATTCTTTTGTAGGAAAAATCTAGGTTAAACTAGATGTTCTTTTGCTTCCAAATTTTGATAATGCATGCAAATGGTTAGATCAATTCACTCTCATAGAGTATTTTGTAGGAAAAATCTCTTTTGAAAGTATGCTTAAAATCTAGTTTGATATTGAATGGGCCCCTCAAGGGGTTAAACTAGATACGATCCAAAATTTAATCAAGGTTTTTTTTCTCTTCTGCTTGGTGGAAGCTAACCATGTAGATTTTATTTTGAGGCACGCACCTTGTTATGTTCACAACTCTTTGCTAGTTTTTTCCCCTTGGTTTAGGGGTTTTGTTGTGTGTGACCAACAAGTTTGGATAGAGTCTCATTGTTTGTCCTTGCCTTGCTAGCCATCCCTAGACCATATCATCATCTCTCTTAGGAGGGTGCTATGTTAAAGTTGATAAATTATACTTTGTTCATCCTTAATGTCGAGTTTGTGTGGAAAGAGGATTATCCTAGACCTCAAGAAAACTTCCCTAGACCATATTATCACCTCTCTTAGGAGGGTACTATGTTAAAGTTTATAAATCATACTTTTCTCATCCTTAGTGTTGAATTTGTGTGGAAATAGAATTATCCTAGAGCTCAAGGAAACTATTTGACATACAAATTAGCAACATGTGCCATGTCTAAAGATTCATGCATATCAACTTTCTAAACTCCTATTTTTGTGTCAATCCTCTAAACATAAAAGTATTGGTTATTTGTGAAACATAGAAAGAGTGAAACCCCAAGATTTGACCCTAGGGTTTGGGCACTTTTTCAAAATGTATTCATTAGATATTTGATGGTAGTGAGGGTTTGATGGATTTGATAAGGTATGTGGTTGACTTACAGCCTAATAGGTGAGTCAACCAACCCTTAACCAAATTTGGGAATGTCCTAAGGATGAAATGCAATGATCTAACTAGGCTAATAGTGCAATTTGTTGTTCTAATGCAAAAACAAAAGACACAAAAATTCATAGACAAATTTAGACAACATAAATGAGTAGAGCAAGACACTGTGCATCTTTGGTTCAAATCTAGAGCTAAAAATGGAGGACATGGGCGCCTAGGGTATGAGTGTCCTTGTAGTGCTTTTTCAAAACTTGTCTTCACAGTCCTGTGATCTTAGATCAGAGCCTTTTGTTTCCACCTATAGATTTATCGGATCACTAACATGAAATGTTGTAGGTGATTTTTTGTGAGTTGACAAGATGTAGAACCTCAATTGCAACAATGGAAGATGTGTCTTCAAACTTTCTTCAATCACCTTTCGACTTGAAACCAGCACATTCACAAAGAGAAGAGATGTGTCATTTAGGGGTTTGCCTTGGTCAAACCCCGTGTTAGTGTTTCCACTTCCACAATGGCAATGCTAAGGATAGGAAAGATAAATGATAGGAAGGAACGATGAAATTATAAAGTGTTGCAACTCACCACCCTTCAATGGCTTCCTTGAAGGACCGAAGTCATACACATAACTTCAAGGTCTTGGATCTTGCTTGCTTGATTTGCTTGAATGCTTGAATTGTTTGGAGACTTACAAAGGGTTAGCCTTCACAAACAATATGACAATTTAAACACACATGAACTCACATAATATTTGACATGATGCTTGGATCTTGAATTGTTGCAATGAATCACTACAAATGTTTCTTTTGAATGATCTTGACATTAATTTTTGCACTCCATCTTTTCATTTAGTTTCCAAAATGATGCAATAACTAGGTATTTATAGGCATTTATCTAATTTCTCAAAAAACTAAATCTTGATAGCCAACTTTAGGCAATTGAATTGCAAATAATAAATTGTTGACACTGACATATTTGAATTTGGAGCCAAAATAGGGGGGCACCCATGCATAGGGCACACACAGGGCATGAGTATCTTGGCCCCTATTTTCTAAGACTTTTAGTGTCGGGGCAAGGTATTAGATAAATGCAATTGTTTCCAGATTGCAATTCATTGGTAATTGTTAAAAATGGGCCATATAATGCATAATTTAGGAAATTAAATACTCAATTAGGTCCAATAATTTAAGGGGGAACAAAACATAAGGTGAAATTGTCAAGGGTGACAATTTACGATGCTACAGTTTGTTACCCAACCACAAGGCTAAACCAACCTTCAAACCCCTATATGAATTGACTCTAACAAAGAATGAGGAAGGATGGACTAATATCAACAACCACAAATGTGGTAACAATAGACCTTATAGGGGGTCTTATGTTGGCTCTAATAATTAAGGGTCTTGTGTTGGTTCCAACAATAGTGTGTCAACCAAGGCCTTAATGCATACATCACACACTCATTCTCCAACCACTAAAAAGACTAAACAATTGTTTGTGGCTCTACCTAAAACCACTTGAGAAAATGGATAACCCTCTAAGGAGGTTGGTAAGTGTCATTTCCCTTAGGAACCAATCCTAGTAATTATTGTGCCCTCTCAAAATTTAAGTTGTTTTCCTTTTTAATATATTTTCTTCAACCGAGGGCAATAGGTTCTCTTGTAGCCCTCCACAATCAATGGAATAAAGGGGATTTGTTCTTAAAAACCACCCTATGTAATTTATAGAATTATGTTAAAAAATTAAAGTAGTTTTTTATAGAATAATTGTTATGTGGTTCAACAATTAAACTTCAAAGATAAATCCATAGATCCACATGTTCGTGAATTTTTACCCATGGAGTATCAAAATTCTAATGAAGCCACACCGTAAGTTTATTGTGTGGGATTTCCAATAGAGATTTGATTCTTTAAATATTCTTTATCTTCAAGAGATAATGTTTGTTAGCCTTTTAATTTCTATTGTGTATCATGTCATATGACCTAATGACTTCTCTTTCAATAGTAATCTTGAGCAAGGCTATGGGGGTGTGGTAATGCTTGTGTTATCCAAATGGAAGCCCCACTATCTTGTACATGGTTGTAAAATCTCCAATGAGATTTTGTGGGTCCTTTTCAATGTTGACAATAAAGCCTTTGGTATTTGTTAATATATACTACAAATGATGTAGTTTAAGGGACCCGTCTATGACATTGGCTTGTGAATAAATTTTCTAAGGCATAATAGGCCTTTAATTGTAACTTTAATATAACTGAAGTGACATCTAACAAGAAACCTTCACCTCCTAATGAGATGTATGACTAATGAGTGGGAGGCATGGTTATACATAAGTAATAAATTTATCATTTGTAATCCTAATATTAACTAACAAATCATATCTTCAATGTGGTACACATGGTCCAACTTGCATAGTGGAGTGGAAAGAGGAATAAAGTGGCTTGAACTGTAATGATTTATGAAAAAAGTCCATAGCTAGTTGCAACACACTTTTGGTTGAGCCCTAATAAGATATTTCATCGTTTGACCATTCTATTTTTTTAGGTGGAATAGGGCCTTCAAAATCCCAATTTGTTTTCTTAAAATATTTTCCAACATGGGCTCCCTCTTGCCCATACTCTAGAATTTGGAACCGCATTCGAGAGGTGACACTAGTTGGATTATGTGGTGAATTGATGTCATTACACACATGACCAATTTTCTACAAATTTATGACTATTAGTCGGCATGCATCTACCACAAGTTCTAATGGCCATATTCTTAAAGTTTAGTTAAGTCTTCACTTAGTCCAAGGAAATACACTTCCACAAGCCCTTGTAGATTCATGTGGCCAATATTTTCCGCCAAGTGTAAGTGATGATGCATAAGCTAATAAAGGAGCATAAATACAAGCCGAAATTCATGTTTTAAGATTGGTGTTAAAACCTCCATAAAAAAAATTCTAGCTCTATGGGCATGCAATGTGGTTCAAAAGATTAGGGCCATTTGGGAAGTGGATAAGCATCCTTTTGAGATTTTAAGGTGTTGAATGCCTTTGTTCAACATTCTAAATATATTTGTAAATCCCAAGAACCTTCTCATGCACTTGATGCAACTCTCAAACAATGCTTGGATTTGGTTTCCTATTGCCTCTCTTCCACTCAAACAATGAATTGCAATAAACTCATAACCCTTGAAGATCTCCATGTATTCACTTTACTATTATAGCCAATTACCAAGCTCCTAGATGTGATGGTTTTCCATATAAATTTTATAAAATTATCTAGGAAATTGTTGGCCTTGACTCACATTGTCTTTATTTTAAGGCTTTTCATTTCAACACCATAAGGAAAACCATAAATGAAGGCAATACTAAATCCATACATATGCTTGAGGATCTAGAGTTCATTTGCAATTAAATACCCATCACCTTGCTTAATGTCTCCTACAAGATCACTATGAAATCTCTTGCAATTCATATTTGTCATGTTCTCCTTATGGTTTCCCCTAGGGAAATTGAGTTCATCAAGAGTATATTTTATTTATACAATATTGTTATATGGGAAGGCATGTAATGAACTAGGAAGTCCAACCATAGGTGGTTTTCCTTAAAATTATTTTTTAGAGAGGCTAGAAAAACATTGAATAACCCTTCATTCTCACCATAATTTGTGCTCTTGGTTTTTACTCCAACTTCCTTAGTGAAATGTTTCTCATATATTCCTTTGTATCTCACTACAATTTCAACTTAATTTAAGAAATTTCTCTTCATATGTAATTGGTAAGAGTGTCCTCTTGTGCTATTGCTATACGTATTGGTTGATGAAGGTTTTAGCTACCTTCTTCCCTGTGGCATCTCATAAAGTCTTGTTTAGGGTATATCTCTTACAAGAAACCAACTTACCTAGCTTAGGTTATGGGGGATGTAGGGGGATCTAGTGGAGAAATACCCTCAATAAGTCATCAATGGTCATTTTGCTAATGACTCTTTCCTCACTTTGGTTTAGGATGAGAATAACATCAATCAATATTTTAATTGTTTAGACACTTTTTCCTGGCTTCTAGTTTAATTATGCAATGTAAAAAGAGATTTCTAGGAAAAATATTGCTCCTCTTTTTGTTTGGTTTTAAGCCTATGGGTGCAAATGAATTGACTAAGCAAATATTTTCAAATTCTATGGTATTCCCTTTGCCTTTCAATCCAATCCATCATCACTTTGATAATTTGTGGTGGAGAGAGTTGAGAATAAATCGGGATATTGGGTCAATGATCTACTTCTTTGGATGATAAATTCAAAAATTATTCATTGGCTCCAATGTTCATGTATGTCTATTACTCATCTTGTTGGGTCCCTTCTAAGGCATCTTATCGCAAATTAGAGAAAATCCCACACAATTTTCTTCATGCCAAATCTAACTAAAACAAATGCTTTCATAAAGTGGCATGGGACCTATATTGTCTTTCTAGAGACTCTAAAGGTTGGGAGTGTTTGTGTTTACATACAATAAATTATGCTCTAGGTGAAGTGGATTGTAAGAGCAATTAAAAGTGATGAAGCCTAAATAGTCATATTAAGTAATTATATATCTTTTGTATCTCCTTATGGTGGACCAACTTGGAAAGGTTTGGGCTATCATTCTCTAGTTATAAGATTAAGGAAATTTTATGAAAAAATCATTTGGAAGTCTAACAACAACTTATAGTAGTTGTAGCATCGTAAATTATCGACTTGACAATTTCACACTATGTTTGGTTCCCCTTAATACTTGGACCTAATTATGCTTATTATTTGCCCATTTTATTATTGCTTTCAAAAAATCAAGATAAAATTGGAAATTAAAATTAATTAATTATTTAACAACTTAAATCCCAAAATAGGTCTATTCTAGGGCGCTCTTGCCCTCGAGCACCCTATTTTGGTCCAAATTTTAATATTCTATCATCAAAAAATTTATATTTAAAAATTCAAATTCATTTGTCGGCTTTTCAAAATAATTATTGTGGGAAATCAAGAAATGCATATAAATATAAGTCTTTTTCACCTTTTGAACATCTAAGCAATCGAGGCAATTTGAATTCCAATTAAGCATGCCCTAAAAAGAAGTCAAGACAATTCAAGAGTAGAATTAATATCATTTTGCAGCATTTTCATTAGTCAAGATTTATGTTAGCAATGCATCATGTAAGATTTATTTCATATATTGTATGTTTATTATTTTGTGAGTAATAACACTTGCAAAACCTTCAATCAAGCACTAAATTCTCCTTGCATGAGATGTGTGACATGACTTTAATTGATCAAGGAAAGAAAATCTAAGTGGTAAGTTACAACACTTGTGAATTATCATTTGTTTTATCCATCTGTCTTTTCCCGACCTCGGGTAAGAACTCTATATCCCACATTATCATAGCCATTGTGGAGGTGGAAATACCAAAATGAGGTTTGACTTAGGCAAGCCCCTATATGGCATAACCCTTTCCCTCCTCTCTTTCTTGCAAGTGGCAAATATGAAGTGAATTTGGAGAATATTGAAGACCTAATATCAAAATAAAGAATTCACGCATATTCATTCATCAAATTAGGGGAAGATCAATTATTCATCAACAAATAGAGTTTTGAAGTTGAGTCCAATAGAGAAGCATCTACAAACTACAATCTACTGATACCTATTCAAAGATTTTAGAAAGCATCATTCTTAGTCTAGGGCACCCACGTCCCTAACCAAGCAATTTTAGTCCATATTTGAATTCCAAGTTCCTCTAACTTTGCCCTCTGCTTTGTAGTTCTCAGTTTCTTTTATCAGTTTTATATTTTTTTTAGTCCATATTTGAATTCCAAGTTCCTCTATCTTTGCCCTCTGCTTTGTAGTTCTCAGTTTCTTTTATCAGTTTTATATTTTTTGTATTCACATCAATTTGTTGTAGTTGCATAGTTGACCTAATTTGTAAAATCAAATCAATTCAATTTCTAATCCTCACATTCCTCCCAAATGGGACCAAAACTTTGATCAACCATTCTGACTCTTCCTTGAGAATAGTAGCCAAGTGGTCTTTATGATCAATTTTGTGTCCCCCAAAAGTGATGTGTGGAAAGGTGTGATTTAGGCCCTAGATCCACTTTTCACCATCACAATAGTTTATATCATATAATATGAAACATAAAACAATGAAGACCTATCCTCCCATTAATTGAATGATTAGTTGCATTTGCATTGAACATAGAGGACAATCTTTGATTTTTTGCAACAGAGTAATTTGTGATACAATTTGTCTATGCTAAAAATTAATCATGTTTTTTACTAAGAGGGGTAAACGCTTTTGATCTGGAGCTATGAACTGGTGAGGTCACAAATGGGGGACCTCATCCTTAATATAAACTCTCAACAATTACACCCCAATGGGGTGTGAACCTCGATGTCAACAATAACAACACAACTTAACCATCACATCATGCAAATTATGTGATCAAAATTACATAAAAGATGATTGTATATATATATATGAACTCAAATAAAGATATGTTCATCAATTATATGTTATATTTAGTTTTTTTTGAGTATTTTATGATTTATAGTGAATGTTTCTGACTTAGATTGTGTTTTTGATTTTGCATCAACGTTTCAGATCACACTCTGTGATCCATCATCAGGATATCAGAGAATAAAAGAAGTGAAATGAAGTTTTTAATTAGAAGATTAGAAATCTAACTTTAAAGTGATTGTGATACATTATGTTACTCTCTATAATAGCAATATAAATTAAATAGATATTTTAAATACGTCTATCAAAAAATATCAAGAAATATCAAATCTTCAAAAAACTTATCTATCCATTTAACAAACTTAATACAAACACCTTAAAATTAATATTTAATTTACCATATATATATATATATATATATAATATTTTTTTTAATTTAAAAAAATTCATCCCCAATAAAGAAGATGGGAGGCCAAATTTTAGATAGGAGTTAAATATGTGGATGCATATTTCAAAAACAATCGCCTATACTTAATGGAACTACTAAATTTTTGAGGAAAATTTATCAAGATATAACCTAATTTTTAAGTTTTATGAAGACAAAATAAAAGTCTACGGTCACATTATTAAGTCTACGGTCACATTATCACCCCGTTCTGCCAAAGAAGTACGCACATGTATCCGTTGAACGACCGTTGGAAAGGTAAGTGTACCAACGTGCATAGGAACAAAATTTCAGGATGACTATATGGGTACACGATATTTTGGTAAGATATTTTTGATATTTGTATAGTTCACTTGTGTTGTAGTTAGGAAATTTTCAATTACTGAAATCTTAGAAACATTCGACTTTGATGTAAAAGACATCAAAGTGATATAAGTGCGAGCATGACTCGTACTATTTAATTTCTTAGTTCATAATACCTACTCCTTTCTTTTTAGGGGAAAATGAGTTACTCTAACATTTAGTTTAACTATTAAACACAATCAATTATTTCAAGGTCTTGAGTTGGGGTTTGGAATAATGTATAGAATTGAAATGTTATGAAATTTAAATAAATTTAATATGATGTTTAGTTTGGAATTTAAATGGAGGAGCATGATGAGAAATGATTTGTTAAGGTGTTAAAAATCAAGTTATGTGAGATGAGTAGATTTGGAAGTACATATTTATTGTATGACTATCTATCTAGTTCACTTTTATGAGTGTAGAATTGATCTATGAGTTTATAAGTGAATCTAGTGCATGAATCTAAACTAAAGTCACCGATCTAGATTGACATGAAGTTAGTAAATGTTGTAAGTGAACCTTGAATTGTAGTTCTGTTTGAAGTGGCGTAGATTTGAGAAAAACCATTTGGGAAAGTGTTAGTCGAGGAATTGTTCTCCTTTGGTCAAGCTCCCTAGGCATGTTGAACAATGATTGAAGATAATAGGCAAGCATGCAAGGATTCCTAAAGTGATGTATGCTCTAATAATGTTCCTATATATGATGTGTGAATGCTCTATAATAATGCTATTTGATTATTACCCTATGATGTGTAAATGCATTAGGGTATGCCCTTAAATACAACAACAAAACACACATATTAATACAAACATGTCCTATGTTAGTTCATAATGGCTTGTAGGAAGAATTTGACATGATTCACTTTGAATTTTGAGATTTAATTTTACACACATGAAAATGACCTAAGTTAATTTTGTATCCACAAATCTAATATGGGTGATTAATGGGAGATCTATGGATCAAAACTAGTTCTTAGTAATGGGTCATCCCATAAGAGTTTGTCTCACTAGAGCAAGTGTAATTTACCTTTCCAAAATTCTTAAATAAAAAATAACATATTTACCAGCAAAAAACAATCTTCACCAAATTTGAAACATGAACAAGAGTCTTAATCCAAATATTTCCAAACAACAACAATTAATCATACTCAAATAGCATAGATCGACTAACAAGTCAACACATGAGCTTGTACAAAATGAATCAAACATCCAACAATAATTGATATTGATTATGACTAGATTTTCTACAACCAATGGACTACTATGAGAGTCATTACAACATCAACACACAACACTTACAAATATGTAACAAATGATGCACTCATAAAAATACAAAACCATATTGTAAAACTTAAGCTCCAATGCACTCCATTAGTGAGAATATCCATAAGAACCAAAGGGTTTTTGTCCTCTACTTCCAACAACCAATGGTTTTTTATCCACTAATCATAGTCTCACATGGGGTTTTGTCCATAAAAGATTGAACACAAAGTACCCAAAAATACATAACATGACATGATTACAATAGAAAAGTTCCCTAATTTATATGCTACCCTCCCATAAGATAGCCAAAATGGGATCAATTCCTAAAATTAGAACCCACATGTCAAATTGCAAATTTATTGCCACTCTACTTGCTACAAATTTTCTTGTCATTCCACATGCTACAGTCTTTCCCTTGTCCCTCTTTCCTTGGTACACATCAAACCTTCCCACCATTTATTTGTCTTGGGGCATATTAACTTGCACCCTCGATCCCTATCTCATATTTTTTGGGTACACGTTGATTCAAAACCTCAACCCTCAATGCCTAATTTACAAATAGGGCATGGCAAGTCCTCCCTTCCCAATATTGCTTACCCTCAAGTGATGCAAGTTTGGATGCTTGAGAACCTCAGACCCTTTCCATATGGTTTCTTCAATCGATATGTTTTTCCACCTAATTAGATACTATGTGATGCTCCTATTTTTCAAATTTTTGATGCAAATGTCCATCACTTCTTCTAGGATCAAGATCAACTCACCCTGACAATCTAAATGTGACAACTCTATTGTGGGCATAATGTGTTGACTCGTGACTTTCTTCAAACAAGACATGGGAAAAACATTATGAATCTCATTGTTTTATGGGAGCTCCAAATCATAGGCCACTTCTCTTATCCACTTCACAATTCTATATGGTCCATAGTATTGGGGTTTGATCTATTCACTTCCACTCTTCTTAATAGAAGTCTACTTATATGACTATAATCTTGAGAAAAAACCAAATCTTCCACCTCAAAGGATATTTATGTTCTCTTCCTATTTGCACAAATCTTCTATTAGTTTTGTGCTTGCTACAAATTATCCTTTAGATCCCTCAATATCTCTTGACCATGAACTATCAAGTCACCTACTACTAGTATCTTTCTATTTGAGTGTAGTAAATCAGTAAAAGATAGTGCATTGTGTTGGTTAACAAACTTGTCTCCCTGAAAATTTGATTATAGTGACTCTATTCTATCTAGGTTGGAAGAAAAATAAGTAACAATAGTCGGGTAAGTTATTAGTTAGCCTCCCTTTGAATTTTGATTAAGGTACAACTCTCTTTTATGATAAAATTTTGATTTTTTTAACTTTAAAAGTGGGTATACTTTTAACTAGAAAGTAGTAAAGGAAAAATAATATTTGTCCATAGCCATAATACAAATGCAATTAAAACTGAGAATTGAATTTTCAAAACATAAACTTGAACACATGTGTAATAAAAGACTAAAGATGTTTGAAAGGCGATATTACCAACACTTCAACATAAAGATTAAAAATACCAATGATAGATAGTTCTTCAGATTTTGAATCCACTATATCCCAAAAGGAAATAAATGTTACATAATTGAATATCACATTTACAAAGGAAATCAGTATTCAAGCATTTTCCTAAGCTCACAGACATATAAATAAACACTAAGCATCACACTCAGTTTCAAATACACACAGACAAAATAATTTCTTATGGAACAAGAAAAATCTGTGGTGATCCTTATTTGATCGAGTCTCACATCATAATGTAAAGGTGATAAAAATTTTGGACCCTTCAAATGTCCTTCAATTACATATTTAAAGCATTTCAAAGCATAACTATCTGTGAGTATTGAAAATTTTCTTTAAAAGAGCCATAAAATTAAAGTTTAATACAATAAAAGTTTATAAAATTTAAACATCCAAATAAAGTGTGGCTACTATTGAGGTGGTTGATTAGGTAAGCCTACATGCGCTTCATCTATTGTTGGGTCCTATTGACTGGACTTCACACATGCTTTGTAGTCCTTAAGCGCCAGAGTTATTGTTGGAATCTTAGTGTGCTAAGGAATTGCAACATTTTTGGTTTAAAGCTTCTAGAGTTCTTTATTACTGTGAATGGTGTCAATTTTAGTGGTGAGGTTGGCCATAAAATTTTTGTACCAAGATAATGCAAAGTCAATCCCTACCAATTTCTTTAGATTTTACTTATTGAAGGCTTGTTCTCGAGATAATGTGTCCACCACCTTTTGAAATCCTTCCTTTAACTCCTCAATTGTAGCCACACCATCATTGTCACTCTTCTTAAGTTAAAAACCAAAGTCTAATAACTCTTTAACAAGATTGATATTAATGTGGCTACATTATTTTAATAACATGTTTTGCTCTTGGATATTTTTTTTAGGAAATAAATTTTCCACTCAATGCTTTTCCTCCACATTATAGGTATTGGATCTTCTACAGATGAAGTAATATTTTTTGTTGCAATCTTATCCAAACTCATATCTAAAATTTCCCTGAGGTCTTTATCATCCTATAGCTAGAGATATTCTTCCTATTTGCATTCACTATTTTAGTATTGATAGAATTCTTTACTAGAGCTAGTTCATCATGGACCTTCTTCAACTTCTCAATCAAAGAGGAGACCTTGGCTTTCAAAAATAGCACCTATTCTTGAGTGAATCTACCAAAATAATTATCTCTTTGCACTTTGTTTACCATTTCTTTACCAAATACAAAATTAGGATGAAAGGAAGAACTTTTCTAATTGATTGGTTGGGGAGAATGGCCTATTAAGGACTTTAGGCAATTGGAGAGTAACTCTATTGCCTTCTTCAATTCATCTTTATCTTGCTTATCCTTCTCATTTCTCTCCACTAATATTGTGGTAGCCACTTGGAAGTTATGTACACCACCATATCTACTTGGGGTTCCAAGTCTGCCTTTGTCATATTATAGTCAGTTATAGTATCCTAATTAAGTTCTTTTTGCATAGAGGTGTGTGCAATCTCTATGAATAAATGCACAAAACTACTATCCTTCATCAATATTAAAGTAGTCTTTAAATCCTTGGGCTTGGGAGATCTTTGCAATAGTTTCCCTATAATGTAAAATGCATTATTTTCCTTTTCTTTGCCAGTGTATTCTCTAACCATGAGGGGGAGAAGTAGTACCAATGGCTTGAGAAGAATTTGGTGATGAAAATTGAAGAGCTCTCTTTAAGGGAGGAGTCTTCATTAAATTTTGCAAATAAAAAGTAAAGGAAATGGGATATTTACCTTTCTATGTGATCTTCTCGCTCACATTTTGAGATGGGTTTAGTTAATCTTCAGGGGAATCAACCTCCATTATCTTAATTTCTTGTTCTTGTTCATATCCTTTCTCCTTCTCTACCTAATCTTTCAACCCACTATATTTTGGAGGACCATCACCACATGTCTATTTGGGGCTCTTCCTCCTCTTTGGAGGCTCTTATCCATCTCCACCACCACCTAGCATCACTATGTGTTACATGGGGGGTGACACTATTGTCGATGAAGATGTCCCTACGTGAATAGGATTGACCCATTTGCCTGTCCTTTGTCTTCCTTTAGGTTGGGCCTTAGAAGATTCACCTTCTTTGCTAGCCATATCTGGGTTCTCTTTAAGACTATAGTTGTTATAGTCTTAAGTTCTTTTGGTTCCCTGAGACTCCAATCAATTGGTACCAAGGGTTACATCTATATGTGACGGAGGAAGATGGGGTCCACCAAATCGGATTCATCATATTCAATGTCATTAATGTCCCAACCTAATTTCAAAGTAAAAATTTCTCAAATTCATTCTCATCCAACTTCTTCTTCTAAATTTTTAGTCATCTAAACAATAAGCTCAATAATATTCCATATGGGGAATATGATAGAAACCAGGACCAAGATCAAAATTATTCTTTACAATTTTTTTCCTATTGAATAGGAATCTCATATCATAGGTAGAAATGTTAAACTTCACGATATCCCTCTCAAGGTTGAGGACATCTAATTGATATTTATATAGATAATACCCAAGGCCAATGGGAAATGGATTACCAATCTTTTTTCTCTTAGCACATCTCTTGTTCACTTTTGCAATTTTCCTATAGACTTCAATGAGAATGAACCTGTCCTTTGCATATTTAGGCAGCTTGTGAGATAGTCCATCATACCATCCTATTCTGATATAGTTGAACCTTTGAAACTAAGTGAAATGGCTATCGCAATTATTTATAAGTTGGATTTCTTTAAGAGAAATCCTTTGCCCTAAATCACCTTGTAGTATTTGACTAACCTCATGATGAATACATCATTCACCCTTCTAAATTTTTGGTAGCTTCTCTCCAATTATAATTTAGGGTAATAGTTATAAATCTTAATTTGGTAATCAAATTATTCCACAAGGTGGAGTCCTAGCCAAGGCCTAGTACATACTAAAGCATAAAAGAGGTATGAAGACATATAGAAAGATTTTTTGAGAGAAAAACTAGATATCATGTTATGCAGTCTATCACTGACTAGGGTTTCCCAATCTAAGTATTGTTGGCCAACACAAATAATTTGTATGAAGGAAAACATTCATTCTTCAAATTTGCGGGTTTTCACATTATCCCTCAATCTATCCAACAATACAATGATATCTAAAATTTCATCCCTAAAGTGTGATTTGTGTAAATTTTTAGGTAGTTGGGATTTCCCTTTCTTTGGAATTGCAAACCACTCCCTAGAAATGATGTCTTGTAGTACCATTTTTTTTCACCGAAATAGCCTTGTGATAACGTGAAACTGAAGTATGCAAAAACTTCTCTTTCAGTTAACTTGAAACAACCACTGATGGTAGCTCTATCAAGGGTAATTAACAAATTATCATCTTATTTTCTTATCTCCCGATTTTAAGGTTCATAATAGTTGATGCATTCAAGGATGAGATTTGGGAATTACACAACTATGAGGAATGCAATCACTTCAATCAAATCGCTCTCAACTAGTTGTTGAGTAATTGGATCTCTACCTTGTTTGTTCACCCTTTCCTAAAATTCATCAAGATTTATGTGCCCTAGCCTGGTATTGCCAATTTCAAGTGATGTGCTAGTTAAAATGGCTAAATTTTCTTATCCCAAGTACTTATACTTCATCTTTACTTGGATTCTAGCTTCCAACCCCAATTCCCAAATTTTGGAATTTTTGTTGGTAGAGTATCGCCTAGAAATTTTGACTTTTGATTCTAGGGATTTGTTCAACACTGGTAATGGAAGTAGTTTTTATGATGTTAGGAGTGCACTTACCAGTTTAAATCTTCTGTGAGAATTTCTCTGTGAAGAAATTTTTCTTTTGTCTTGGCTAAATTGTTTACCAAATTTTTTTCCTCTTTGTGCTCTTAAAAACCCTCAATTATTTGTTCATAAATGTGTAGAGTAATTGGAGTCAACAAAATCTTCTCTTCATATACAATTGACATTAATTTCACCTCATTTGGCTTTGACAAAAAATAGTGCAAGGTAGGTGGCTTCTTTGGCGCCAACTTCAAATTTGTTTGATGATGAAGAAAGCCAAAATTTTGATTACTTCTCAAAACCTTGTAGGAGTCTGAAAAAGGTTTCAAAACCTCAATCTATACTCACTTCAATCATCTTCTTTATTTTCTTCTTTACTTCATATTGAAGAACTTGAAGTTATGAGTTATGTGTTAGGCATTGACAAGGTTGTGAGAACCTTGTTAGGTCTTGACAAAGTTGTCACAACTCCACATAAATGCCTTTGAAATTTGAGAAATGACTTACCATTCTTCCTTTGGCCACAAAACATAAAGTTATTAGTTTAGTGTCGCAGCCCAACAAGGTTCTGAGAACCTTGTCAGCTCCTGATGATGTTTTCAAAACCAAATAAAAGAGTTTCTTTTTATTCTTGATGATCATTTTCTCTTTGAAAACAAACTTTTTCAGAAGATCGAAATATTCTAAAAACCTTGGTAGTTTTCAAAGAAGTTTTGAAAAAAAACTTAAAGGCTACCACTTAGAGGAAAATTGAAGCTTTGTTGGGACTAGGGTAGGTTGTGAAAACCTCGTCGAGGCCCGACATGGTTTTGAGAACCTTGTTGGGTTTCAATGATAGTTTTGAAACTGCTTCAAAATATCGAGTTTAGCAAAAATGACTAAGTATAAAAATAATTTTAGAGACTCAAGAGGTACGATTAATAACGAATAGAGACTTGAAGACTCATAGGGCTTAGACTTAGCCAAATAATGAGAAAAAATGAGATTTTGAAAGTGGGTGAGATATTATGGACCAAAATCAAGGAAACACATCATAACCATATAGATCCTTATAAGGTGTCATCCCAATGGATATGTGGTGTGAGGTATTGTAGCAGTATTCACCCAGGTGCAACCATTTGATTCATGTGGTTGACTAGTCTAACACATAGTTCCTCAAGTGCTCATTAATCCATTTATTCACTATCTTTATTTGTCCAACAATTTGAGGATGATAGCTATATTAGGTGTGAGATCCATAACTATCAAGAAAATAAATTATTTCCAAAAGGAATTGAGAATTTTTTTTGTCCCTAACACTATAAATGTTCTTGGGCAAGCCATGTAATATGAAGATATCATTGAAGAATATGTTTGCTACTTGAGGTGTCTTGGAATACGAAGTAATAATAATAAACCGTGCATACTTCACCAATCTATCAAATAGAGTATAAATATAGTTTCTACCTTGCACCTTGGGTAAGCTTGTGATGAAGTCCATGGAGATGCTTTCCCATTTCTACTTAGGAATTGGTAGTGGTTAAAGTAGGCCTACTGAAAAATCTATTCTCCCTTTTTTTTTGGTAGGTCATGAATTCTACTATATTCTTATGGACATCCTCCTTCAATCCCTTCAATGAAATTTTTTCATTGATTTGCATGTATGATTTGTAATACCCTTGTTGTCTAATTGTTGGATTATTATGAAATACTTTTAAAAAATTCTCCTTGACCTTAGAATCTAGTACCAAAAGGATTATATTTGTGTACAGGATCAACTCTTCATCACCATATACTTGTCATATTTCACAACCTCCTCAAGGATGTCAACAAAAAATCTATTCTTGGCATACTCAACAATTATGGAGGTATTCAAATAAAAAAAGGATATATAAACGAAGTGGGATTTCTAGAAAATGCATTAGCTACCACATTCATTTTCCCCTTCATGTACTCTATTTTAAAATCATAATCTTTCAAATTTCTTGTCCATTTTCATTGGTGATCATTCAATTTTTTTTGTTCAAAATATAACCTCATACTATTATGATCTATCTTCACATTAAATTTCCCACAAACTAAGTACTGTCTAAACTTCTTCATAACATGCATGATTGCCAACATTTCATTATCATATATGGAGTATCCCTTCTCTAAATTTCTCATTTTTTTTCTCTCAAAAGATATCGGATGTCCTCTTTGGCTTAGGACAACTGTAATGCATTCTCTAGAAGCATAAAATTCAACCACAAAGGATAAGAAAAATTTAGGACTTGTAAGTATAGGGAATGAACTAATTACCTCCTTCAACTTGTCAAATTTTTTTTGAGCACCTTAATAACATACAAAGGATCGAATTTTTGTTAGATCAAACAAGGGAGCAACCAATTGATAGAATCCCTTCATAAATCTCTTATAATAAAAATAGAATCCAAGAAATCATTTCAGTTGAGTCAGGTTGGTAGGTGGAGACCAACCAAGGATCGCTTGGATATTATATTGATCTACCTAAACACCCTTGGAACTTATGACATGCACCAAGTAAAATATCTTAGATAATCTAAACTCACATTTAAACAACTTAGCATAGAAGAATTTCATCTCCAAGATGCCCAACACCATGTATAGGTGTTCCAAGTGTTCCTTCCAAGTCTTGTTGTAGATCAATATGTCATCAGATAAAAGAAGATAAATTCTCTAAGCTACATACTAGATACCTAGTTCATGCATGATTATAATGTATCTGGAGCATTGGTGAGTCTAAAAGGCATGACCAAAAATAAAATATCCATAATGACACCAAAAGGATTCTCCACATCTTTGTAGCTCATATGGATTTGATGGTATCACGATCTCATATCAATATTGGAGAATTGCATAGATCTATGTAATTCATATAGGAGTTTTAACCTTGGAATATGATATCTATTATTGATGGTCTTATTATTCAAGGATCTATAGTAAATACATATCCTCATAGTTCCATCCTTTTTCATTGTAAGAACTATTGGGGCTGGAAATATATTGAGAATAGGTCTTATGTATTGAATGTCAAGAAGTTCTTTGATAAATTTCTCTATCTTTTTTTTATACCCTCTTGGATTATGGTATGGTGTAGTTGTAATAGGTTTAGCCCCTTCTTTCTTTATAGAATGTTGAAAAAATTTATTCAGTAGTAGCCCCAAAGGTAGGCCACTGAAGACTACACAATGCTTGTCTAGAAATTTTTGAAAATCAATATGGTGAGTAATTATTTTTCTTGATAGGAAATTTGTGGGAAGAATCCAATAATTTTTTTTCCATGTTACTTAAAATTTGAGAAATATTATCTCCATCCTCTTGGATGTCACCACTCGTGGAGCTCCATTTAAGATCCCTCTAAGTAAAAAATTATTTACATCTAGGATGAACTTAAGTTCCATTATTTGGTATTTGTAAGAGTACTCTCCTAGAGAGTACAATCATTATACTCCAAAAACTATATTAGTTTCTCCCAAACTAATCACATAAAATTCATCATATACCGTATTGTCTCCTAGAGTGATATTGAGTTTCTTGATTACTTGGTTGCATTAATGGTGGATCCATCAACTATTGAAAAATTGAAATGATCAAATTATTTTTCTTTTAATCATCTCTACAACACCAAACCTTTGTTGATAAAGTTATGAGTGACACCACTATCAATGAGAATAGTGATCCGTTGTCCTACAAACCCTCCACAAACCTTGAAGGGGAGATATTTTATAGCTCTAGAGAGAGAAGCAAGTGTAATTTCCATTTTTGTTGCATGTTCTTTAGCAATATGATTGACAAAGTCTTCTTGAATACCTCTAGTTCATCTTTTAACTCTAAATATTTATCTAACACTAGTTTTATGTAGTGTATTTATCCTTTACCCAAGCATCTATAAACAAGAATCCACAAATATATACAAGAGAAACACAATTTCTTCCTCTTGATTTCATTATTCATCTCATCGATATTGCTCATTTTGGGGGTAATACCTTAGATTGAGGGAAAATATTAAAGGAAGGCTTCTATTACAATATTATGTTGGATGTTGTGGTTGTATTTCTGATATGTGGTTCTCATTGATGTCAACACTATTAGCATTAATGTCTTCAAGACTATATATGTTGAGGATGTTGAGAAAATTGTAATAAAATATGTTATAGGTTGTCTTTGAAGCAGTGAAGATCAATGTGTTGGAAATTTCAGTATGTTGATGATGACAAGTTTCATATTAAATGGTTTTCTTGTAGATGTATGTAGTTCCTACTCCATAATTTTTCAGAGGTGTGCATAAAGATTTGAGCAAGTTATAAGGTTTTGTGTTATGATAATTATTTTGTTACTGGAAATGGTGTTCACAAAATTTCAGATAATGTGTTTTTGCCAATTTGTAGTGTTGTGTATGTTTATGAAATGGTTGTGGATGTTTCTAGATCATGTTCTATCTGTGGTGCACATCCACATTGATCATTGTGCTCACAATCAAATATTTTCTTTTGCGTGTTCATGTTTTTCATGTTCATGGCCGACAGAGTGATTGTAGCGTGTTGTGGATCTTCGAGGAAGATTAATTGAATGTGTTCTGTGTTTGAGGACATTTTTAAAAGTCTCTACTATTTTTTGGCCAACCTTGGTTGATGCACATTGATAATATTTATTATTTTGGGCCGACAGTTTGTATTCATTCTATTATTTTGTTGAAGCCGACATGAATCAATGAAATTTCTTGTTGCAAATATATATAAGTGATTGTTTTCTCATTTGAGAGGTATGAGATGTGAAGTGTGTGTGCTATGTTCAAATAAGGTTTAGATCATTCAAAGATAGAGCAGGGTGAAAAAAATTGAAGAAGTGTTCATGTGCTTAACCAAAACTGTACTCAGGCATTAGTAGATGCTAATTTCTTAGTTCAATTTCTTTAGATGGATTTAATCTAAAAGTTTTATGTAAGACAGTGAGTCTTCCTTTGAGTAGTGAGCTTTATGCAGTGTTCCTAAATGTTGTGCATTCCTCATTCATTTTTTTTATACTTTTAACAGGGTATAACTTGTGGATTAACCTCCACCGTGGTTTTTCCCCTAACAGGGTTTCCACGAAAAAAATCTTGGTGTTATGTGTGTTTCTGATGTGTTGTTGATTCATGCTCTTATTGTTATTAATAAGATATGAGATTAAAGGTTAATAAGTTTAAATAAGTTTGAAAATTTGTGACAAGTGATTCAACCCCCCTCTCAGTTTTCTACCCTTGTGTTTCCAACATATTGGTGGTGCGCTCTTGGAGTAGAAGTTGATTTTGGTCACTGAGTCCTCCAAAATCAAAGATCTTTTGATGGATTCTCACATAAGATTCAAATGGAATACCCTTATCAAAATCTTGAGTGATTTAGAGAGACCTTCTAAAAAATAACTATGAGTCTCCTTTCTATCACATTTGGAACCATCATTGATAGCCTCTAAAATTCTACCACGTAGTGCTCAATTGTACCATCTTACCTCAATTATGCTATCTCCTTGAAATAAATCTCCAGATCCTTCTGTCAAACTTATTTATCAATATTTGAATAAAATCTTCTAGGGTCATGATTGATGTATGTCCTTGGGTTGTCATGCCATGGTACTGATATTCATGGGCAATAACCTCTAGGTGTAAAGCAAAAAACTTAATGGCTTCTTCAAACATGGGGTTCAAGGAGAGATATTTATCCAACATCTACAACCAAGCCCTAGCTAAACAACTGCTTGATCCATCATATGAGGTTACATTGATCTTCCCAAATCCATGTTGAATGTCCTTCCAAGGCTATTCCTCATATCTTATTATTAAAAACACATCAAAATACTAAGAGGGGGTGAATCATACTGATTCATATCTCAAAACTTTCAAAACAAAATAAACTTCAAACTCTATCGCATAAGAAAGAACATGAAAGATAAACACAATGCACGACACCACACAAAACTAGATGTATGTGGAAAATCCCAAAGGGGAAAAACCATGGTGAGAAATTTTGCTAGGAGCTATTATCCTAATCCAACCTCAAAAATGAATAACAATTATAACTTTGTTTTAGGGCTACAACCCAATGAACCTACGAAAAGGTTATAGGGTCACCCCCAAGGAAGCTACAACTCCTTGCATACTTTGTTTTAAGGATACAACCCAAGGAAGCAACTACTCTCTGATATGAGAACAAACTTAGAGATGATTATAGAATGATAGTTCTTCCATTGTCTGAATCAATTGATAATTAGGCTCAATCCTTTTGATGATTGTAATTATACTTTTTCCCTTCTCTCTTGATGATTGCATATTTTCTTTGACAAATCTTTTGCAATTTCTTCAAATTTATTCTCTACAACTTACTGGATTAATGTGTTCAGCCTTCAATAAGTTTTTCCTTTGGCTCGTTTCCTCTAAAAAACAATTAGTCACACTCTTCACTTCTCTTCTATCATAGATATATGATCAAATTAAATCCGAACAAGATCTACTACTTATGCTCTTTCTCTTTTACAATATATACATGATATTACAATGATTACATTACATATGTCAACCTACAACAAAGAATATTACAGTTGCAAGTCAGCCAAAAATCAAACATGAAACATGTAGTAGAAAGAAAGACCCAAAAGGAACTAAACACAACACTAGGAAGAGGAAAATGCCTTATGGATTCTAACACATAGTTACCTAGTACTAAACACTCTTCTCAATATTGATCTTCAGTGAACAACATCCACACGCTTTGTAAATTCAAATTAGGTTGACCTTAAACAAGAATACATAAAACTTATAATATGTCAGCCATCACAACATTAGTCGTACTCGTGAAATATTAAACATTACTTGTGCTTCTCTCGGATGAGTTACCATGAACCATAAAATACATTCAAAAGCTCCTTGAACTCTGTGCAACCTTGAACTTGTGGTATACACTCTCAACATACCTCAATCGACTAGGCAAAAGCATAACCCAACAACACTTTCATTCAAGACCACAACCTATTCTAAAGAAAACAAAAAACACCTTGCAAAGAAAAAAAGATTTCACGTGATATTTAGGAAAAATCTCCACCATCCATTTCACAACTTCATGTAGCAACAAGTTGGTGTAAACCAGCAGATATTGAAACTAGCCACCAAACAATACAATCTTGCACTCTATCACATATAAATTTCTCTACAGAAGGACTAGAATGATATAGAACTTTGGATATAACACCTCCATAATACATTGAACCTAAATTATGATCTACACAACCATATATGCAAACATGGAGGAATGTAGAACCAAAATTTGCACCTTTGTGAGCATCATCACAAAACTAACACTGTCTTCAAACTATCACTTCCAAAAAACCTTTCTTGTAACTCAAATGATCTAAAACTTGGATCACACATGCTTTGATACAATATAAAGATATCTTACAAAACACAAGAGAAAATAAACACCAGTGGAGAAATGCAAACCATTTCTCAGAGACTCTGGCAACCAAACAACCAAACTGCAACTCTCTTTTGACGTCAATGACAACCAAACTGCAAAACTTATTCTCCTTTGTCCATTTCTTTGATACTCATAATAGTATGTAAAATACATGTCCTGATAGATGATTGTGTCTAGGACATTGTATTTGGCATGATACATAACCATTTCATCCTCTTGTTCTTCCTTGTAGGGTTATATGTCTCATCTTTCAAGAGATTCTTCATTGAAGATATTTTGGGGTGGATCAATTAAAACCCTATCATTTGATGAATTAATTCCTTCTACACCATTATTTTGTGTTGGTTTGATGTTGATAGATAGTTTTGTTAGGTTATATATTAATTGCATAGTTATTTGATTGGTTTGATGTTGATTGATTAGGAAATCCTTGAAGTCGGCTTCCTAATAAACCATTTTATTTTTTCCTCTTCTCCCAATTCTACTGGTATCTTATTAATTGGTTTCCTCTAACCTTTTCCTCTCTCTTTGTAGAGATAGTAGGTCTCTTTGATTCAGCTACATAAAACAAAATAACTCAATAGGCTAGTAGGACTTTAATATGATACCACTGTAATGTCCCTTTCTAGAATTGTTAAATAAAAGATTATAAATTTACCACCAAACACAAAATTTCACTAGTTTTGAAACATGAATGATAGTATTAACTAACTATTTGATAATTTAACGACAATTAATTATAGTCAAATAGCATAGATCAACTAGCTAGTCAACACATGAACTTGCACAAAATGAATCAGATATCAAACAACAATTAATATTGATTATGACTAGATCTCTACAACCAAGGGACTATTATGATAGTCATTACAACAACAAAAAGCAACACTTAAAAATATATAACAAATGATGCACTCACATAAATAAATAATTGTATTACAAACTTGAAGATCCAATGCACTCTATGAGTGATAATGCCCTTGAGGACCAAAGAGTTTTCATCCTTTGATTCCGAAAATCAATGGGTTTTCATCCATTAATCACAATATCCTATGAGGTTTTTTACATGTAAGATTAAATATAAAGTGCCCAAAAATACATAACATAACATGATGATTACAATATTAAAGTTCCCTAATTTATATGCTACCCTCCTGAAATATTAATAAATTTACCAAGATCCAAACTAGGACCAAGTCCAAATTAAACCCCACATGTGACATGCATATTTTCTTTCTGCTCCACACAATATAGTTTTTTCTCGATATTCCACATGCTACAGTATTTCCACCATCCCTCTTGCCTTGGTATGCATTGGTCCTTCTTTCCATTCCTTTGTCTTGAGGTGTACTAATATGCACCTTCAATCCTTGTCCCAAAATTTATGGGTATATGTTGGGCTAGAGCCTCAGTCGTCAATGCCTGATTTACAAAGGGGACATGACAAAGAGGGGGGGGAAATACTCCTATTTAAGGGGAAATCTAAAAACTTTTGAAATAAGTTGAAATCTTTGAATTAAGGTGACTTCAAACAAAGGTTGTATTAACAAAACTTTCATGTGAAGAAAACACTTCATTGGAAGGTATATTCAAATGATGGTAGTTTTCTATTATATTTATTGAATAAAAAATACCTTCAAATAAATGTATGTGTTTAATATTTAAAAAATGAGAGTAAAATGTCTTTTGTTTGTTTAGAAGTTTTATTTTTTATTGTCTTCTTTCACCTATTATAGATTATTGATGGTCGTCTTTGCACCTCTTCTAGACTAGTGATGATTATATATCTCTATTGATAAAAGTTACATACATTTATCATTTTTATATAAATATTTTTCAATTTATCCATTTATGGATGCATCTAGTACTTATTATTTTTTCTTCTTGAATCCAAACCATAAACCCTAAACCCTAAAATCAAAACTATAAACCATAATTTTGGTTTCATGATTATTGATTACAATTTTTATTCATAAAATTAGGGTTTAGAATTTAGATTTTAGGTTTAGGGTTTATATTTTAGGTTTTTATTTTATGTTTATAACAATAAAGAGGAGGATTATATTGGATGCAAATGTAACAATTTTGTGTGTTTAGGTCTATATATACATACACACTCATCGATACATACATACATGTGTGATTAGTGAATCTAAACAGTGACTAAAATAAATCTATACAAACTCAATACTTTAAAAAATATTTAAATTTGAATACAACTCTCTTTCCAATCTTTGTATTTGATGAATTTGTAACAATAGAGAGTAGGTTTTTACTATACATGTAAAACTTAATATTTTTATTTTATGTGTATACATTCATACATATCTATATATACATATATACATACAACCATGCATATGTATGTATGTATATAATATATATGTCATACATCCATACATGCATATATATCCATATATATTTATATTCATATATGTATGTATGCATGTATACACACATACATATTGAAATATAGTAAAAGGATCATAGGCCCTCAATGTAAAGAACCTAGGATGTAATGGGGCCATTTTTCCAAATTTCATTAAAGAGGGAGATCAACAAGGTGAATAGATTGACTATCAACCATGAAGGTGAGAGAATTAGACCTGGATCTCCTTCTTTTGAGCCTTAGAAATGGATTGGAAATGATTTAGAATGGTTAACCTAATTAAGCTATATGACCTAGTATGATAAACACAATATTCTAGAAACACACAGACTAAAACAATGAATTACAAGAAGATATGAGAAGTACTGGAGATTGTGCACTTGTCACCAAAAGTTGGATCTGGCATGCAAAGGAAGATTGAGATTCCTAGGGGCATATGGGTCCTTGATAGGGGGTCCTAAAATTGATCTTGTAGTCCTGTGATACTGGATTTGGCCTTTTTTTTTCTGTTTGCAGAGTTGTCGAAATCCTGTTAGATAATTATATAGTTGAATTTCTATGGCTTGACAAATTTTAGGGCTTTGAATATAACAATGGGAAATTTTCCTTCAACCTTCCTTCAATTCTTCTCAAGACTATAACCTGCACATTCATAAAGAGAAAAAATGTTGGGCCATTTAGGGGTTTGCCTTAGTCAAACCTTGTGTAAGTGTTTCCACTTCCACAATGACAATGTAAATGATATAAATGATAATTGAAAGGAAGGACTGATGAAAACATAAAGTGTTGTAACTCACCACCCTTCAATGGATTCCTTGAAGGATAAAATTCATGCACATCACCTCAAGGATTTGGATCTTGCTTGCTTGAATGCTTGAGTGCTTTGGAGACCTACAAAAGAGTTAGCCTTCACAAAACATGAACACACATAAACTTTGACATGATGTTGGATCTTGAATTATTGTAATAAAGCTCTAAAATGTTGCTCTTAACGATCGTATTTTCTTAATAGTGTATTTAGTCCTCCTTGATAGTTGTTGTTACATTTCAAATTTTAAAATAACTAGGTATCTATATGCAATTGTTCTAATTTCCCAAAAATCAGATTCCAAAAGTTGACACTTAAAATTTGAATTCTAAATATTAAAATACCACCAACAATATATTAAAAATTAGTCCCTAGCAAGATAGTGGACCCATATGCCCATGGGCATATGGGTCTTCACGCTATCTATCAAGACATTGAGTATCGAGATTAAAACATTAATTTCTTCCATTTATTCAATGCTTGTAACCCTTCAGAAAAACGGTAAAAATAGGCTTTGGAATGCATAACTTATAAATTAGGGACCCAATTAGGCTTAATAATTTAGGGGGCCAAAACATCGTGTGAAATTATTAAGGGTGAAAATTTACGACACTACACATAAATACATGTGTGTGTATAGATAAGTAATGAATCCATATTTAATACAAATATTTCTAGTTGATTGCAACTCTCTTGAACCAATGTATATATTTAATGTTTGTAATAATATAGAGTAGGTTTGTGTTGGATGTAATTGTAATAATTTTTTGTGTGTGTACATACATACATGTAGATAGATAGATAAATACATGTCTATATAAATGAGTAATGGATATAAACATAGTAAATAACATAAATCTATATATAAATTTAATACAAATACATTTAAGGATTTTCCAATCTATATATTTTATGAACTTGTAACAATAAAAATTCTAGGTTTATATTATATGTAAATATATAAAAAAAAATTGTATGTGTCTGAGAGAATTTAAATACAATGAGTAGTGAATTTATATTAAATAAAAAATATATCTACTTGATTGTAACTCTCTTCAAACAATCTATATATTTTATGATTGTAACAATAAAGAGTAGGTTTATATTAGATGTAAACATTATAATTTTTTTTGTTTGTGTGTACATACATACATACAAACAAACATAATACATGTGTATATGTGTGAGTTGTGAACTTACACATAAGTAGAATGCATCTATGTAAATTCAATAAAAATATATATTTAAACTTGATTGTAACTCTCTTTCCAACCATGAGTTAAAGGTGGTTGCTACCTTAAAAAAATGAAGTAGTCTCGTTGTTATTTGTTTTTCTTTTTGTCGATTGTTGGCAGGCTTCTGATAGGCTCGTACCTCTCCTATACACCCAAACCACTCCATTAGTATTTCCATTTTCTTCTAACCCTTCTGAAGTATATTAATTCCATTTTCCCCTTGTCTAACCTTGGTGGATTCAATCCTATAGAGAGTTCTTCCAAATTTTCCTTTTTGAAAATTTCATTTTGGTGGATTCACCCAAAACTAGAGTGCATTCTTTCTTTTACTAGAACATTCACTCTTTTACCAACACATTCTCTATTTCTCAAGTGTATTCACCATGGTGGATTCACCTATCCTAAATCTATTCACCTTTTCTTTGCCATATTCACCTATTCATTGGCATATTTTTATATCCTTGATACATGCACATCATTTTTGTGTATTCATCTTTTTGGTGGAAAATTCTCTCAAGCACTCTATTTTCTTGGTGATTCATTCATTTTCTTCTTCCATGAATATTTTTTTGATTCATGATCAATAAATCCACTACACATGTTCTCATAGCTGAAAATAAATGCACCTAAGCCTATCCCAACCCAATTTTTGACTTGCATACCTATTGATCCCTCACCCAATCTATTTGGTATTCCACATTTGACATATTGGCCATCTATTCTTTACTCCTATTTTACTCTCCTCACCAATTCACTATTCACTAAGGTAAACATGAGTAATAATTTACCCACTAGTTACTATTCATTTAGCCCCCTAATCACATTTTTGCTCCCATTTATTCATCCTCACTCTATTTTCTTTCATTTCTCTTATGTCCATCATTTTTTTTGTTCTCTATCTAGTTTTCAGCCTTTTTATCCTTTCGAGAGGCCTTTTGGGCCCCTTTTTATCAGATCACTCACACTAGTTCTTGTAAAAAATTTGAGTTCACACAATATACAATGGTAATTAGTGAAATGCATAATGGGTCTATAATTATTGTGGTAAAAGTAGATCATCAATCAAGACTATACCAATTTTCTCATTTTGTTCTTGACTCTCCTTCTACAATCTTAGCTCACTCATGCAAATGAGGTGAGTTGTATATAAACTATACCAATTTTCTCATTTTGTTCCTGACTCTCCTTTGATAGTCTTAGTTCACTCATGTAAATGAGGTTATTTGTTTATGGAATCAATAGTTTGGACACTAGAACTACTATTACTTGCAACAACTCAATCATCATGACATGGTTTTAGGGTTTCCTTCAATTCAATTTTTTGATTGAGTTTTCCAGGGATAAATTATTGGTAAGCATTTTGAGGAGAAATATGATAAAGGAAAAATATGAAGAGAAAAAGATCTATTAGAGTTGGTACATAGTGACTTGTTAGGACCATTTCCACAACCATCTTTCAACAAGGCTAGATATATCTTGAAATTTTTTGATGACTTTTCTAGATACAATTTGGTTTGTTTTCTCAAACAAAAGCATGAGGTCTTTGAGTAATTTCAGTATTTCAAAGATTTTGTAGAGAAATAATCTAGGAAGTTCATCAATACTTTACATATAGATAATGGGGGTGAATATGTTAACAATCAGTTTGAATAGTTTTGTGCTTCAAAAGGAATCAACATGCAACACACAGTTTCATATAGTCCTCAATAGAATGGGATTGTATAATGCAAGAACATGTCCTCGAAAAAGATGACAAATTGTATGATTCAATCCAAATATTTAACACCTCAGTACTTGGTAGAGGCCATTAATTGTGTATGTTATATCTAGAAGCAAGTTCCTCACAAAGATATGAAGGGGGTAACTCCTTTTCAAGGTTGGACTAGTCAGAAACCCATAATTAAGCACTTTCAAGTGTTTAGTTCTCTTGCATGGGCCCACATTCTAGGAGAGAAATGTAAGGCAATGGATCCACAGAGAAATCCTTGCATTTGTTGGGTACCCAGATGATTTAAAAAATTATAGGCTTCTCCATCTTACCACTCATGAATGGGTGATCCTACAATACTGGTGTTAGAATTGAACATGCTCTAATACCATGTTAGAATTGGCTATGGTTGTCAAGATCTTAAGACCAAATGAAAAGCACAAGAAGAGAGAATATGATGTGACAAGAATAAACTGTATTCTCATCAATATGATTGTGATATGAGATGATTTTATATACATAGGAGACCCATTGGTTATATAGCCAAGATGAGAAAACATAAGGGCATAAGATTATGACAAGTGTCATAATATTATGACATGAGACAACTGTGAAAAACTATCACTCCACCTAAAGTGGAAAAGGGATAATGTGATAATCACCACAAATGATGGATCACCCACAAAAGGTGGAGAGGTAATCACATGATATGTCCATGAAAAGTGGAAGTGATAAAGTAATAACATGATAAGTCTATCAAAGGTGGAAAAGCTCCAAGTACCTCCTATGTGGTCCCTAAGTAAACTTAACTAAGGTGTAATTATGACCTAGGACAAGGTACAACATATTTAATTACACCAACACCCCCCCTTAAGTGCAACTTAGGGAGAATGTAGACAAAAGCAAACAATGCAAGATGGGTCCCGACAACGAGGCCATTTTAGGTACCCATGTACAAACACAATGCAATCTCTCATAAACAAAGAAAAAGAGAAAACCTAGTGGGACAAAACTCCTCCCCAAAATAGAGATGAAATACAATAATGATATCCATCACAAATACAATCAATCTCCATCCAGACAAAGGATGAAAAGGGAGACCATTCAGCCCCCAAAATGAGATAACCTCCTGCAAGAGAAGCACTAGAAGTACACTATGGAGTAACACTAGAATCCTCAATCTGGCAAGCAAAGAAAGATACTTTTGTTTGCTACTAAAACCATATGTGAGTCATTGATTGACTCGAGGGGGAATCATGATAAAGCAACAGCAGACCCGATGCCAAGCAACACTGGAAAACTCATAAATTGACACATCTCTGGAATCTATGAAGCAACAATTGATTGAGAAATGATCTAGAATTGAAATGAAATGAAAATAAAATTCAAACCTAGTGCAAACAAAAAAGGAAATAGTGCATGCATTGATGAAAAATAACTTCAAATTTGTGTAAATGACAAAATCTGAAAAAATTGGTAGCACTACTATGAAGTGCTCAAAACTAGTTTTCTGTTGATATCTTGTTTGCCAAAAACGAACACCGTGGCCAAAAGTTATGAATTTTTCAAAACAAAATGAATTTAGCCTGTAGGAAAACGAGTTTTCTAGCAAAAAAAGTTTACTTCTGATTTCATTTCTGAAAAATCTACTCATTGTTTGTACCAAAAATATTTTGATGCTAAAAATAAAACCTAGAAATCATTTTTTGATCCAACAAGCAGAAGATGAAAAATTAAGAAAAAAAAAAAACCTTCAGCTAGGAGAAAAATGACGCATGCCACTTTTTGTATAGCAGTTTCTTCCAGATCTGTGCAAGATTTGCAAAATCTAAAAGATACCTAATTCAGATTTCGACCTTGACTACAAAACTCAAAAAATCTTTTTTCCTACAAATGAATGAAAGCTGGATTTTTGAAGCAAATATGATGACGACTCCAATAAAAAACGGCTTGCAACAAACCCTTGTTTGCCAAAAATACAAATGGTGATCAAATTGAGTGAAACAAAAGCCAAATTTGACTTTCTCGATCCTCTTCGACGCAATGGTGAGCTCAGATTTGCATCATCAAGCTCCAATTTGAACCTACAATAAAGAACAAAAAATGGAACCTCCCCAAATCTGATATCTCTCTTCATAAAAAGACTCTCCAATGGCACCCAACCCACTCTGATACCATGTTAGAATTGAAAATTCTCTAATACCTTGTTAGAATTGAACATTCTCTGATACCATGTTAGAATTGACTATTGTTTCCAAGATCTTAAGACCAAATGAAAAGCACAAGAAGAGAGAATATGATGTGACAAGAATAAACTGTATTCTCATCAATATGATTGTGATATGAGATGATTTTATGTACATAGGAGACCCCTTGGTTATATAGCCAAGGTGAGAAAATAGAAGGGCATAATATTATGACAAGTGTCATAATCTTATGACATGAGACAACTGTGAAAATATATCACTCCACCTAAAGTGGAAAAGGGATAATGTGGTAATCACCACAAATGATGGATCACCCACAAAAGGTGGAGAGGTAATCACATGATATGTCCATGAAAGGTGGAAGTGATAAATTAATAACATGATAAGTCCACCAAAGGTGGAAAAGCTTCAACTACCTCCTATGTGGTCCCTAAGTAAACTTAACTAAGGTGTGATTATGACCTAGGAAAAGGTACAACATATTTAATTACACCAACAACTGGTTTACAATTTTTGGTCAAACTGGACACTGAAATAATCTTTTCTAGCTAAATCTTAACTTTCAGGTACCTATAGCGGTTAAACTGTGAGGAATTTGAAGATAATGCAAACTAGTGATTTGTGACATTTTTTCTATAGATTCTAAATATATTTTTTTCAGAAATTTTGGAATCAGATTACACTTATTTTTCCATCTCCTTTGAAAACTATTTTTTTCTATAAACAACATTTTTAAGAAGTGACGCTCACCATATACAACATAACATTTTTTCCATGAAGGATAAAATTCTATTTTTTTTCAAATTTAGATTTTTAATTACAATATCTAGCCCTTTCATTTGGTTTCATAGTGTTTTATTGAATATTTTTTCCTTAATCAAGTTTCGAAGTCAAACCAATTACAATTCAAAAATAGGTGAACCGTATACAACATAGCTTCTTTTGTATGTATCAAAATTCAATTTTTTGTATTGGATCAAGGACATCAATACCTAGCCCACACATATTTTTCATAATTTAATTTGATAACTTGTTATTTTCCACATGCACAAAATAAAGAGCTTGATTCTTGGTAAAAAACCTATGTTTAATCAAACTAAAAAAATAAATACATAATAAAACCAAAACTTATTAAAATTATATTCATTGGATAGCTCGTTCCGAGGAATGCCATCATCTAGTTGGGTCTGTGAAGTATCCTCCATTTCCATCCTCAACCTGAGCTTCGAAGGGAAAAATTCTAGAGTTTTTTGGTGCCAGAGGGGGAGAATGGGGGAAACAGGGGGTTCTAGTGAACCCCTAGGGGTTTGCTCGAACCAAGGTTTATTCGAACCCTAGTTCATTCAAACCCCCTTTTCACGAGCATTTTTTTTGCTTATTTTTTCTGGGAAATGTGGAACCCGACATTAAATGGGTTTGCTCGAAGGGGGGTTCTAACAAACCCTATTTGGGTTCGTTCAAACCAAAAGTTCATTCGAACCCCCCAAAAACCAATTTTTTTTTGCATGGGGTCACTTTTTGCAACTTTTCCTTCCTCGCTGGAATTGTAAACCACTTTTATGGGTTTGCCTGAGTTGTTCGTCAAGAGTACAATGTTCATTTTGAGGAGAGACCTAGTTCTTCTCCTACGACTTCTCCATACACTATCACATTGGAGAAATTTCAACATGATGACGATTCTTCAAAGGATCTAAATCCTTCTAATATTTATAAGGATTCTTCTTCCTCCACTTCATATGGTGACAATGATGATGAGCATTCACATTCCTCTCCTAGTCATCATTTAGAGGTTGATGATTCTCCTCTAGATTCTCTAGCCTCAACACCTCTTTGGGCTTGACATATATTGGAGTCAACAGGTAATTGGGTTGGTGATCGATTAGACACAAGAAGAACAAGGTCACAATTTCAGCAGGCTCCATATCTTTTCATTGCTTCAACTTTTAATTTACAAACATTTTGGGAAGGTTTGGGTATCCTTGAGTGCGATAATGTAAGAAGAGTTTAATTCCTTGGAAAGGAATCATAAATGAGATCTAATGCCTCTTCTTAAGGGAATAAAAATTGTTTGATGCAAGTGGATTTTTCAAACAAAATTAATAGCATATGGATTAGTTGATAAGCATAAGGCTCGCTTGGTGGAAAAATAATCCTCCCAAGTTCTAAGGATTGACTACTCAAAGACTTTTGTGCCAATTGTAAAAATGAATTACATTTGAATTGTCCTTCATATAGATACAACCCATTGTTTGGAAGTTTATTAGATGGATGTGAAGAGTGCCTTTCATCATGGTGACCTTTAGGAGAAAATATACATGGTGCAACCATAGGGGTTCATTCAAGATCCTTCACTTGTTTGTTGTCTTCAGAAGTCTCTCTATGGTCTTAAACAGGCTCCTCGAGCTTGGTATGCCAAGATGGACTCCTTCCTTCTGAAAATTGGGTTCACTCAATTCCATTATGATCTGAACGCGTAAATTCTATAGTAGGATGGCATTCTCACATTCTTGGTTCTCTATGTTGATGACTTGTGATCATAGGGAGTCACTCATCCACCATCAAAGTAGTGAAAATTTATTTGCATGATAGATTTTTTATGTAAGACTTGGATCTTTTGTATTACTTCTTTGGGATTAAGATTACTTGGTCATATTATTGTATCTTCCTTGGCCAAAAAAAGTATGCACTTGATATGCTCTCTAGATTTTGCATGATCGATTGTAAGCCTACATCGACTCCATTTTTTTTAGGGGTCAAACTTAAGTCTAAGTGTTCTTCACCCTTGGTTGATGGAACTCTATACCAAAAACTTGTTGGGAGTCTCATTTACTTGACTCATATGAGACCTGACATTTCATATGTTGTGGGCATGGTCTCTCGATTCATGTAGGAGCCATATGAGTTGAATTGGAAGTAGCTAAGTGGATCCTCTACTATATTCAAGGTACTCACAATTATGGGATTTAGTATGCAATAGGCATGGATATTGAATTGGTGAGACACAAAAATTTATATTAGGCAAGCAATTCTCAATATTGTAAGTCTACTTTAGGATATCGATTCTCACTTGGTTCTGGTCTAATTTGTTGGTCGAGCAAGAAGCAGACTGTAATTGATCTTTCATCGACATAGGCTAATTATTGAGGGTAAATTAATGCCAGCACTGGGGCTATTTGGTTTTAGAATATTCTCATTGAGTTCAACATCCCATTCCAAGATCCTGAAGTCATCTTTTGTTCATTGCCTACATCGACTCCATTTTTGTTAGGGATCAAACTTAAGTCTAAGTGTTCTTCACCCTTGGTTGATGGAACTCTATACCAAAAACTTGTTGGGAGTCTCATTTACTTGAATCATATGAGACCTGACATTTCATATGTTGTGGGCATGGTCTCTTGATTCATGTAGGAGCCATATGAGTTGCATTGGAAGTAGCTAAGTGGATCCTCCACTATATTTAGGGTACTCACAATTATGGGATTTAGTATGCAATAGGCATGGATATTGAATTGGTGAGACACACAAATTTATAATAGGCAAGAAATTCTCAAGATTGTAACTCTACTTTAGGATATCGATTCTCACTTGGTTCTGGTCTAATTTGTTGGTTGAGCAAGAAGCAGGCTGTAATTGATATTTCATCGACATAGGCTAATTATTGAGGGTAAATTAATGCCACCACTGGGGCTATTTGGATTTAGAATATTCTCATTGAGTTCAACATCCCATTCCAAGATCCTGGAGTCATCTTTTATGATAATTAAAGTTCCATACATATATCTCAAGGAATCCAACTGATCATTAGAGGATGAAACATATTAAGATACATATGCACTATATTTGACAGCTTATTCATGAAGGTATAATTTATCTTTGTATTTTTCTACATGTTGTAAGTATGAGCAATTGGTGTTGTCATTTCTATCAACAAGTCTATGTTTTCACTAATGTCTATTGAGATAGTTGCAAGAGTATGTGCAGTTGATGCTTTGATTAGTTGCATTATGTTTTCATTAGTAAAGCTACTAGTTTCAACCTATAGTGTTGCTTTGATAGGCTTATACCTATATTTATGGAAGTGCTAAATATTATGAGGATGTGTCTCTGGTACTTGGTTTCCAGGTTGTTTGAGAAAATTTGATAAAAAGAGGAAACAGTGTGTTGCAATGGTGTTCTGGGTGACAAAGTTGTGTTCTGGTTTTGCTCTGCATTTCGTCTAGGTTGAAGTTTTTCCAATGCAATTAATATATGCTAGTGAGAGGTGTTCAAAGGTGTTATATTCAAGATTTGGTGTGTTGAATTTTTGTACAAAAGTTGTGTTCACCAGTGTGTGACTGTGAATTGCAGAGGTGTCTAGGAGAAATGTTTTTGCTTCACATTTCTTTGTCTTTGTGCTTCAAGTGTTATGATTTTGAAGGTGCATTGATGGTGTTGATAGTTTACCTCACTCAAGAGGGTTTAAGGTTTGGTGCTTTAGAAGATGGTTTTTCAAGTAATGTAGTGTATGCCAGAATTGTCTGAGTGTACTAGATATGCACATTCTTTAGGTGGAAGCTGTTGCAAAGGATTTTGTTAGATTTCAATATGCTTGAGGAATATTATGGATCTTGTTCAAGCATGGTGTGTGGTTTGCAATTTTTCCTTTGGTTTGAGGAAGCGTTCACTTAAAATTTTAATGGTGTTTGCATGGGTAATGATCGACCTTGGTGTTTACACTAATTTTGGAGGATGTTTATTGTTTAAGAAAGTGTGGTTGAGTGTTTTGTTGATTTGGATCCTAATTAAGTTTTGATGTGGTTCACATTCACTTCTATCTACCATGAAATTTTTTTGGAAGCAACCTAATTTGAATGTACACGTTTGAGGTGCATAGATGACCTTGGAGAGGGTTTCAAGGTTGAAGACAATATACATATGAGTTGAGTTGTTGAAGGATAACAAGATAGATGTGTAATATGTGAATGATACAAAGTGCAGAGTTGTAGAGTGCAAAATTGAGTGGTGCAGTGCAAGCTTTCATGTGTTAGTTTACTAGATGTTGTGAGTAGAATGTGGATACAATTCCTAAATTAGAATATGAAGGTTTTGATATCATTATGGTGCATTCTCTATTACATTGAGATTTTTTTCTCTATGTAACACTCCTCTATCTTCTTTTCTATTCTGGCAGTGATCCTTTCTTCTTTGGGTAGTGAGCCCTCTGATAGTGAGACCTTTTGTATTTGGTGTTGATAATACTTATATTGTGAGCTAATCCTCACCATGGTTTTTCTCTTTTTAGGTTTTCCACGTAAATCTTGTGTTCTCTTGTGTATGGTGTTGAGTTTCTTCGGTTTTTGTTATTTTATTTTCATGCTAATTCATCATAACAAATTTAAGGGTTTAATGAATGAATATGGATCTGAATATTAATGAGGTTTTGAAGATTTAAGGTACAACTGATTCATCCCCCTCTCAATTTTCTTGTGCATTCAACACTACATTAGAGCATACTACAAACATCTTCATCAAACCCTTCACTGAAATCAAGTTCCTTCATTTGTGAGCTTTGTTGGGGGTGTTCCAAGTGTCTACTTTAGGAGGGAATTTTTAGTCCTTTATTTTATCTCTCTCTACTTTGGGGGTTATTTATCTCTCTATTTAGGCGAGATATTCCTCTTATGCAGTCTTCTTCTTTTTTGGGGGGGATCTCTATGTACATGGGCACCTCATCAAGCTTCATTTTGTAGGATCCATCTTCTCACCCTCGTAATATACACTTAAGGGGGTATTAGTGTATATTTTTTTATTTTCTTTATGTTAGGGGTATTTCTTTTTCCTACACATATTATTTAAGATTGATTAGGTTTATTAAGTATGGTTAATATGTGAACATGTGGAAAATACATAAGCTACATGTGTCACTCTCTCTCACACATGGGTAGTTGATTTATACACCCTCTTTTTCTTGTTGTGCCATCTCTCATAACCACTATTTTGTCCTTGCCTGAGTAGGTTATGGGGTAGTTGGGTTTCTCACCCTCTTTTGGCTTTATGTGCCACCTCTCATAACCTCTCTTTTATCTTCACCTAAGGAGGTTATGCCACATGTTTTTTCATTTACCTAGTAGGTAAAACCTCCCACCTTTTATTGGATATTAGGAGTTAATTCACCTCTTGGATGTATATGCCCTATTTTTTCTATATATACAACACTCTACTCTCACCTTCACTAGTTCAATGATAGCTATGTGAGAGTTTCAAGAGTATTCTCAAATTATCTTGCATTGTCTCTATTTTCTCTTTTTTTAGATTCCATCTCCACTCTACTATTTTGATCTTTGATCATCTATTGATTGGAGTTGCAAGTGATATACACCCAACATTAGAACCTAGCTTGATTCTTGCTTCTCGAAGAATCTAATAGAGTGCAAGTAATTTTTCCAAGGGTATATTTTCAAATTTTTATAGTATTCGCTTTGCATTTCAAGATAATCCATCAAAACTCCAACAATATGTCATGGATAGAGTTGAGAATAAATTGGGCTATTGGATTGTCAATCAACTTTGCTTGCATGGTAATTCAAAATTTATTTTTAGACTCTAACAGTCATACATTCCTATTAATCATCTTTTTTGGTAGCTTATAAGGAATCTTATCTAAAATTGGATAAAATACTACATGATTTTATTTGGACCAAACCTAACCATAAAAAAGTTCTTTTGTAAAGTGGCATGGGACCTATGTTGTCTTGCTAGAGACTCTAAATGTTGGATTTAATTGATGTTTAAAGATAATAAGTTGTGTTCTAGGTAAAGTGGACTATAAAAATAATTAAAAGTAATGAATCGTAGAAAGTCATATTAAGGAATTACACATTTTTTATATCTTCATGTGGTGAACCAACCTAGAAAGGCTTGGGATTTCATTTTCTAGTTATAGGATTAAGGAATTTTTTTGGCTAAAATAATTTGGAAGGATTAGGAATCCATCATGCCTTAGATCATTTGGAATGACAGAGTTTCATAACGAATTATCTATAAACTAAATATCTCTATGATGATCTACTACCTTCAATTTCCAAGAAAAATGGTTGGTCAAGATTCCTTAAATGTATTCTCTCAAATTTTTTAAAAGAGGGATTAGATATATTCAAGATCTATAATTTAAAGTTATTGCTTCTTGAAACTCTCATATCCTCAAGAGAAGCCCAAATATATACTAAATAATACTAATAAAGAGTCATTCTAAGTGTTTATTAAGGCAATTCATTATCAAACTATGCACACAATTTTTATGAGATTGGTAAAGCCTTGGTGGAAATAGTAGAAGTGGTATGTAAATAGCCATTTGAAAAGTATAATTCAAAATATATTTCACAAAATTTCCCATGAGTCAAAAATTGAAGATGAGATGGTCTCCTTAGATACCATCTCACATTTGAAATGAAAATTTCCATTATTATTGAATGAAAGATTGCTCATTTCACTTGGTGCTTGACTTATCAAGGCCTCCCTATTGGTAAATTATTGATTTATGTAAGAATTTCAAACCCTAGATATCCTTTTTGTGGACACTTTGACATGATCAAACATTTATTTTGGTTTTGCACTTGTGTATAGGGTGCTTGGGCTTGGATTCACAATTTCATCAAATATTTTAGACCAAATTAATTCACTTGGAATAATATCCTTTCAAGGGATATTATTAGATTAAATACTTTAGCTTTGGCATGATTTTAGAATATAAATTCTATTTAACATTCAAAAGGATAAACTTGTATCCATTTTTACTCATAATTAGGTTGATGTCTTTTTTTATTTACACAATATTTTGTGATATAAAATGTGCTCATGTAGATACAAGTGTAGGCTATTAAAGTGACCTTAGTGACCTATTATACATATCAAATTTATTGAACCATTAGGGTAATTCTCTATGTACTATGGATCAAGTTCCCTTTTCCTTACCTTCTTGCACCATGCCCCTCCACTAGGATTAGTGAAATGGGTGATCAAATAATGATTGACACTACTCTTAGATATTCTATAGATGGTCCTCTCTTATGTTAACATGGAAACACTGTATTTGGTCACCACCAACATAGATGGACAAATAATCTCTTATAAATTCTTAATGATGTGGGTGTGTCCCTCTTCATGGTCAAGATAACTTTCCTTGCTTTGATCTTGTTATCTCACCACATCAAATGATACTCAATCTCTACCAAATGTGTGTTATTCATAACATCACAAATAGGAGGATAAAGATCAAAATCTCACTAGTTGGGAGTTGCTTGATGAGGGAAAAGACTTTCCCAATGAAGGTTAAGACAACTTCAATAATCGAGACCCTCTTCTAAATCTGAGCTTTATAGTTTTAGTTGCTTAGTTTTTTAATGATATGATATTATAATTTTAAGGTTTTGTACAATAAGTTTTTTGGGGGGTCAAATATTATTGTTGTAGTTATTTCATTTCTAGAATTGTTTGATATTTAATTCTTAAAACTCTTACCAATTTATGGAGCTTCAAAATATAAATCTATTCTATTCACATTTTTAAAATATTACACCAAGAGATGCAACCTACAATGATAGCAAGGGGTGGAATGTAAGGTATGGACATGTTTAAAAACTATTAAATAGCCAACATACTAAAAATAAAAATAAAAATATAATATAATTTTATATTTTGTACTTGTGTGCATGGTTTATTTTTTTAATTATAACGGATAATTTTTTTAATGAAGTAATAATATACTTTAATAAATAGAATAGTAAACGAGTATGCACTTTATTAAATAAAATAACATAATACACATGAGATAAATTTATGATTAAATACATTTGAAATAATTATATTATTACATATTATTTTAATTTATTTTTTAATTTAAATTTAATCTAGATAATAAAATATTTATTTTACTTAGAGTATAATGTAAACGAATATTGAAAAGTAAAAGAAAATGGTTTATTGAAAAAAGTAAAGTTTACATTATAGTTAATATATATTTTATTGATCAAAACAAAAGATTACATTATAATTTTTGAATTTTTTCAATTGAGTAATGTGTGATATAATTTGTCTAAACTGACAATGAATCAATTTTTCTTAGACATACTTTGTAGTTATAAAATTATACAAGCAATTTAAAAAATAAGATTTCAACTTAAAATCTTATAATTTATGTTTTTTAATGTACATTAGATTTTGCTTTGAGGTCACAAATAGGGATGTCATCCTCAAAACAAACACTCAACAATAAAATCCCAATAGGGTTTGAACCTTGATGACAAGAACAAAAACATCACAACTTAACCATCACACTATGCCACAAACTAATGATGAACATTAGAACTTATAAACATGACTAAGCATTTATTTTTTATAGATACAATATTATCATGTTTAACATAATTTTCCATAACAATATTGTGCTACTCGTACCTAATAAGACTTCTTTCGAATCTAAATGATGAACACAAATACAAACTAAAATATTGAAAATAATATTCTACTGATTTTTGAAAAATAGACATCCGAAAATATATTCATCCTTTCTTCCTTCTATCTTCAATATCACCTCTAGTTTGTAAGAATGAACCTTAGTCTAACGAGAAAGATGATAACCAATATTTATCTTTGAACCATGTATGCCTTATACATATCTTAAAGAGGATATATATTTATATTGAGTCATATCCTAAACAAGAGACACATTTATGTTAGGTTTTATTGATTATGGGGTGTATTTGGTTATTTTAAACATTTAGTTAATATAAGTAGTTATGGGTGTAATGCAATTGTTTGTTGTTGTATAATGTTATTATTATAACTGATTAATTTTACAAAAACAAAAAAAATATTCAATGATACAAATATATATTATTATAATAACTCTATATGTGTGTGTGTTTATATTTCTTCTTATTCTTTTTTATAATGTGATGTTTATGTAATTTTTGCCTTGTTAAATTATAAAATTACATGTATATTGTTTAAAATCTCTATCTTAATAATTAATGCAAGTGGGTAGGTTTTATTGAAATATTAATTGTAGACAGATAAATTTTACTGTGATATTTATTATAGATAGTTAATTTTACTGTGATATTTAATACACACTAGTAAACAAATATAAAATATGTATTGAGTGCACTTACATTTATTTAATAAGCTTTCAAGATCTTACCAACTATTAAATAAAATATGGAAAATACTACCTCTAAGTCAACAATGTAATTTTATTCTGACGTATGTAATAGTGTTCATGTCATTCAAGTCATTAATAGGTTTGAAATTTGATTCAATGAATTAAATTCATTACATTGCACATAGAATTTTTTTATTTAAATAGAAATCTTAATTTTTGGAGTGGTTGTCTCAACATGAATCAATAGAAAGAAGGATAAATGATATTTTAGTAATTATTAAAAATAGAATATAAAACTGTTGATCAAGTTTTTAATTCTAGATGTTCATTGGTTGGACAGTCATTATCAATTTATAAAATTGCATGCAATGGATGCATTAATATTCTACCTTCCACAGACTAATAAAAAGACCATAAATTTTTATTGAATAATATATTATTTTTATGTTAATGCAGCATATAAATGTAATTGAGTTTATATTTTAATTTTTTTATATAGTATTGTTTGGCTCAAATTAGGTAGTCCCATTAAGTCTAAATTTTCATCCACAATAATGACAGGCCAAATTTTAGACAGGAGTTCAATATGTCGATACATATTTCGAAAGCAGTCGCCTATACTTAATGGGACTACGTAATTTTTGAAGAAAATTTATCTAAGAGATACCTAACTTTTAAGGAAATTTTATGAAGACAAAATAAAAGTCTACGGTCAAATTGGTACCCCGTTGAACGATCGTTGGAGAGAGAAGTGTCCCCACGTGCATAGGGAAAAAATTACAGTAAGACTATATGGGTAAGATATATTAGTAGAGGATAATTTTGGTGTTTGTATAGTTCACTTGTGTTAAAGGAGTTAAGGAAAATTTTAAATTAGTGAAATCTTAGAAACATTTGACTTTGATATAAATGACATCAAGTGATCTAAGTGCAAGCATGACATACTCTTAGGATTTTTTAGTTTACAATATCCATTTTATTTTTGGTATCATTATTTAATTCATTTTTATGAGTGTAGAATTGATGTGTGAATTTATAAGTGAATCTAGTGCATGAATCTAAACTAAAGTCATAGATATAGATTGTCATCGAGTTGGTAAATGTTGTGGGTGTACCTTGACTTGTACTTGTGTTTGAAATGGGATAGATTTGAGAAAAAACACTTGGGAATTTGCTAGGTAAGGAGTTGTTCTCCATTGGTCAAGCTCCCTAGGTAGACTGAACAGTGATTGAAGACAATAGACAAGCATGCAAGGATTTCTAAGGTGACGTATGTTATAATAATGTTGCTATGGATGTATGTGTGAATGCTCATTGATGATGTTATTTGATGATTCCCTTATGATGTGCAAATGCATTAGGGTATGCCCTTAAATACAACAACAAAGCACACAAATTAACACAAACATGTTAACATAAAAGTGGCCTAAGTTAAATTTGTATCAACAAATCTAATCCAGGCTAGTGATTTAGAGAACCAAGGATTTTAACTTTTTCCTTGGAATGGTTCATCCCACAATAGTTTATACCACTAGTGGGAGGGGGGCAAAATTGACCCCCACTTAAGGAAAACCTCAAAAATCTTTGTATCAAGATGAAATCTTTGAATGCAAGGGACTTCAAGCAAAGGTTATATTGACAAAACTTTCATTTGAAGAAAACACCTTCGGTGGAAGGTATCTTTCAATGATGGTAGTTTTTATCATATTTTTCGAATATGAAATACCTTCATTTGAAGACACCTTCAAATGAATGTATTTGTTTAGTCTTTTTTAAAAATAAAAGTGAAATGTCTTGTTTAGTCAAAAGTTTGAAGTGCATATAACAAATAAAGTATGGAGAAGTGATAGTGAGAGCCTTTGAACAAAGTTTGGGGATTGCAAACGGTTTGGCCTACTCATTTTTTTAATTATTGATGATCTTCTTCATGCCTCTTCTAAACTATTGATCGTCTTCTCTGCACCTCTTATAGACTACCATGAGTTCTATATTTCTAATGATTAAAGCTACGCAAATTTACCTGTTATCATTTACTTGTTTATATAAATCTTTTAGAATTTGTCCATTTATGAGTAAATCTAGTATTTCTATTTTTTTACTTCCTAAATCCAGCCTCTAAACTTGAGTTTAATCCCTAAACCTGAATCTAACCCTAATTTGAAACTATAAACCATAAACCCTAAAATCAAAATACTAAACCCTAAATTTGGTTGCACTAGGTTTGATTAGAATTTTCATTCACAAAATTAGTGTTTAAATTTTAGATTTTAAGTTTAGTTTTAAGTAATTTTAGGTCTCAATTTGATGTTTGTAATAATAGAGAGTAGGTGTATATTGGATGCAAATGCAATAATTTTGTATCTGTGTGTATACATATAAACCTAAATACTATAGAGTAGGAAAGGTGATCCTAGATCCAACTAGATTGACTAGGATTAACTTATTTTCACTTGACCTCTACATTTGAATACAAAACAACTAGGGTTTTATAATTAGGTTACTTCTAGAAGGGAGAGCCAATATCCTAAGGTTTGTGTCCTTTTGAGTTGTGAGGAATAGAAATTTGATGTATGTTTTAACAAGCCTATTTGGCATACAATCCTAGATCTAAAAATGAATTTTACCCCACATACGAAAATAAAAACTAACAAAATAGATACAGATCTGAGAAATGGTGAAAAAGAGGAACCTGTGACTAAAAGCTAAGGCTTAATTGCAAGCATAGGGTCGTTGGGAGCCCTAGACGAAGATGCTTCTTTTTTAGATCTGAGAAATTTGAACTATAGGTTATAGTTTGCTCCATGTTTCTTGTGATTGTTAACTAACGAAACCTCTAGATCTAACTTGCACACATGAAAGAGGGAGAAAGGATTGTTGTATAGGGGCTCGCCTAAGTCAAACCCCATTTTGGTATTTCTACCTCCATGTACAACAATTGATGATGATCAAGAAGGCATACCCTAGGTCGGGCAAAGGCCAAAACAATAATAATTGATTGAAACAAAATGATAAATTATAATGTTACCTTGGTATGAATTCCTTGATGAAGTGATGCCACACCATCTAAGTTGCCACAAATTTTGATTGATGGATGCTTTGATTTCTTGACATACCTAGCAAAGGTTAGTTCCCAAAATGCAATAGCTTTTTCTAGATAACATGTAGAGGATAACTCATTACTTCTCCATAATTGTATGATACATAGTGCTTAGATTATTCCTGAATATTTATTTCTTCTCATCTCTAATGACTTGAAAGCATGATCTTAATTGATGAAGGTGTTGTAATATTTTTGCTAATCCTAACCTTGAATTTCCTTGACTTTTTTTAGGATGCTTAATAAATTTTCTATCCTTCATTAGGAATTCAATTTTTTTTTTAAACTTGTATTTATATACATTTCTTCTAATTTCTCAAAAATCAAATATCGATAGTGTATGAGTGTGAATTTGCACCCCTAGCGCAAATTCCCTTTTCACCCCTTTACACTTTGTAAAACCTAAGGCAAAGGCTTGATTCCACTTAAGCTCGTTGTCCACATCACACTTGGTGCCTGTTTTGGTTTTTAGTGGGGGAATTTCTATCTGGGATGCTCGCACGACGCACAAATGTCTACACAACGCGCTTACATCCTTGGCAGATTCTTGTGGCTGGAGTTTGCAGAGACGTTACACTCTTGATTAGGAGTCAAAGTGTAACACTCCTCTTCGGTTGGCCGATCCAAATATGGTCGTTTTCCTCTCCTTCATTCATATTCTTCACTCTCATTCATTTAGAGAGTTTTGCAAGATATTGGATTCACTCTCTCCATTTCCATTCATCCATTCAAGCTTTTGAGCAACATTTTACACTCCATTGCAGAAATCTACCACTCCATCACTCTAATAGTGCAAGCACATGATGAACACCATTGTAGCAGAGGCTTGAGTTCCTCTCATTTTCTCCTCCACAAACCTTGAGTGCTTTGGACATAGGTGGTAAGCTCCTCTCATCTCCTCTATCGTATTCGGTTGAGTAAGCATGTATTGTTTTGTAGTGTTTCGTGTATACATAGCTTGTATTATTTCTTTATATTTATTCCTATCATTACAAACTTGGTTGTCCATGTAGGTAGAAACACCAAAATGGGGGTCTAATTGAGGCAGGCCCCTAAACAACCCCAAAATTTTCCCTCTTTATTGTGTGTAGGTGGAGATATCTTGAAGCAAGCTGGCAAGAGGATTATTCTACAAAATCGTCATCATCACCCTTGCGGTAATATACTTCTTTTATCATATCCATATTTATATTTCTATTTTCTTAGTCTTGTTCGTTACTTCCTGAAATTACTAAACTAGACTGTTAGTCCTTTTTCAGTATTCTAACCTCGTCTCTCTGGTTTTCTGGTTGTACGGATGCCAATGCACCTGTGAGATTGCAACACATCATGATGTCATCCTAGAACCACACTTTTGTCCTCAAAGAAAGAGCTACTTGAGACAAAAAGTTGACTCTGGAAAGCGAATCGTTTAGCCTCCCTTCAGCTCTCAAGATTGCAGAGTGATCGAAGGACGTCTAGTCTTCATCATTCTCATCCCTTCTATTCGAACCATCCTTGAAATTGAGGTAAGTTAGGGTAGCCTTTCTACTCTTGGCCTTTCATGTCATGCGGCCTTGCAGTGGTTGGTCCCACTCTCTTACATTTTTGGTGAACTTGATGTGAACCAACGTCTATCCATTTGTCGGCATCCTAAAAAAATTCTCATATACCTCCTAGTCATTGTACCCTAGTGTGTTGTGAAATTTTATGAGCTTCACAACCCAGTCTACAACCTCTAGGCATATTGTTAGAAGAAGTCTACAACACTTTCCGATGGACAAGATGAAGGTCTCCTCTAGCTTCACTACTGGCCTTTTCTCAGGTTCTGCAGTTGGTCTATCCACATAGGAGCATGTATCGCGAGGCGAATCTAAGTTTCTTGACAAAACTGATCGCATCCCTACTCCTCCTACGTCATTAAATTCTTCATCTCTAGACGAGCATGAGGTCATTTGTATCCCTTCTGAGTACATCATTAGCCTCAGTAAAGGGTTAGGTGCATTAGAAAATCATCTGGAAGGAAACTCGAAGATGGCTAGGGCTGCTAAGGTGATCGATGAAATAAGATACATGGTGAAAAAAGATCGGACTAGTGTGGAGCTCCTAGCTAGTCTCGTTGGTCTGGCTGAAGCATGTGCCCCCTTGATGTATGGTCGTATGATATGTGGTGGCCTCTTCGAAGAACATGAGAGGCAGCTAGATATTTTGATGCCTCCTACATTTGTGTATATGGCTGACACGGTCCCTTCGGTCAATATACCCACTACTTTTGAAATTTTTGAGACCATCAAAGTAAATTGGAACCCTTTGGGTTTCCAATTCACCCCTTCTGCCACCTTCAGTGGTGGAGGATTTGGTGGAATGATAGGTGAAGGCTTCGATGGCAGAAACTTCAGAAGTGGGGGTGGCATTGGTAGAGGCGGTTCTGGTGGAAGTCATGGTGGTGGCTTCGGCTCTGGTAGTGGCTCTAACAGAAGTCACACTGGTGGTAGCTCTGGCGGTGGTCATAGTGGTGGCACTAGCGGAAGTCACACAGATGGTGGTGGCATCATTGGCTGCTCTGGAAGTGGTCATGGTGGTGGTCACGATGGTGGCTCTGGCAGTGGCTCTAGTGGTCCTATGTCTTCTAATGACCCTATTCTGAATACCCTTCTTCAAAATATGGGGAAGATGAAGAACCAATTGGCGAACCTTTCCCAGGCCTCATCCCAGCCTATCTTCCAACCCTTCTTTCGACACAACCCGTTGTTGGTTGCAATTCTAAACACTCCTTTCCCACAAGGAGTGGAGATTCCAAAATTCAAGAAATACGGTGGTAAAGGGGACCCACAGACACATGTGTCCACCTTTAATGTCTTATTCACATAATTTTTCCATCACAATGCATTGATGGCCAAACTATTTCCTAGATCCCTCAAAGATACAACAGTGGACTGGTAATGTTCTTTGCTCGATAATTCCATCTTCACATTCGATCAACTTGTGAATCAATTCCTACGATAGATCCAAGCCAATATCGAACCAAAGATGACCTTCTCATACTTTGTTAGATGCAAACAAGGGGATAATGAAAAGATTACAAACTTTATATCACGGTACCAAGCACTCTTCTCATAAATCTTGTATCTGTTACCCAATTTTGATGTACAAAAGGTCTTCATAGGGAACTTACAAAGGCCTTGGCAAGAGAAGTTCGCCCTCATGAAGTATCCTTCATTTGCACACTTGTGTCTGGCTTTACGAGAGTACAAGAAAATGGTGGGTTAGTTTGGGGGTCCTCCCTCACACTCTCATTCTAAATGAAGATCTATCATATCGATCTCGGGAAGAGGTAAAATTGTTGTGAATGTAGTTGCCGTTGTGGATAGCAACAACCTCAGACACAACCGAAAGTTTACAAAGCTATCGAAGTCTTATTCTTCCATCTTGAAGAAGTTGGTGAAGGATAAGATCCTTACCCTGCCACCTCCTAAACTAGTTAGAGAACCATACCCTATTTGGTATGAAGAAAACACATATTTTCAGTACCATTGAGTTAATGGACAATACCGAATGTTGCATGCACCTGCATCATGAGATACAAGATCACATCGAGGACAATAGTATCCGTCTTGATGGAGGTAAGAAAAACACAAAAAAAATAAGTGGAAAAAGCTAATAGTGAATTGCAGATATACACAGACCGATTTTTGTCACATTCTGCTAACATGATTATTGGTCCCGCTGATTCTGTTTCTCATCCCAAGGCATATGTTAACATGGTTACTATTACTCCCTCTCCCTGTCTTGTGACCGATTCACCGGATGTAACATTTACTTCGCAAGACGTGCCAACAAATGGTAAGCCTTCTCTGCTTTATATTATCGCTCGCCTCAATGCTAACATTATGACATGGGTCTTAGTTGACCTTACAAGTAGAGTGAATTTCATCACAGATGAGACATTACTCCTAAACTCCCTACAAAGGGAGGAATATGAAAAATAAAATACATCATTTGCATGCATTATGGACTTTCTCATAAACCCTACAGATCGATAACGTTGTCCATCCTAGATGGACCTAGGAGTGTAGACACGATCTTCGATGTTATCTCTGAGTCAAACCTATTCAAAGTGAAGCTAGGCATACCTTGGCTAGCTTCAATGAATGGGATCACCTTTGTAATTCATAAGTCCCTTAAGTTTTCCCATGAAGGTATCATGCATGTAGTGCATGACACTAGATATCAACCTGTGGTATCTCATGGAGGATACTTGTTGGATCAATTATGGCCCACTCCAGTTGGTCCGCTCCCACAGAGAATGGACCTACTTTACAAGAACTATGTGAAGTACAAAACTGGGAGAAAGGGAAAGCTGAAGTTGACCCTTCCTATAGCCGAGCTACCAGTTGCCTCCTCTTCCCAAAAGGGAAAGGAGAAGCTCACTCCCTCTTGAGTTGACTTGCCCACCCCTCTCTCTTGGGAAGATTACTAGATGAACAAGCTCAGGTTCTACCCGCTAAGTCTAATGATGCCTCCTTGGTGAAAGCCGAAGGTCAGAATATCATATCTCCCTAACGGGTCCCCAGGACCGTAGTACTATTTGTACGACAAAAAGAAAGGCTCACAAAGAGAGTTTTCCACTCAACCTCTTCCTATTCCCCTGAACAAGAAAGGATCCACCTCTAAAGTGGTAGAGTCAACCCCTCTCGCCGTTTCTAAACCTACCCCTACTTCTCCCATTCAAGAGTCTATCTTTTCATTGGAAGTAGTTGTGGAAAATACTCCCATGGCTAAACAAGAGCCTTATGTCCCTTCACATATCTCGACTTCCAGTTCAAAAGGCTCTCCTAGCCGAGCAAGGTTCCTTACAAAAGGAGGAGGAGAAGACGACACCTCCTGGTGTGTCTTCCTCCTTCCCTCCTTTTGTCTCTGAATCACTTATGACTCCTGTTGTGAGCGCATGTGCACCTAGAAAGGTGCAGGTTTTCATCGCTCCTTCAACGGAGCTGCCTTTGTTGACTTCTATCCCTGATGTCTTGCCTTTCCCAAAGCCTGTGGACATGGTGAACACTTCGATTGTGCCCACTGCGGTTATTTCCTCTTCTTCCTCGACCCTCCTTGTTTCGTCTATGGGGATTTCACCTCCTCCGATGAAGAATAAGGTAGAGTGTGGTCCCTCCAACAATGGAGGATGTAAGAAGAGCCCACCTTCTTCAAAAGGTGGCCCCAAGTTGACTTGTTCTATCCTAGTAATGGAGCTAGTCCCTACCTCCCCCAAGTTTTTTACCGCTCTTGAGTCTCTCGGTGAGCCTAGTGGTGAACCTCGAGTGCAAACTCTTCCATCTGCCGAGGTGAAACATGGCACTCCCATTACGTGTATGTTTAACTCAGTGGATGAAGTCCTGAACTTGTCAACAATCTTTGTGAGGTCGTTGACCTTGGACCAACAAGAGTTGAGTGACGAAGACCTTACAAGTCCCTCTACCTTGGCCCTTGTTGCGGGAGGATCAAAAGCTCCTCCCCTTAACATTACACTGTTATAGGCTCGTCATCATTCCCCCTATGATGATCTAGAATGGGAAGCTGAGGACCTCTTGGTTGATCAGTGTTAGAGGGAGACCCTTTTCTTGATCTTTAGATTAGATATGTGGGTGTGTTGTGATGTGTTCCCTCATAATTGTTCTATATGTGCCTAGATGAACCTTGTCACCCCGGTTGGTGCTTGGATATAGGTGTGGTGTTTATGTTGTAAACCTTCCTCTATATGTATCTCTATTCTTCCATGTTTGTGATTCATTTTCAGTAAATTGGGAATGATGCAAAGCATCGGGAGCATTTAGGCCTCCATGTTGACCCAATTTTTATTTTTTATTTTTACTTTGTCTTTCATGTATTCTTCCTAATCTAATTGGGGATTGATAATATTTTTCCTATAGCCATGGTTACCTACTATTTATAAATAAAGGCAGATCTGACCCCGCAAAACCAAATCCCCATGTGCCCTTTGTGTGTGACCTTTTACCTTTTCTCTTTATCTTTCTCTTGTCTTTGCTTGAGTTGTCCCTTTCATGTGCGACAACGCCTTTTCTACATCACTTGGTCTTTAGAAAACACATTTGTTGCCAAATGAATCTTTTCTCAAAGATTCTTCAAACACTTCTTTCTTAGAATCACATTCTCAACTTGAAACCTTAGCGGAACATGTTTCCTTCATCATGGGTTCATAAAGAAAGGACTTGGAAACCCTCTTTTGAAGTGGGAACAATCTTAGTCTTCCCCTCGCATGAGTGCATCTCCTTCCTTTCGAATTCCTTAATGAAGTGAACATATTTCAAAATGATTCATTGGTGATGAATCGATTCGAGAAGGAAGAGGTTAAGCTTCTGAATAGTGTGTCCCTTGAGTGGACCCCTCCTTTTTACACTGGGTTCCCAAGGGACCCCTCCAAAAAATTTTAACAGGTTCTATGACATCTAGCTTGGGGGCAGCCTGACTAGATTGGCTTCACACCTTGGCCTCTAGTCAGGGGGTAGTCTGACTAGACCATCTTTACATCCTTTTCGTCTAGCTTGGGGGCAGCCTGACTAGACTTCACCTTTCAAACAATGCATCCCTTAAGTGGACCCTCCTTCCTTTTGAAGGGTTCCCGAGGGACCCCTTTGAAAGTCTTACAACTTAGCGATGGTTTGTGTGGCTATCCATTCACTGGCCTATGTGGCCACTTCCTGACATGTTCTATCTGCGGGTAAACATGTTGCCATCTCTGACTTTGCGGAGTAACCTTAACTCGGTCTCCCTCATGTGAGATTTCTTGGGGGATACCTTCCTTGCAAGTCTACGGGTCTGTAAAGTGATTTTCTGGTTTCCTCCATGTGAGAGTTGTTAGGGGATACCTTCCTTGCAGGTCTGTGAGTCTATAAGGTGCTTTTCCTGGTTTCCTCCATGTAAGAGTTCTTGGGGGATACCTTCCTTGTAGGTATGTGGGTCTATAAGGTTATTTTCCTGGTTTCCTCCATGTGAGAGTTCTTGGGGGATACCTTCCTTGCAGGTCTGTGGATATATAAGGTGTTTTTCCTGGTTTCCTTCATGTGAGATTTCTTGAAAGATACCCCCCTTGCAGGACTGTGAGCCTATGAGGCACTTTCATACTTCAGCTTTGTACTTTTACGAAACTATGAAGTCTTTTCCTACACTTCTGGGTTTTCCAGACCGTGCTTTACTTCCTCGTCGCTTTAGGTATACATCTCTTACTTTGTTACTTCCTTACTACTCTACTTTACCAAAGCACTCATCAGTACTCATGCTCAATAAAGTGGGGGTAAAATTTATGAGCGTGAATTTCCACCCCTAGTGCAAATTCCTCTTTCACCCCTTTACACTTTAGAAAACCGAAGGAGGAGGCTTAATTCAACTTAAGCCCACTGTCCATATCACACTTGGCACTTTTTTTGTGTGTTGGTGGGGGCGTTTCTATCAAGGACGCTCGCATGACGTGCAAAGGTCTACATGGCACGCTTACGTCCCTGGTAGATTCTTGTGGCTGGAGTCTGCAGAGACATTACACTCTTGATTGGGAATCGAAGTGTAATGCTCCTCTTCGGCTGGCTGACCCAAATATGGACATTTTCATCTCCTTCCTTCATATTATTCACTCCCTCATTCATTCAAAGAGTTTTGTAAGATATTGGATTCACTCTCTCCATTTCCATTCATCCATTCAAGCTTTGTAGTAGCATTTTACACTCCATTGCAACAATCTACCACTCCATCACTCCAATAGTGCGAGTGCAGGACGAACACCATTGCAGTAGAGGCTTGAGTTCCTCTCATTTTCTCCTCCACAAGCCTTGAGCACTTTGGACAGAGGTGGTAAGATCCTCTCATCTCCTCTATCGTATCTAGTTGAGTAAGCACGTACTATTTTGTAGTATTTCATGTATACATAGCTTGTATTCTTTATTTATCTTTATTCCCATCATTGCAAACTTGGTTGTCCGTGGAGGTGGAAACACCAAAATGGGGGTCTGTCTAAGGCAGGCCCCTAAACAACCTCAACACTTTCCCTCTTTATTGTGTGTAAGTGGAGATATCTCGAAGCAAGCTAGCAAGAGGATTATTCTATGAAATCATCTTCATCACCCTTGTGGTAAAATAATTATTTTATCATATCCGTATTTATATTTTTCTTTTCTTAGTCTTGTTCTTTACTTCCCAAAATTACTAAACTAGATTGTTAGTCCTTGTTTAGGATTCTAACCTCGTCTCTCTAGTTTTCTATCTGTACATATGCCAGCACACCTGTGAGACACCAGTGCGTTGTGCTATCATCCCAAAATCACACTTTTTTCCTCAGACAAAGAGCTACTTGAGATGTAGAGTTGACTCTGGAAATCAACTCGTCTAGTCTCCCTTCATCTCTCAGGATTGCAGAGTGATCGAATGACATCTAGTCTTCATCATTCTCATCCCTTCTACCTTAACCATCCTTTAAACTGAGGTAAGTTACAGTAGTCTTTCCACTCTTGGCCTTTCATGACCTGGGACCTTGTAGTGGTTGATCCCCTCTCTTACAGATAGATGACAAATAGATTCAAATTTCTAAATGTTAAAATGTCAACATTGAAATACTTTAAATTGAGCCAAAATAAGTTGGATAGGGGCACTAGGAACCCCAATCTAGATCTATTATTCCAAGGCCTTAAAAATTAGTAAATGAATATTAAATCTTGATTTCCAATTTTACTTCTAATTTTTTAATATTATTACAAAATGAGAAAATTAAATGCACAATTAGGTCTAGTATATGAGGGGGATCTAAACCTAGTGTGAAACTGTCAAGATGAAAATTTATGATGCTACATCTAGCCCCCACTTTAGTGAGAGTATGAAATTATGCTCATGCTCACACTAAAGTAAGGATAAGCCAAGAAGGGTTCAATTATTTGAATATTGAGGAGATAGGATGACATCGAATCTAGGGGATGCACTAGCCCCTAGGTTCAAGATCATATGGAACAAAAATGTAAGCATAAATGAACACACAACATGAGATGTAATGTAGCATGACAAAGATGGAGCATACATGATGAAAACATAATATGAAACAAACATAATGAAAACACAATACAATACATGAAGAAAAAACGTAAAAGGAAGAAGGAAATAATGCTAAAGACACAAAGTAGACACTAGAAAACATATCACAAACAATAAAAACACCATAACAAATAAACAAAATGTTAGTACACTAAAAAGGATTTGAGTCAGCAAAATAAATAGACCTCGGTCTTAAATTTGTCTCAAATAGAAAATGACATTCATCGAATTTGTTAGACATGATAGTTCTCTCATAGGATCAACAAGTTGTGTTATTCTAGATCTATGCAAATCACACTTCAAGGAGTGCATAAAAGTTTAATGCCACGAGGAATGAACAAATCCTTAACATCATAGAGAATGAATTGATAACCATGTCTTAGGGAGAGTTATAAACAACAACACTAAAGGGGTATATCAATAAGTAAAAACTCACAAGATGCCAATAAAATGGACAGGATGATATGCTTCCCCTTAAAATGTCAACATAATTTATATACTAATATTTTAAGGAAAATAAGTGGAAGAGAGGATCCTTGAAAATAATACATAGCTCCCAAAACTAGTTATCCTTGTCTTGACGTGTAAAGGAAAAGACAACCATGCAAGATACTATCATTTTGATACCATATAAAGAAATATGGTTACACCTAATATTGTACCACAATTAATGGAAATGATCAAACATATGGAGCTACAAATTCCATAGACGAGAGATCATTACTTGGAATTAATAGGTGCATCAACACATGGAAGAGCACCACAATCAATAAGTTGTATTTTATTTCTCAAGGCCTAGCATTCATTGGTAGAAAACCTTAACATAATCAAAACATGAAAAAATTACATGGTTAGAAAGCTAAGAGAGAGCTTAACATTATCGTGGTATTTTTTTGACTTGACATTAAAACACATGCAAACCTAATGGGGAGCGCACTCGAGATCATGCCATTTTTTAATATTTACAAAAACAAATCTTTGGACATTGAAAAGTCACTCCATCCCTTTGGTTTGGAAGCCCAAGTTAAATCTATGCCAAAGCCTTATAAATTTCCAAAGAAAACAATAATGTGAGCATATTATAACACACTCGCATTATTGTTTTATTTAGAAATTTCTGTCTCTTTCTCTTTCTCTTTCGATGAAACTATATACATGAAATAAAAATTTAAGTATATAGTTTTAGGATGTTTGAGAATGGTTTCAGATCTCTAGGAGTATAATGCAAATTTTAGGTTTTGAAAGATCTTATAATTTTTAGAATTAGTCGAATTTTAGTAACTAGTAGGATCATGTCATCTTTCTCTCCCTCTATCTCACTCTATCTATATTCCTTACACTCTAGACCTCTCTCTCCCTATCTCCATCCCTTTGTCTACCTCTCTCCCTTGATCTCAAGATCTACCTCTTTGTCCTCTCTCTCTCACTACCTCTCCCTCCCTCCCCCTCTTTCTCTCTCATTCTCCTTCCCTCTCTAATTCTCTCTACCTCTCTCTCTATTCTCTCTATACCAGCTATCCCTCTATATATCTCCCTCACTCCCTCCCCTATTTTTCTCTCACTCTCTCCTTCCCTCTCTAATTCTCTCTATCTCACCATTATCTCTACCTACCTACCTCCTCTCTCTATCTCTTTATATGTCTATTTATCTCTATTTATCTCTCTTTGTGTATCTTTCTCTCTCCATCTCTCTCTATCTCTTTATATATGTCTCTTTGTCTCTATTTATATCTCTATGTATCTTCCTCTTTCTCTCTCTCTCTCCCTCCCTCTCCTTCCCTCCCTACTTCCCTCTCTACTTCTTTGTATCTCTCTTCCTCTCCCTCTCTTGGCCTCTCTCCATCTCTCTTTCTTCAACTATGAAGAGGTGAGTAGAGAGATAGGGAGAGGTAGGTAGAGAGGGAGAGGGGATATATAAATTAGATAGGGAAGGAGGGAGGGAGGTAAGGGGAGAGAGAGAGAGAGAGAGAGAGAGAGAGAGAGAGAGAGAGAAAAGTAGAGAGGGTGGAAGGAGGGATGGAGAGGGAGGTGATATAAATAAAAGTAGAGAGGGAAGGGGAGAGAGAGAGAGAGAGAGAGAGAGGTGAGATAGACAAAAGTAGAGAGAGGGAGAGAGAGAGGGAGAGGGAAGGAGGGAGGGGAGAGAGAGAGAGAGAAAAGAAGAGATCGAGAGATATATGGGAGGGAGGGAAGGAGATGGAAAGAGCAAGAGGGAGAGAGAGAAGGGGTAGGGAGGGAGGGAGAGTTAGATATGGATATGTGAGATAGATAGAAGTAGAGAGGAAAGAAGAGAGAGATAGAGATGGAGAGAGGGAAGGAGAGAGAGAAAGGGAGGGGGAGAGAGAGGTGAGATAGAGAGAGAGGAAGAGGTAGGGAGGAAGAGAGAGAAAGGTGAGATGTGAGAGAGGGGGAGAGAGAAGTGGAGAGAAAAGGAGAGAGCGAGAAATATGTGGGAGGGAGGGAAGGAGATGGAGAGAGAGAGAGAGAAGGGGGAGGGAGGGAGAGGTATATAGGGATAGGTGAGATAGATAGGAGTAGATAGGGAAGGAGGGAGAGATAGATATAGATGGAGAGAGGGAAGGAGAGAGAGAAAGGAGGGAGGGAGAGAGGTGAGATAGACAAAAGTAGAGAGGGAAGGAGAAATTGTGTGTGTGAGAGAGAGAATGGTGAGATAGAGATAATTAGAGGGAAGGAGAGAGTGAGAAAATGAGTGAGATAGAGAGTGGAGAGGGAAAGAGAGAGTGAGTGAGAGAGAGGGGGAAGAGAGAGAAGTAGATAGAAAAGGAGAGAGCAAGAGAGAGGTGGGAGGGAGGGAAGGAGATGGAGAGTGAGAGGTAAGAGAGAGAAGGGGGGGAGAAGGAGGGAGAGGTAGATAGGGATAGGTGAGATAGATAAAAGTAGAGAGGTAAGGAGAGAGAGAGAGAGAGAGAGAGAGAGAGAGAGAGAGAGAGAGAAGTAGATAGGGAAGGAGAGATTTAGAGAGAGAGGGGTGATATAGAAAAAAGTAGAGAGGGAAGGAGAAAGAGAGGGAGGGAGAGCAAGAGAGAAAGAGAGAGAGAGAAGGAGGAAGATATAGAGAGAGAGCTTGTTGATTACTAAAATTTGACCTCCTGATTATTAAAATATGACCTATTGATTACTCAATTTTAACTATTTGAAAAATTATAAGACCTTCCAAACCTTATAGTTTGCAATCTAACTCCTAGAGATCTGAAACTATTCTCAAACATCCTAAAACTATATACATGAAATATAACTTAAAGTATAAGAAATTAAATGCCACTTATACTTAAATGTTTATTTTGTGTACATAGTTACACCATAAGAGAAAGAGAGAAAAAAATCAAAAGAAAATAATAATGGGAGTGCATTATAACCCACTCACATTATGTGAATGCAATCCCATAATCCAAGCACATTTCATTATAATGTGCTTGTGTTTTCTCTTTTATGGGACCAATAAGTGGAGTGACCACTTTTTGGTCCCCCATCTTAGTACACATGCCCTGTGGGTTATGTGGAGTGTTAAAGGTTTTCATAATGGGCTCTCTATAAACCAACAATCTCTTTGGTGGTTTTCTATGATTACTTACTAGGATAAAAATTTAGCCCAAGTTCCTTGGGTCCATGCCCTAAACTTTTTGGCAAAGTTTTTCAAACCATTTTTTACGTCTTTTTAAAAACTACTAAAAATTGGTTACCTTGGCCTAAAGAAAAAATAAATTTAGACTTACCAATCAATACTTTGAATCAATTCAAATTGTTATTGATTTTATTTCTCCTATGTTGTTTCACATAATTGGTGTTAGGTATAGTAAACCTTGATAAAAATATTGAAAATGGTAATATCATGATCCTCCATTTTAAAACTACAAGCCTCACAAGGGATATATGTAGCTCTACCCACATTTTCCTATAGTTCAAAAGATTAATGATAGATGGGCTTTAGAGTCCATAATTACCAACACATGGAACAAAATATTTTAAATGGTTTAATCAATCATAACTGGTCCTAAGCTTGTTAAATTTTCTTGATGGATTCTCTACAAAGGTCTTCTCATTAGATCTTGTTTGATCCACTTAGGGGTTGTTAATCCTTCTTTTTTTTGTCTATGGACACAATGAAACCACCTCTTTTTGCTTTGCCCTAAAGCTAAGGCTACTTAAAATTGGATTCATGACTTGTTTCATCCTTTTAGACCAAAGCCTTTTTATCAACATATGATTCTCTTGGGGGACTAGCCTGGACTTCCAACAAAGTCCAACTAAATCTAGCATGCTTTCAAAGTAGAAATTTTATTTGGCATTTGTAAGGATAGAAATTTGAGTCTATTTTAAAGAGTCTTTGTTGGTGATCATATCTAACTTTGTACTAAATCCATGCTTTGTTCTAATGTTCTTATGCATATTCAAGTACAAGTTAATAATGTTGTCCTTGAGGTTGCTTACTTATATGTGTTGATTCATCATTGAGTATACACACCTTGTACAATTGCTCAGGTCCCACTGACCTGCCCTCTCATTGGAGCCTACCCTCCCTTGAAAAAATCAATGAGAATGTAGTCACAATGCTCACCATCATAGCCACAACTCTCCTACACCTTAACATAGGGCTCATGGATGGTCTTAGAAAACTTGTTTGCCTTCTATCACCTCATGATACCAGGATAGAAGTAAATCTAGATGGTTGAACACTAACAAAATTCATCACTTGGCATTGGTTATTTCTCTTATAAGAAATGATAATCTCCCTCCAAATAAAAATAATGTTAATAATGATGTTGTCATTACAAATTGGGAGCTTATTCTTGATGACTAATTATATATTTCAAATGACTAAGACAAAACTAAAGATTATTATCCACCACTATTGCCCAATTTATAATTTTTAACTACACAATTTAATGTTATTTAATACTATAGTTTGTTTAAACTTCATAATACAATGATATATATAAAGTAATATAATGGACACTTTGAATAAAACAAAGCTAGACTTCCTATGAGACATTATGAGATTTTTTTAAAAATAACCAATGGTGATACCATTGATGGTTGAAGTTGGGAATGTAAGGAAGGCCTCCAAAGTGATAAAATATCTATCATTAAGTATATATAAAATAATCAGTACACAAATAACCTAAAATTACATAGAGTTTGTTAAATATTTTCAAATAGTAATAATTAGAACTAAAAACTGCCCTAATACACTGCTAATTGGACCTAGACAGCCAATCTTACTAAACCCAATTTCTTTTAATGCTTCTCTTACAGAATGGATTGGCTTACAGCGAAACAGATTGTACTATACAAACAGAACAGGAAGCCTTTCGGCATTATCTTATCTCATCTGTGAACTTATACTATAGGACAGGAAAACACAAAAGTTGTTAAGGTCAATTAATGGCTGTTGTGCTTGAATATTAATAATTCTATACCCACCAAAAAATTGCAGGGATTTTCAAGGAAGGCAGGTGCAGAAATGTTTGACTTCAGTTAATGATTCCCATGTTAGAAGATTGATAATTCAATACCCACCTAAAAATTGCAGTGGGTTACAGAAGAAGTATACGAAGAGGAGCTTTATATCTCTAACACAGCATTGCACGTGAAAACTGCTTAACAATCAAGAAATTTAATGCCCAGAAGCCGCGTGATTATATTTAACTGTCAAATACAGTTTCTGGTGGACTGTCAGAAATTGTAAAGATTGTAATAACTATATTTATTCTTTGATGTTTATGTTCTAAGGATTGTAATAAAGCATTCCAGCCTGTGAAGGACAATTCTGAACAATCTGTCATTAATTTTTTTTCCGAGCAGGTGGGTTGATCATCAAATTTAACTGTTGGAAAATAAAAGGCTTTCATTGGAACTTAACATATTTTTACACCAACCTGATATAAGAATCTTTACTATAGTGGAACTGTAAACAACTGGCCTGGCCTTGATCCATAAATAAAATGTATACTATAAAGAATACCAGGTGATTCAGAAGGGCTGTCCTGCTGCTCCTCTATGAAGTGATTTGTAATTTATTATTCATATTAAATAATAGTTGTATTCTCATAAAATGGCAATGAGAAAAGTTATATTTGAAAAGTCTTATAAAAGCTATATGGTAATACGTTTCTGAATGAACTCAATAAATATTTGAATTGTTTTTCTTGAACTGTTAGTTGCTGTTGTAACTTGTTTTATGTTAGTGTGTTAGTGGTGTCATTGTCCACCACGGTTGTTTCTTGCTTGAAGACGGTTGGTCTTTGTTTTGTAATTTCTATTGGACAGCTTATGGCTGTCATTCTTTATGTAATTCTTTTGCATTGATTCTCATTCAATACAAAAAAAACTCAATAAATATTATTATTATTTTATGTTTTTATTGTACAAATATAAATGCTCTTTTATTTTCTAATAGACTTCACATGGGTTAGTTAAAGGGTTTTTATTTCCTCTACTTTTCAACAACTAATTGATGGGTATTCTTTGAGTATTTTTTTTCTTTGTTTATTAAAACCATAAACCTTTTTGAAAGTCATATCTTATTTAGATGATATTTTTTGCAAGGCCGCCAGCTGGAGCTTTAAATGGAGCAAGATGTGTGCTACTTGCAAAGCACCTTTCCATTGTTTGAGTAGTTGAAAGAGTAATTAAAAATGAGTTGACGAAGGGAAGATGTTCAAATTTTCATGTGTAGATTTTAAATATGTATCAAAGTGTTGGTGGCTATTGATGTTCATTATTCTTCTTGTTGAATCTCATCTAAGGCTGTTTAGAATAGGTTCAACAAGCATCTATATGATTTATATTCATGAATGTCAAAAAAACTAAAAGTTCTTATAAGATGGAATGGGACATTTGTTACCTTCCCTAGGATAAAAGAGGAATGGTGATCATTGATGTTCACAAATAAAACATTGTGCTTTGTGCCAAGTGGGTCATCCATGAAGTTGAGGGCTCTAAAGCCTAGAATGTTCTCCTCAAGCATTGCATTTCCTCAAAATTGTCATATGGAAAGAAGTGCTAGCAAAGAATTGGCTATCATATTCTTCTCATTATAAACACCCCTATCAAAATTAAGGGATTGATTGTGGTTTAGAACATTTGAAAGGCCTTTAAGGAAATAAAACCCATTCTTAGGTGGGTTGGTGATGGTTTAAGATCCAAGTTGTCTTTCAATGACCATAACTTACAACAATCACCCATCATCAATCACTTTAGTCTAAGTTTGGATGAAACTCTCTAACTCTTTCACAAAAGCATTTGCACCATTAGAGATCTAGCTCTTCTCAAGACTAGCCCTCTTGACTTGCATTACAATAAAAGTTTTAGTTTTTCAATATTAATTTATTATCTATCATTAGCATACAAGAGTTGATTCTAGATATTATGCTCCCATGTTGTGGCTTCAACCTCCTTTTCTTGGTGGAAAGATTGGTGATGGGATGTTGACACTGTGGTCAAGAACTACACCTTAGGCCTCTTGTATAGAGTTCTTCTTCCATTCTTCTCAAAACTTAACAAGATTAAAAACCATTGGAGATTGAATTCTACCTTGTGAACTTAATTTTTTAGAATTACTAGAGTTTGGTAGGATAAACTTGAGCCAAGATCATTTTATTTGATGTTTAATTTACCAAGGTATTTTTCGGACTCAATTTGATTGTGCCAAATTTATCTTGAGGCTTAATTTTTTTGTGCACTTAGGCCTCATTTTCCATCACATATACCCGATCTAAGAAATATTTGTATGGATCTCCATTTTTCAATTTTTCCTAAGTGTTGTCCTTTGGCATTTCCATGTATTGGTTGTTTTATGTTCAATTTTCTAAGGATCATTCCCATGTTGAAGTTCTAGATTTTTCCTTCCCATCATCCATTTTCTCCAACCCCCACATTTCTCTTTTATTTATCAAAGTATCAAACTTTACCATATTGACATACCTTTTATCTATTGAATCTTAATCCCTAACACTAAGTTTCCTTTTGAAATTGTAGTTTTGATCATCCCTTTACCTACATGCTTATTCCTTGGCATCCCAAATCCCCAAGTTTCAACATTTCCTTCTATACATTTTTATTGGAGTTAGAGATGTAGGGATATCTTTAAAGTGGTAATTTTGGCATGAGTTATGAGCCAACCTTGATCCCAAAAAAATTCACTATGTTATCTCATTATCATGGGTTTGGACATGTCCTTATTTGGTACCTCATAAGTGGTATCCTTGACCCCCAATCCCCTAAAATTTAGAAATATAATATTTTTCATTGTTCATCCCTATCTCCCCCAAACATGACCCATGTCACCATTGATGACTAGATTTCACACCATAAAATCCATCTAGGTCCTTGTCTTGTTCCCCTCATTTTTTCATAAGTAAAAATGGTTGAGAAAAAGAGAAGTACTCAAGTTCAATGTATTGATAAGATCACAAGTTTGCAAAATCCTTGAAACCCCAATAGCCAAGGTGTTAGGGTTCAAAAATTTAGTGATTTTACAAGTTCACTAACTACCTAATAGTTCAATGAGCCAAAGGAAAGAGTTAAAAATGTTGGTGAATTTGCAAGTTCATGAACTCATTGAATATCCAATGTGCTTTGAGAGGAGTCCAAATATTTGATAATTAAAGGTAAAAGTATAATGAAGTTTTAAAGGTAGGAAAAGGGCACAAAAATCATATTTAAAGGCCACGAACCACTATTTCACCTACCTTTCTACCACTCTAGGACAATTCAATTTCCATAAGTAATGACACATGACCTTCTAAGGTTCTTCCTATAGATTTTTATGGGAATTCTCTCACACCATAGTACTTTAGAATCTAATAACCATTAAAATAGAGGACATTTGTAAATTACAAAAGAACATTCATCCATACCCTATGTGTACAATGAAACACCCTAGGTTAGAATTTTAGACACAATTCAAGGAGAAACTATGTGGGAAATGGGCATGGACATCCCTCTATAGCATACCAATTAGGTTATTTTTGGGTTTAACAAAGAATTCACACTTTTGACCCTAGGAAACTTGCATGGAAGATAGAAGAGCTATAATATTCATTTTTAAAGGTGTTGGTTATTTTTCTCACTGAATCAAAGTGTAGAGAACCTTTTAGGGTTCCAAATCTATCAATTCATTCACCATATTCCTAGTTCATTACAAAATTTGTAGAGATGTATCTATTTTATAATTAGATATCTCCTTGGTCATTTGTGGGTATTTCGAAGATTTTAACTAAAGAAGTATGACAAGCTCCTTATTTGTATTTATCTCTCAATATTTTACTGATTTATGTAGAGCTATGAGGATTCAACAACATATCTCACAAAGCTTCAACAATAATCCAAATCAATCTTTGCATAACACATGCTATTAGTCGTTTTATGTCTCATTGAAAACATAACTATGGCAGCCCACAATTTAATGCAAAAAACAATCATTAATAACTTCCACAAAACAAATAATCAAGCCAATATCTCCAGTGAGATTGAATAAAACATAGTTATAGACCTTTCCTCCAATTCTTATGAAGATCCAACGGTGGAAAAGAAAGTTATTGCATTTTTCCCAAAACTGCAAACCCTAGGTAGGGTTCAGACCTGTCCTCACTAAAATGGTCATAACTTATTCAAATCTTAATGAAATTTGATGAGACTTGAAGAAAATTAAAGTATATTCACATGTAAAAAAAATCCAAATTGGTTTCAGATCAAAATATTGACTTTACAATCCGTAACATCACATTTTCAGACTGCAATTTCTGCACAATATTGTTAGAATAGGGCAGTCTCACCAAAATGATCATAACTCCCACACAACTCAATAAAATTCAATGAGACAAAAATAATTGGAAACTAAAAACAGAGATCTTTCCATCCATACCAGGTCATACAATGCACAACTTAATCCTGGAAACAATGTAAAAATCAGAAAATGCACACAAAATTTGAGGTTGCCATTCATCAAACTTCAAAAATAATGTCTCCAACCCCCAATTCGAGTTTTTGAGGGTGTATTTATACATTTCCAACCAAAAACAACTATCTTCAACCAAATTTTGATTATTTTGTTGATAAAACACCTTAATGACAAATTTGACAAGTTGCTTGACAACTTTCTTGAGCAACTTTTACAATTTTTACACTATGGAACAACTTTAAACATTATTTGACAAATGACTTCAAATATGACTTCCTAAGACTCAAACACCTCTAAAATGGTTTGATAAACCTTATTATAAGACCTAATACACAAAATAGAGAAACTATTTACAAATGGCCTCATGGAGGCAAGAAATCAAACAGGTGCTCCTACACCACTGATACAATTGTAACATGAATTTGATATGTGTTGCAAAATTTATTTCACTACAAAATATTTGTTAATGGTTTTTTTCTTGTTACATATGAATGTTTACAATTGGAGAAGGATTGTTAAGTAGATATCATTGCTAAATACCATACCTCTATTGTTCTTTCTTATTTTTTGTTTATAATGGATAAATCTGAATTTCTAACCTATATAAGATATAAAAGTTGAGAACCTTGACCCTACAAAATCTTAAAATTAAATAAAATATTTAACCAATTGTATAGGAGTAGGGAGTAGGTATCTATGCACTTCATGATTCAATAAATAACGAAGGAAATATATGAAGAAAACCTTAAAAGTGTTCATATTTAGAGAATCATGTTTTGCATATGTATATCAACTTAACAAAGGTAATAGTGGTAGGTCTATTATCATCTAGTGACAAAATTTGGGATAAAAACAAGCAATTTGGTACTATTTCTAAAAAAATTATACTTGTGTATATTTTTTTGCAAAATAAACCTTGTTAAACCTATCATCTCTAGGAATAACCTATTGGGTCTAGTTGTTCCCAAAGTGAAGGGGAGTTTACTCAATATTGTAAATTGGCCTATTAATTATTACTCTGTTTTGATGAACTTATGTTCCACTCTCACAAATTGCATCTCCCTAGCCTTGAGCTATACAAATCGCTCTAGATGTGTGAGCATCAATTTTGGGACCCAACAAGGCTCTCACTAGGTAAAAGCTATTCATATCAAGGTTTGGATTTTCCTAAGTTTTTAGGGATTCCCACAAATTATAATCCTTCAAGCACCTTTGTTTGAACTTTTTGTTGATTTTAGGATGCTTGGAAATGCATCCATAACATTTTCTCCCATTTTCATCTAAGATGTTTTCCTAGCTTACTACTTTTATAGGTATACAAACTCATGGATTAGCTATATTACTATACTATTATAATTTTTAATTTCTTCATCTTTTTTTAACCATACAAATCTAGAATTTCTATTATTTTAATATAGACACTATTAACTATTATTCTTCTTTTACTAATAAATTATTCTCATATTTTCTTATTTTTATATCTAAGCATAGATAGAGAAAGTTGTGCTATAATTTTAACGCTTGTGGGACCTTAAACATAGGGTAAGTGTTAATTACACTAGAAGAAAGGTCCTACCTAATGGAGATACTAAAAACACACTAATTCCCCAATAATGAACTCAATCTTAGTGAGGTAGTCATGGATGGAGGATCTAATAAAGGATTATCCAACCATGCATCCAAATACACAAAAAATCACAATACATCTCAATTGATATGATAAATAACATAATGGATCATATGGATTCATAGTCATGAATTATGGGATTCAAATATGAGGCCTTGGGATTCAAATATACATAATCAAAACTATGTGAATTATACAATTCTTAATATGATATTAAAATGCAATAATCTCATCCTACCACCAAAATTTCTAATCAATATGCAAGCTAGTGTAAGTTGTCTATTACCAACTACCAACTAATCTACTTTTAAATAACCTTGATTTATGTTTATATAGTGATCCTTAGCCTTTGGAGTTTTTTCATTATCCACAAAGTGGTACAAAGTATGATGCCAGAGGAAATGTGTATCCTAGTTGTGTGTAGATGGGAACCTCCTAGAATTAATGTGATGAGAAATTAATAATGGATCTAGATGTGGTTCATCTAATGAACCCTCTTAGGACCAATGAATTTATAAATGTAAACAAGTGTTGTAATAAGGATTGTACACATTTTACATAGTTAAAATAGTGAGTGTAATTAATACACCTTTAGGGTGAGAACCACACATCCTTATGATCATCTGATAACTATAAAAGGTCATAAAATTGAAAAAAAAATATATAAGATATATGTTTTTGGTAATGCAAGATTTCTCTTAAACCTTGGATTCTATTGCATCAAATACTTGGGGTAAATTGAAAAGGGAGTCCTAGACTTTTTAATTGCTAGTGGGAAACTAAAACAATCTACCTCAACCTTAAAAATCCATGATAAATATTCAATTCGCCTTTGATTTGATTTCACTAAATATTATTCATATTACCTACTTTTGGTACTCTTTCTAGATCTAGTATCCAAATTTTCATAAATCTCTACTTTACAATATTATGTGTCTACTTGTTTCTTTACCATTGTTATAACTTCATTTGACTCTGCATGATATTTATATTATTTTGTAACATTGAACATTGGTTATATACCCAAACATTTGGACAAAGCTACCTCATATGCATTAAATAAATAAAAAACTTAATTAGAATTATTTATTGTTTAAAATAACATCATTATATAATAATAAGAATGAGACGCCCACTAAATTTATTATTATATTTTTATATTTATTTTATCCCAATCTCACTTGTGTGTTTTCATATTATTTTGACCTCTTATCTCTAAAAGTAAGTTATCCTTATTCATTCATTTCGCATTTATCTTTATTATACTCAATTGTTCTTAGTGTTCATTTGATTTAATTTTGAACCCCCTTTTATATCCTAAAATCTCTTTAATTTTATTTAGTTTATCCCCATTTTCCTCTTTGTTAAGCCATTAAATATGAAGCCTATCCCTATCCTATGTAAAAAAATCCTATATTCTTCATAAAACTCTTTTTAAAAAATTATGATTTATTACCAAAAATAAAGTAGATTATAAAATGCATATATCAAAAAGACCACATTAACCCCGCAACTAGGAAAATACACATTTACAATCCCACTAAAACCACTAAAAAGGTTTAGCAAACAACTATATCAATAGACTTAATAGTTCACACTTAAAAGATCATAACAGTAGGAGATATATTAGATATAGATTAATATTCTAAATTAATTGTAGTATTCCATGTATAGTACTCCTAACAATTCCTAATTGTTGTTTTCTTTGTAATCATAACATTCAAAAGTGCATATAGTGGATACATAGTATTTCTACTATCATCTTAATCAAAATTCTATTTTTTTATTTTATTATCATCAACATTATCAATTATCTTATCATATTTATAGATTTTATAGTATTCATTTTGGAATTCCATGTATTACTTGATAAAAATATTATTTGTTTTCTTAATGTCATGAGGAAAAAATTGAGCAAATTTGATATCAAATTTGTACAACATTACTAAGCCTTCATCAACAATATTCATGAATCTCTCTTTTAAAATATGTAGGGTCATTATAACTTGTGAAGTAATAATATAATATATGATTTTATTAGAAGACTTTGTAAGGTGTCTCCTTTTGTCCTAGGAAACGTCCTCACTTATCCTTTTCCAAATAAACCATAAAACTTAGTAGAAAGAGAAATCCAAAAGAAATCAAACTTTGCATTCTATCCATAACAAAACCAAATAAAATTTCATTACACGGAAAGTTTTTCTAGTATCCCAACCAAAAATATTCCTCATAAACAATGACCAAACATTTTTAGCATAAGTGTAATAATAAATATGTTTAATTTTTTTAGGGACATTACAAACACTACATACCAAAGAATCATGAAAACTAAGAGAACAAACAACAATTTTTTAATTAGCATGATCCATCTAAAACAATCTCTCTTAGACTCAAATTTATTTGTATTAACATGTTTTTATGATGAGAGACTAAAAATTTGCATGAATATTAACATTTTAATTGGTTTTGAATGGGCGAGCACCTCTTAGGAGTCAATTAATAGCATGTCTAGTTAATATAATTTATATTGAAGACTTGGGTAGATCCATCAACCCATTGCAATTTGTTGGTGTGAATGGGGTTATTTCCTAACTAGTTATTAGTGAGGACCTATTCACATTATTATAAGTTTACTTAGGAGTTAAGTTTCTTAGTTTTCATTTCTAGAAGTTAGTTATAATGGGGGCATGTCTCATTATTTACTTTTAGTTATCTAGGCATTTAATAATTCTCCCATGCATTTAATATTTGCATTAAGAATTTAATTTGTGTCCTAGGTTGTTATGACTTAGTTGTCTCATATGATAGGATTAAGACACTTGTCATGATCTTGTCTAATACTATCTCTCTCCTTGCCTATATAAGCAAGGCTTCATATGTATATTTCATTCATCAAAATTTTATTTGAGTGTTGTGTAAGTCCAATTTATCATTGCAATCTTGAGTATTGTATATTGGCCACATCTTGCATCCATTGTTGCAATTTCATGTTCTTGCTTTCTCTCTTATGCAAGGTTGTTGTTGGATTTTACAAGTGATCTTGGAGGCTTGAGTCCTTAAGTGACTCTAACATGTTCTATGAGCTATATCTCAACTCCTACATGGTATCAGAGCTTTCGAGTTAGAAAAGTCCTTCTCAATTCTGAGGGTGATTCAAGATTGAGCTTTTGCAAGGTGTGTATTGGGGAAAAAATGAACGTCACATTTGCATTAGGAAGGCCCAAAAATCCTCATTTTCATATATAATACTTTATATTTTCATGTAGGAAAAAAAATCAGCATTTTCCGCGTGACTATCTTAAATTTGACGGCGAAATGACCCTCATAAAACACTATGTTAAATTTGACAGTCAAATGATCGTCATCTGAAATTATGTTAAATTTGACGGTCAAATGATCGTCATCTGAAATTATGTTAAATTTGACGGTCAAATGATCATCGCTTGAAATTATGTTAAATTTCGTGCTTAGTTGGTCATCGATATTTCTTGTCTTAAATTTGATGGCCAAACAACCGTCGGTAGGTCTCGCTCCATTTGGACCCCTTCTCCGTTGGTATTTTTTGTTTTGGAGGCTCATAACTTGGTCATACAGACTCCTTTTTTCAAGATTATTTTTATTTGAGGTATAATTTCACACTCTATGCAGTGGTGTAGTTGGTTTTTTAATTTTGTTGCCCGGTTTTTTCCAAAATTGCAATTTTTAGAGTTGTTGTCAAGTTGTTCTCATTTTGGGAACTTCTAAGGACCCACTCTCACTCATACGGTAACATTTTTGAGTGAATTTTTTTTTGAAAGTTTATAGTTTTTTGTGTACTTTCTATTACTATGATCATATTGATCTCATTCTTTGTAAAAAATTACTTTGAGGTTGAGGCCAAATTTGGCAATCTGTATGCACTAAGATCAAGTCCACTTCGCTATTTTTGCAAGAAAGTGGCACCTGCAATTACACTAATCATAAAGTGTCACAAATCATATATTTCTTGGGGGATTTCATGATTGAGTAGTTTGGGGGAGTAATCTTTTGCCTTTTTTGGCTTATGTCTCTTGATTGGTCTATTGTGTAACTAAAATTGAGGAATTTAATATGGGCATCAAAACAAATCATGTTGTAATAAGGTCAAATCGATGGAACTTTAAGTCTCGGTGAGATGGAATTCTAACACATTATAGGTGGCTTAATATTTTTCCATATCTCTATGGACCGGTTCTTAAACCTTCATCAAAATGGAAGAGAGTTGTGTGGGAAATGAAAATAGAACATATCGTGGTTGTAGTTGTGATATTGATACACAAGTGGCCATTGATGGTATTGAGATCATTCGCGACCTTATGACCTAATGTTGGGAGATGTATGGAGACTCGAATGGAACTCCATTCCCAAAGGATTTTGTTGTGGATTATCTTGTTCCACTTGCAATTTTTGACCTATTGATGATAAAATAGTTGAAACACTTGCTCATTGGGAAAGGTATGGTAGTTTTGATGACACAGAACCTTCTCCTTCTCCTCCTACATAGGCATCTATTGAGAATTCAGTTTCTATGGCTCCTAATCTAGATTTAGAGGGTTCATCTTCTTCATTTATGAGTCAACATATTTCGGCTAAGGACTCTTGTAATCTAGCATTGGCAGAATCATCTATTGTTCTTACTTCATCATGTTTTGAGGACACAATGGGAAATGATAGGTGTATTCGAATGACATACACTAAGATCTCATCTCCTTCATCTATTGTTGTACTTGAGAATGCTTGTGATTCCATAGTTTTGATTTCTTTGGATCAATGGAGCAAGACATATATCATCTTCCAAAGATGACTACTTGGGATGAGTACTTGAGAGACATTTTCGGTTTGTTTTGTGAGTCCCACATTTCAGATTTGGGAGACATCATTGATTGCATTCATCTTCTCTTTGATCAAGATGATCCTTCTTTAGTTGTTACAAGGGAACACTCTGACCCTCTTGTTCATTCTCTACATGATAATTCTTTGTAGTTTGACATGAGTGTGGATTCTTTTAGACAACATTTGGAGGAGGCTTCTTTGACAAATTGCCACATTGAGCCAAATTAAAAATGGCCAAACTTCACAATATGTCAAAAGAAACCCCTTATCCTTGGAGATATTGAGAGTATAAATGCCAGAAGACATAGAGATTTCTAGATTTTATAAATATGGTGGAAAAGAAGACCCTAGTAACCATGTCTCAACATACACAACCTTATGTAGTGACTGCATTTTTGAGGAGAAGCTCTTGACTAAAATTTTCCCTAGGTCCTTGATAGACATTGCCTTGGAGTGCTTTTATCTTTACCAAATAACTCAATTTGTTCATTCAATGAACTTGTTGATGTCTTTCTTAACCATTTCAAAGTGCACATAGGTCCCAAGATGACCTTAGTTGGTTTAATGAAATATAAGCAAAACAAAGATGAAAATCTCATTGAATTCCTAGCACAATACTAGTTACTTTACTCACAAATCAACATTAAGATTCTTGATGTCGACCTTCAAATAATGTTCATTAAAAATTTGCAAACCAATATTCAAGATCAACTTGGGATGATGAAATTTCACTCCTTTACACACTTGTGCACATTCTTTCATGACTATCAGAATTCAATTACTCACCATGAAGAAAAAACTCCTTCTAACCATCCTAAGAAATCTAAATCTATGCCCCATAACAATTTCCAACCTTTCAAGAAACAAAATAAGGGATTTTTACAACTAAATACACCTCAAAAAATTCAACATGTTAGCTTCCAAGTGGCTGCCATAAAAATGACAAATCCATATCTATTCAGGGAAAGGAGTAGATAATTTAACCCATTACCTCATACTCTTCACTCCATTATGTTGCAACTTATAAGTAAGAACTTAGTTACTTTACCTCCTATTAGAGCAATTGATATCACTAAGCCCTCACCTCCAAACTTTAACTCGAATTCTTTTGCCATTATCACCAACAAAATGGACACGATACAAAATAATGTAAGCGTCTTAAACATATTGTGCAAGACCTTGTTGATTCTAATCACATCCAAATTGGTGGTGTTAATGATCAATAAAATAAGTCTATTTCCCCACCCAACCAAAATCTGCATATCTTTACCAACCCCATGCCAAATCATAATGTCTCTTTTGTGAAAGATAGTGATACTAAGAATGATGTGATGAATGTTGATAAACTTGAAGATTCATATAATGATAATATGAGTGAAAATGAAGAATTATGATTTATGGTCAGATTCATTAATGTTCAACCTCCTAAGGGCTAAACGAAAATGCCCCTTGAAATTGCTTTCTCACAAAATGATATAATTAGACATGCACCCGATAGTCCTCTTTACATCGCCAGAATAATCAATGATAAGACTAATAATGGGATATTAATTGATCTTATGTGTGTAGAGAATGTGATCACTAAGGAATTCTTATTTGTGCATGAACATTATCAAGATTCATTTATGAACAACCAAAATCATGGATCAAAACACAATGGTTTTTCTTGCCCTATGATAGGTTTGATCACTCTTCCTTTAAAATTTGGATTGAAACAATTGAATGTCTCATTCTCCATTATCTTGTCATTAGACCAATTTTGTGTGAAGCTTGGTTATCTATGGCTACACTCCATGGATGTCTTCCCATCGGTAGTACATAAATGCTTAAAGTTTCCATTTGGCAATGACATATATACTATGCATCATAGTGTCTTTAATCTTGTGTCTTCCTGAGGAAATTTCCCATTATATTTCTTCTAGCCCGAACCTATGGAACCTATTAAGCCTCGTGAACACTTATTTTTCAAGTCTTATCAAAAGTTTAAGGTAAAGTGCATAGCACAATTATCCCTTAGCAACATGCCTCAACCCATGATTGAGCCTCCTATCATTGATGGAACCATGATTGAACCAAAAGCCCTTCCAAGTAATCAGGATCAATCCATGACAAATCCTTTTCCTATCTCCTATAAAATACCAAGAGATAAAAAAATAAGTCCTATTGTCCCTCCTAAAATCAAATAAGTTTATAAAGCTAAAGAGAAAGTGTTTGAACAACCTCCCATGGTTCCTTTCATTCCTCCCTTACAAGAAGAAAAGAAACCAATGGTTGATAAACTTGCTCCTACACAATCACAACTTGAAAATCATGCAAAAAGAAATAGAAATGATAAAGAGTGTAGGCATAGATGTTGTGCTATTTATCATAAGTTAAAAGAAGAGAAAAAAGCATAAAACCAAGATCAAAATTTAGCAAAGAATGATGATTCTCCACCTTCTCCACAAACAACAAAAACAACATGAAACTTCTATGGACATTGCCATTAGTCCTCCAATTGTGATTAACTTGGATAATGATGATGAGTTTTCTAATATTGATTAGGAAGTGCATAATGAGCTGAATTTATATTTTTCCTCTTCCCTGAGCTTAAATGATAACAAGTGTGATGATCCTCCTACAAAGAGTGACTCATCATGTGTTGAACTTGGTGATGCTCCTATTATGACACTTGTTGTTATCCCCTTGGCATGTTATCCACCTTTTTCATATGATGAACAAGATTGGGATGCAGATGACCTACTATAGGTTGACTCAAATGTGTCATACCAGTCTTTTCTTTTTTATTTGTGATTGCATGTCTGTAATCTAACCCCCCGTACAATGTTGCTTGGTGTGTCTTTATATGTGTGTAATCCTACTTTTAATGACCCTTGTCACTCTGTTGGTGCAAGGATACAAAGGAAGTGAATCCATGGTGAAATTATTCTATTTTTATCTTCATTCTTCTATTTGTCGTAACTATTTATCTTTTCTCTTGTCTTGTGTTTTCCTTTGGGGATGACACAAGGCGTCGAGACATTCAAGTCTCTTGCATGTTGACCCAAAATATTCTCCTTGTTTTCACTCTCTATGTGTCCATTTTCCTTTTTTCTTGTCATTCCATGAGTTATTTGGGGAATGATGACAATTTCAAGATCGATTATATCACTATAGAAAAGACATAATTTTGACCCCAAATCCATGGATCCCTTATGTGTTATCTTAAGATTGCATATGGGGGGGGGGGAATTTCTTTCATGGCGTAGCTCTATCTTGGAAACATATGTTTTACATAGATATTTTCAAATAAATCTCTCATGTATTGGTATTTATTGTGTTTTACTTTAAAGTAATTGCTCACAACATGGTGTTTAGCAATTTCTTTAAATTGGGGGCATGAGTGTCCCCACTCATTCTTTGCTTCAAAGTGTGGTTTTCTTACTTTGTTTGATGTGTCTTCTTGGTGGTGACATTAGGTTTGATTTCCTTCAAGAGTGAAACCTTTCTTTGCATATGGCATTCCTCTTAATGGTGATGTTATGAATTGCATTCCCTAAGTTGTGAATCTTTTATCCTCGACTAGTCCTCTCTTGGTGACATTAAGCATGATGTTCCCTAAGGTAATACCTTTCATGAACTAATTAAAACCACTTTGAATATCCTATTATATTTAAAATGGAAACCAAGCATAACACAACTTTCTTTCCAGTGGAGCCTTTATGTTGTTCAAATGGCCACCAAGAATAACACAACTTGCTTGCTAATGGAGCATTTTTCATCAGTGTCTAGCATAAAGCAACTTACTAGCCTTGTGAGAATTTTTGTGGTGCCTTATCAAATGTATTAGGATTCATAACTTTGGTATGGTTGACACATGGGATCCTATAGACCTGGCATGAATTTCCCATCAGCCACCTTTAGGGGTTCACCTAGTGGACAGTGAATTTCACTACCCCGTGTGAGTGTATTTTGTTTGCATAGTTGACAGTGGGTTTCCAATTGTGAATTTTTTTTGGACAAACAAATAGGGATTGATCCATACCTATTGGAAAAACATTCGATGATATTGAGAAAAAGGTGTCTCAAACTTACTGGTGTAAAAAGCATCGACTGAAGGTTCATTGGGTTGATAGGTGAATTTCGGTGGGACAAAATTGCTAGTCTCTTCGACATGTCGATAAGGTTTTGGAGTTCAAGCTTCAGGTTCATCAGGTTGACAGGTACATTTCAACAGTACTTAGTGGATAGTCTCCTCAACATCTCAATAGCTTCATCGAGGAGACATTATAATTTCAGAGGGAGCTATTTTGCAATTCCTTCAACATTCTGATGGACCATCAGGAGGGACATCAGAGGGACAGGTCAATGTCAGAGGGAGCCATTTTTTAGTCCCTTTGACATTTCAATGGATGGCGTGAAGGGAGTTTTCACAGAGATAGGTGGATATCGACGGGACCTAAAATGTGTTCCCTTCGATATCCCAATGGAAGGAAGGATCGCTTCATCAAAGAGATAGGTGGATGTCGAGAGGACAACTTGATTAGTCTCTTTGACATTATGATGGGACTTCATCGAAGAGACTTCACCATATCAAAAAGATTCACTTGGGAGTCTCTTCAACACTTTGATGGAATGATATACATATCACGGTGACAGTGGGAATTCAGAGAGACAGGGACTGTTCGGTTGGTATGGAAGTTGGAACGATGGTTTTTCTTGTTATGCTTGAGAAGTTTGTATAAATTTTTTAGCGCATTAGAATAATGTGATGAGAAGATCAGAGTGAATTTAATTTAATGCTATTGGATGCATTCTATGAGTTAACACTTGAAAGAGCATAGCTCTGTAACTTGTATGTAATATTCATTTTATTGTAATACAAGAGGTTTTTCCTTTGGTGTGTGGGTTTTTTACCGTAAGGGTTTTCCCATGTAAAATCTGGTATTCATTCTTTATTATCTATTTTTTTATTCATGTGTGTGCATCTTTATGTTTTATAATTGCGAGTTTTGAAATATTTTCTCTCTCTCTCTTGAATATTAGTATTTGGAAGGCGTTTTTGCACTTTTATTTCCTTTCAGAGGCTTGATCCACCCCTTTTCTCTTCACAATAATTTTGGAATTGTATGCTTTTGCATCTTGCCTTGATGTTGAATATTTAACATAGGCATGTATCTCTTTGTCACCATGATGTTGAATATTTAACATAGGCATGTATCTCTTTGTCCCTTTGTTGGTTTGCCATGATATCTTAGATATTAGGGGCTTGATCATCCTCCTTGGCCCTTTTTGTCTTATCTTTCCAATAATTGTACAATTAGACCTCTCTTGACACTTGTTTTACTATTTTAGTGTGAGTTTGAGTGTAGGGATCATACTCTCACTAAAGTGGGGGCTAAATGTAGTGTCATAAAATTTACACCTTTACATTTTCACACTATGTTTGGGTCCCCTAATTAATTGGACTTAATTAAGCCTCTAATTGCCCCAATTATGCATTTAAAAGCCTAATTAATCTTGATTCCTGAAAGGGAAACTTGTATTAAACAATTGCAATCATTAACTAAATTTCCTTAAAATTGGTGTGTCCTAGGTTTGGGGCGTAGGACCCATCCGCCCAAGTGCAAATGGGTCCCCCTTAAGTTTAGGACCCCAATTTTTAATATGTTTTTGGTGGAATTTTTATGATTCAAATCCAATTTACAATTTTCAGCCTTTAGTGTTTAATTTTTAAGAAATTAGAAAATTACCTATAAATACAAGGTCTTTTTATCAAATTCAGATCTAGATTTCATATGCAAGCATTCCAAGAGAAAATATTACTGTCAAAGGTGTTCAAGAGCAGATTTCTCAATGATTTTTTTTCAGAATTCAATATCTCAAGCATCATGTCAAATTTATCCTCATGCATGCATGTTTTTGGAGCTAACATTTTGATGTAGGTTTCAAGCATTCAAGTCAAAATTCAAGCATCAAGATCAACATCCAATCAATCCATTTCATGCAAGATCAAGACCTTGGAGAGATGTGTTAAATTTCAATCCTTCAAGGATCTCCATTCAAGGATTTGGTGAGTGACAACATAACATTTTTCATTCATCATTCCTTCCATTCATGTTTTATTTCATTTCAAGGTTCAATTACCAAAATGGGGTTTGACCAAGGAAAACCCCCATTCACCAAAAATAAACAATTTCCCCCTCTTTTTGTGTTTGCAAATTTGCAGGTGAAGAAGGATTGAAGATTAATCAAAAGTGCATTTTTGCAAAGTTTTCAAAGTTATCATCAAATTTGTCAAACCACAGAAACTCACTTGCAAAATTTATTTCTAACTTTCCAACTATGAAACCTAGAAGAATAGGGAGTTTAGATTTATGAGTAGAGGATTGTGAAAACAAATCTTGGATCCCTATAGCAAGACCCATTTTCCCTAGGGAAAATCTATCTTAGGAGGAAACTTAGCAATTATTTTTGGTGATAGGTGCATAAATTCATACCCATCTCAGATCTACCAGAAGTTTGTGGATTTTGTTAGATTAAGGTTTTAAATTGATGATTCATGTTTTACATTGCATAATTTTATTCATTTGGTATTTATCATTTATCTCCCAAAAGTGAATTTAGGCTAATTTACCTCATCCCTAATCATAAGGAAAACAACAAGATCTCCATCAAGGTTGACTCACCTAAGGTTTTGAATGTCAATCTTGCCCTGGGGGATCTCTTTTTCCTAATGAACTAGGGAAAAAACGTGCATGCATTATACCCATTCAAAACCTATCACACCTATTTCCTATGTTTTTGTAAGAGAGGTGGACCAACCACTACAAGGCCCCAGGTCACGAAAGGCCAAGAGCGGTAGGCTACCCTAACTTACCTCAATTTAAGGGATAGTTAGGATAGGCGGGATGAGAATGATGAGAACTATGAGGTCCTTCGATCACTCTACAAACCCGAGAGACGAAAGGAGACTAGGCGAGTCAATTTTTAGAGTCAACTATGTATCTCGTATAGATCTCTATCATAGGACGGAAGCACGATTATGGGATGACAAGATAGCATGCTAGCATCTCATAGGTACACTGGCGTTCGTACGACTAGAAAATCAAAGAGACCAGACTTAATCTCTACAAAGTAGACTAACATCCTAGTTACGAGTTTCAAGAAGTATAGAATAAGATTATGAAGTACGAAACATAAAGATGAATATGATAAAGGAAGTAGATTATCATAAGGATGACGAAGACGATCTCACACAATAATATTTTTGCCAGCTTGCTCTAAGATATCTCCACCTACACACAAAAAAGGGGGAAAATGTTGGGGTTGTTTAGGGGCCTGCCTCAGTCAGACCCTTGTTTTTGAGTTTCCACCTCCACGAATAGCCAAGTTTGCCATAATATAGAAATAAAGTGATGAAGAAGAGAATACAAGATAAGTACACAAAAGACACTACAAAATAGTACGTGCTTACTCAACCAAACAATAGAGAAGATGTGAGGAGCTTACCACCTTTGTCCAAAGTGCTCAAGGCTAGTGGAGGAGAAAGATGAGAGGAACTCAAGCCTCTACTGGAATGGTGTTGTCCAGTGATTGCTCTATTGGAGTGATAGATTGCTGCAATGAAGTGTGAGAATGTTGTTGCAAATCTTGTAGTGAATGCTCAAAGTGTGAAGGAATTGTGTCAACTTGTGAAGAAGCTCTAAAATGGAAGAGTGAAATGAGAATATGAAGAAGGAAGATGAAAAATGGTCATATTCAAGTCATCCAGCCGAAGAGGGGTGTTACACTTTGACTTCCAATAGGAAGTGTAACGTCTCTACAAACTCCAACCAAAGGAATCTGTTAAGGACATAAGTGCGCCGCATGGATGTCTACGTATTGTGTAGGTGTCCCCAACAGAAATTCCTCTACCAACACTCATAATGGACGTCAAATGTGATGTGAACAGCGGGCTTAGGTGGAATTAATCATTCGCCTTTTTTTTTCTAATGTGTAAAGGGGTGAAAGGGGAATTTTCATCAAGGGTGCAAATTCTCTCCTATACATTTTTCCCCCACTTTAGCGAGCACGGATAATAATGAGTGCTTTAGTAAAGTAGATTGATAGAGTAGTAAGGTTAGAAATGTATACCTAAACTGACGAGGAGGCAGATCATGGTCTGGCGAACTCGATAGTGCAAGATAGAAATTCATGGTTCTACAAAACTATGAAGCTGAAGAACGAAAACACCTTACAGGCTCATGAACCTGCAAGGGAGGTATCCTTAAACAAATCCCGCTTGAAGGAAACTCGGAAGGGCACCTTATAGACCCACAAACCTACAAGGAAAGGTATCCCCCAAGAACTCTCACATGAGGGAGATCGAGAAGAGGGGACTTTACAGAGTCAAAAAAGGTGACATGCTTACCTACAAATAGAACATGTCAGGAGGTGGTCGTGCAAGCCAATGAATAGACAGTCATGCATACCATCGCTAAGTTTTTAAGACTTTTAATGGGATCCCTCGAGAACCCTTCAAAAGGAAGAGGGGTCCACTCAAGGGACGTGTTGCTTGAAAGGTAGAGTCTAGTCAGGCTGCCCCCAAGCTAGGCATGAAGATGTGAAAAAGGTCTAGTCGGGTTACCCTTGATCTAGATGCCAAAATGTAAAGGTCTATTTGAACTGCCCCCGATCTAGACGTCAGGATGTAAAGGCTTTCGGAGGGGTCCCTTGGGAACCCAACGTGAAAAGAAAGGGTCCACTCAAGGGACACACTATTCAAAAGCTAATGCCTTCTTTTTCAAATCAATTCACCACCAAGTAATCCTTCTGAAAGATGTTCGCTTCACTAAGGAATTCAAAAGGAAGGATATGCCCCCACATGAGGGGAAGATCAAATTTCTTCCCACTTCGGAGGAAGGATTCTCAAGTCCTTTCTTTACAACCCCATGATGAAGGAAACACGTTTCGTTTGGATTTAAAGTTGAGAATGCAATTTTTATAAAGAACTGTGTGAAGGGTCTTAAGAAAAGATTCGTCCGATAATGAATGTGTTTTCAAAAGACCAAGTAATGTAGAAATGGAATTTTTGCACATGAAAGGGACAACTCAAGCAAAGAAGAGAGAAAGATAAAGAGCAAAAAAAAGAAAAGAGAACACAAACAAAGGGCACAAGGGGATTTGGTTTCATGGGGTCAAATCTACCTTTATTTATAAATATTAGGTAACTGCAGTGTGAGGCAAAAGATCATCAATCCCCAGCCAGATCAGGAAGAATTCTTGAAAGGAAAAGTAAAAATAAAAAATCAGGTCAACATGGAAGGAGGCCTAAATGCTCCCAACACTTTGCATCATCCCCAATTTTCTGAAAATCAATCACAAATATGGAAGAATGATGATACAAATAGAGGAAGGTTTACAACACAAAAACCATGCCTATATCCAAGCACTAATAGGGGTGACGAGGGTCATCTAGAACATATAGCGCACACACATCTCATATAAATATCAAGAAGATGGTCTCCCCTAACACTAGTCATCCAAGAGGTCGTCAACTTCCCACTCTAGATCATCATAGGGGCAAGGATGATGAGCCTACAATGGTGTAATGTTAAGGGGAGGATCTTTCGATCCTTCTGCAATAAGGGCTAAGGCAGAGGGACTTGTGAGGTCTCCATCACTCAGCTCTTGTGGTCCAACGTCAATGGCTTTGCAAAGATCACTGACAAGGTCAAAAATTCATCCACCGAGTATAACATGCACTAAATGGGAGTGTCATGTTTTTCCTCAATGAACGAAGGATTCTAAACCCGAGGTTCATCACTATGCTCATCTAGAGACTCGAGAATGGTGATAAACTCAAGGGAGGTCGAGACTGGTTCTGCTACTAGAACAGAACAAGTCAACGTAGGACCACCTTTCAAGGAAGATGGGGTCCTCTTACGCCCTCCATTGCTGGAGGGATCACTCTCTATCTTTCTTCATCAAAGGAGTTGAACTCCCCACAGATGAAGCAAGAAGGGTAGAGGGAGAGGATGAAAGAGTTGTAGTAGATATGACTGAAGTGTTAACCATATCCACGGGCTTTGGGAAAGGTGAGACATCAAAATTGAATGTCAACAAGGGTGGCTCCACTGAAGGAGCAATGAACACATGCACCTTTCTAGGTGCAAGTTCGCTCGCAGCGGAAGTCGAAAGTGATACAAAACTAGTTTGGATGGAAACAAAGGGGAGGAGAGAGGAGGTAGGTGGTCATGATACAAGAGTGATCATCTCCTTTTCCTTCCTTTGAGAAGTGGCCTGCTCATTTAGAAGAGCCTTTCTTTAGCGCTTGCGTTCATGTGCAAGGCAGTTTCTATGACTCTTCGCACTAGAGGCCGAAGGTTGTGAAGGAACGAAGGGACCCTGCTCAGTCATGAGTGTCCTCCATAGCCATTTCCAGCGGAAGGACAATCTTTTGGGCGGAAACAGGAGGAACCGACACAGAAGCAATAGGGGGAATCAGCTCCAATACCTCAGCAGTGGGCCTCTTCTCATTCACTTCTTTAGAAGCAGGAACGGTAGGAGGTTGTGGAGTGAATTCTCTTCATGAGCCTTTCTTTCTACCATATAAGTAATACCAAGGTCCGGGAGCCTCGGTAGGGAGATCCAATATCCAAATCTTGGGTTTATGCCAAGTAGGAATCATCAAAATCAGTGGGTGAAAGCTAGGCCTATTCATCCAATATGCCTCCCAAGAAAGAGGAGTAGATGAGTTAGCCCGAGAAGGAGTAAACTTCTCCTTTCCCTTTCTAGAGGAGGAGGCAGTTAGTTGCTCTGCTACAAGAAGAGTCAACTTAGGTTGTCCCTTACCTCTAGTTTTTTACTTCCAATAGTTCTTGTAAATTAGGTATGTTCTTTGGGGGAGCGGACCGACTGGAGTGGGCCAAAAGTGATCCAATGAGTATCCCCATGAGATACCATAGGTTGGTATCCAGTATCATGCACTACGTGCACAACACCTTCATGAGAAAACTTAAGGCACTTATGAATTATAGAGGCAATCTCATTCATGGAAGCTAACCAAGGTATACCTAGCTTCACTCTGAATAGGTCTAACTTGGGAATGACATCAAAAACCATGTCTACATTCCTAGGTCCTACCAGGATAGACAACATTATCAATCCATAGGATTTAAGAGAAAGAGCATCATGCGTACAGATGATGGATTTTTTTTTTCATATCCCTCCCTTTGCAGGGAGTTCAAAAGTAAGGTCTCCTCCATGATGACATTCACTCTACTCGCGGGGTCAACTAAGACTCTTGTCACAATGTTTCCATTGAGGCGAGCAAGAATGTAAATAAGATAAGCTTTGTCATTTACTGGTACATCTTATGAAGTGAATGTTACATTCAATGAACCAATCACAAGATGAGGAGAGGGAGTAACAGTAACCATGTTAACATACATCTCAAGGTAAGAAACAAAATCAAAGGGATCGATAATCATGTTAGCATAATGTGATAGAAACGGGTCCGAGTATATTTGCAAAGCATTATTAGCTTTCGCCATTGATTTGTTTGTATTTTGCTTGCTTCCATCAAGATGAATAGTACCATCCTCAATGTGATCCTGTATCTCATGACGCAGGTGCATGCATCATTCGGTATCATTTCCATTAACTTGATGGTATTGACAATAGGTATTTGCTTCATACCAGTTAGGATATGGTTCCCTAACTAGTTTTGGGGTGGGCAAGTTAATGATCCTATTCTTCAACAATTTATGTAAGATGGAAGAATAAGATTCTAATAACTTCGTGAACTTTCAGTCACGTTTGAGGTCGTTGTTGTCCACAACAACTACTACATTTTCAATGGATTTTCCTTTTCCATAGATTGATATAATAGACTTCCCTTTAGGACGGGAGCACGAGGAAGAACCCTCGAACTAAACCACCATCTATTGGTACTCCTGTAAACCTACACACAAATGTGCAAAAGAAGGGTATTTCATAAGGGAAAAATTCTCTTGCCAAGGCCTTTGCAAGTTCCCTATGAACACATTCTATACATCAAAGTCAAGTAATGGGTATGATATTTGTGAGAAGAGCACCTGATATCGCGTTATGAAGTCGGTAATATTCTCATTATCCCCTTGTTTACATCGAACAAGGTCAAAGAAGGTCATCTTAGGTATGATATTGGCTTGGAACTCTTCTAGGAACTGGTTCACACGCTGATTGAACTTAAAGATGGAATTGTCGGGAAAGGAACAATACCAGTCAAGTGTTGTATCCTTGAGTGATCGAGGGAACATTTTTCCATCAACGCATCATGATGGAATAAATATCTGCATAAGGTGTTAAAGGTGGACACATGTGTTTTTGGGTCCCCTTTGCCATCGTATTTCTCAAATTTAGGAATCTCCATCCCTTGTGGGAAAGGATTTTTTAGAATCGCTATCGACAGTGGGCTATGTCGGAAGAAGGGCTGGAAGATAGGCTGGGAAGAAGCCTGGGAGAGGTTCGCCTATTGGTTCTACATCTTCCCCATATTCTGAAGAAGGGTGTTCAAAATCAAGTCATTAGAAGATCAGGACTAGTAGAACCACCACCAGAGCCACTGTCGTGACCACCGCTGAAGCCACCACCAATGCTTCCACCATAGGTGTGACCTCCATCGGAACCACCACCACTTCCAAAGCCACTACCATGACCTCCATCGGGACCACCTCCACCAGTACCACCTCCGCTACTAAAGTTTCCACCACCAAAGCCTCCACCAATCATCTCATTGAATCCTCCTCCACTGGATGCGGCAGAAAGGGTGAAGTGAAAACCTAGAGGGTAATTGTTTACTTTGATAGTTTCAGAGTTTTCAGAAGTCGCAGGCACACAAGCTGAAGGAACCGTGTCGGCCATGTATAAGGACGTAGGAGGCATCGATACTTCCAATCGTCTCTCATGTTCTTCAAAGGGGCCACCTCGTACCATGTGACTATGGTTCGAAGGAGCACACACTTCGGCTAGAATAGTGAGAGTAGCCAGGAGTTATACACATGTTTGATCTTTTCCCACCATGTATCTTATTTCACTGATAACTTTAGTAGTCCTAGCTAGCTTTGGGTTTCTCTCCAGGTGATTCTCTAATGCACCCAACCCTTTGTTAAGACTAATGATGTATTCGAAAGGGATATGGAAGACTTCATGCTCATCTACGGATGATGAGGTTGGTGATGTTGGAGGGGTATGGATGCGATCGATTTCATCAAGGAATTAAGATTCGCCTTGTGACACATGCTCCTGCATAAACAAGCCAACCATAGAACCAGAGAAAAGACCAGTAGTGAAACTAGAAGATACCTTCTTCTCCATTGGAAGGTTTCACATAATCCTCCTTAAAATATTCCCAAAGCTCATGGACTGGGTTGTGAAGCTCATAAACTTTCACAACACACAAGAGTACCACGATCAAAGGGTATAAGAGAAAAAGCTTAGAACACTGACAAACGGGTAGACATTGGTTCACATCAGGTTCACCAAAATGTAAGAGAGGGGGACCAACCACTGCAAGGCCCCAAGTCACGAAAGGCCAAGAGCGATATGCTTCCCTAACTTACCTCAGTTTAAGGGATAGTTAGGATAGGCAGGATGAGAATGATGAGAACCATGAGGTCCTTCGATCAATCTACAAACCTGAGAGTCAAAAGGAGACTAGGCGAGTCAATGTTTAGAGTCAACTCGGTATCTCGGATAGCTCTCTGTCAAAGGACAAAAGCGCGATTCTGGGATGACAATGTGGTGTGCTAGCATTTGTACGGCTAGAAAACCAAAGAGACCAGACTTAATCTCTAAAAATTAGACTAACAGCCTAGTTACGAGTTTCAAGAAGTACAAAATTATATTATGAAGTATGAAACGTAAAGATGAATATGATAAAGGAAGTAGATTACCCCAAGGGTGATGAATATGATCTCACACAACAATATTTTTACCAGCTTTCTCCAAGATCTCTCCACCTGCACATAGAAAAAGGGGGAAATATTGGGGCTATTTAGGGGCCTGCCTCAGTTAGACCCCAATTTTGGTGTTTCCACCTCCATGGACAGCCAAGTTTTCCACAATATAGAAATAAAGCGATGAAGAAGAGAATACAAGCTAAGTACACAAAAGACACTACAAAATAGTGTGTTCTTACACATTCAAACAATAGAGAAGATGTGAGGATCTTACCACCTTCGCCCAAAGTGCTCAAGGCTAGTGGAGGAGAAAGATGAGAGGAACTCAATCCTCTACTATAATGGTGTTGTCCTTCGATTTCTCTATTGGAGCAATGGAGTATAGATTGCTGCAATGAAGTGAGAGAATTTTTCTACAAAGCTTGTAGTGAATGAGCTCAAAGTGTGAAGGAATTGTGTCATATTGTGAAGAAGCTCTAAAATGGAAGAGTGAAATGAGAATATGAAGAAGGAAGATGAAAAACGACCATATTTGGGTCAGTCAGTCGAAGAGGGGCATTACACTTTGACTTCCAATAGGAATTGTAATGTCTTTGTAGACTCCAGCCACAAGAATCTGCTAGGGATGTAAGCGCATTGCGTAGATGTTTGCGCATTGTGTGGGCATCCCCGACAAAAACACCTCTACCAACACTCAAAATGGGCATCAAATTTGATGTGAACAATAGGATTAGGTGGAACTAAGCCTCTACCTTTAGTTTTCTAAAGTATAAAGGGGTGAAAGGGGAATTTGCAGATCAAGGGTGCAAATTCGCTCCTATACAGTTTCAATATTTAATTGTTGGGAAATTAGAAAATCACCTATAAATACAAGGTATTTTTATCAATTCAATATCTAGAAGCAATGTAGAACAAGAAAGATAGAGAAAAATTATAGTAAATATTATTGTCAAGAGCATTCAAGAGCATATTTCTCAATCATTTGTCACAGCATTCAAGGTCTCAAGCATCATGTCAAATTTATCTTCATTCATGCATGTTTTTGGAGCTAACATTGTGATGTAGGTTCCAAGCATTCAAACATCAAGATCAACATCCAATCAAGCCATTTCATGCAAGATCGAGACCTTGGAGATATGTGTTAGACTTTAGTCCTCTAAGGGTTTCCATTCAAGGGTTTGGTGAGCTGCAACAAGCTAGTGTTCATTCATCATTCCTTGTTTTTATCATTATTTTATTTCAAATTTTAATTACCAAACCCCAACCCCACCAAGGAAAACCCCCATTCACCAAAAACAAACATTTTTTCTCCTCTTTATGTGTTTGCAAATCTATAGGTGAAGAAGGATTGAAGATTGATCAAAAGTTCAAGTTTGCAAATTTGTCAAAGTTGAAATCAAAGTTGTCAAGCCACGGAAACTCGCTTGCATGATTTATTTTCAAATTTTTGACTGTGAGATATGAAGAAATTGAGAGTGTAAATCTAGGAGCAGAGGACTATCAAAATAGATTTTGGATCCATGTAGCAAGACCCATTTGCCCTAGGGTGAATCTATCCTAGGAGGACACTCAACAACAACTTTTGGTGACTGATACACATCCACTTCCCCTTCTCATATTTGTCAAAAGTTGATTATTTTTATTTATGTTATGCTTTAAACTTATGATTCAAGTCTTACATTGCATAATTGGATTCATTTATTATTTTTCATTTATCTCCCAAAAGTGCATTTTAGGCATATTTACCAGGTCCTCAATCACAAGGAAAACAAGATCTCCTTTAAGTTTGACTCACCTAAGGGTTGAAATCCAATATTATCTTAGGGGGTCTCTTTTTCCTAATGAAATAGAGAAGATAAGTACATACCCCCATTCTATACCCATTCAAAACTCACCCACCATATTTTCCCTTTATTTCATTTTAGTGAACCCAACATTCTTGCACTATAAATTTTCTGATTTGGAGTCCATTCAAACCCTAGATCTAGGATTTGCATTATTTTGCATTAGTTTTCATTTCATCTAGGATTTTCAAAATTGCATTAATTTTCATCTCACATAGGGTTTTAGATTTTCATTTTACATTCTTTAAAATCTATAAAATCTATAAAAAAAATGCAGATTACATTGATTTTGCATAGTGCTTGCATATTAGTGTATTTTCAATTATTCACATTCACAAATTTGGTCAAAATTACATTTCAAAAAGTGTCATTTTTTCATCATTTTTCACTAATTTCACTTGTATTAGGACACCTAAATCTAGAAAATTTAATCACTGAAACCTCAGTCTACAACCTAAAACTAGGAATTCAAACATTAAGCAAGAAACACTCGTCCATGCTCATTGTTTGCTTCAAATTTTGGTCTTCTTAATTCATGTGATGTGCCTTCTTGGTGGTGGAATTGGGTTTAATTTCCTTCAAGAGTGTGAACTTTCTAGACATATGATAGTCCTCTTAGTGGTAATGCTATGGATTGCATTCCTTAAGTTGTGAATCTTTTGTCCTTGACTAGTCCTCTCTTGGTGACATTAGGCATGACGTTCCCTAAGGTGATACATTTCATGAACTAAGATAAACCCCTTTGAAGATCCTATCTTATTGCATCCAAAATATTTTCATGGCCACCAAGCATAACACAACTTGATTTCCAATGGAGCCTTGTTTTTCCTAAGTGCCTAACATACCATAGTTTGCTAGCCTTGTGACCATTTCTATGGTGCCTTATCAAAGTTATCAAGAGGTATAACTTTACTATGTTTGGTACATGGGAGCCTATAGACCTGGCATGAATTTCTCATCAACCACCCTTTTGGGGCTCACCTAGTGGACAACATATTTCACTAGCCCATGTGAGTATATTTTTTTTGCATAGTGGAAAACAGGCTTCCACTTGTGAATGTTTCTAGACAAACGGCTAAGGATTGATCCATACCTATTAGAAAAACAGTCAAGGCTTGATCTACCCCTTTTCTCTTCACATTAATTTTGGTATTGTATGCTTGTGCATCTTATTTTTCTACTACATATTTAACATAGGCATGTGTCTCTTTGTGCCTTTGTTGGTTTTCCATGAGATCTTAGATCTTGGGGGCTTGATCATCCTCCTTGACCTTTTTTGTCGTATCTTTCCAATAGTTGTGCAATTAAACCTATCTTGATACTTTTTGTCTACTTTAGTGTGAGTTTAAGTGTAGGGCTCATCCTCTCACTAAAGTGGGGGCTAAATGTAGTGTCAAAAAATGTACACCTTTACATTTTCACACTATTTTTGGGTCCCTTAATTAATTGGACTTAACTAATCCTCTAATTGGCCCAATTATGCATTTAAAAGCCTAATTAATCTCATTTTCCAATATAGAAACTTGTATTGAACAATTGCAAACATTAATTAAATTGCCTTGAAATTAGAGTGACTTGGATTTAGTTCCTAGGACCCATTCACCCAAGGGCAAATGGGTCCCCCTTAAGTTTAGGACCCAAATTTTTAATATAATTTTGGTGGAATTTTTATGATTCAAATTCAAATTGCAATTGTTGGCCTTTGATGTTTAATTGTCAAGAAATTAGAAAATTACCTATAATTACAAGGTCTTTTTATCAATTCAATATCTAGAAGAAATCTAGAACAAGCAAGAGAGAAAATATTATAGAAAATATTATTTCCAAGAGAATTCAAGAGCGAATTTATCAGTCATTTGTTGCAACATTCAATAACTCAAGCATCATGTCAAAGTTATCTTCATTCATGCATGTTTTTGGAGCTAACATTGTGATGTAGGTTTCAATTCAAGCATTAATATTAACATCCAATCAATCCATTTCATGCATGATCAAGACCTTGGAGATATGTGTTAGACTTCATTCCTCTAATGGTTTCCATTCAAGAGTTTGGTGAGTTGCAACAATCTAGTGTTCATTCAACATTCCTTCTTTTTATCATTATTTCATTTCAAGGTTTAATTACCAAAATGAGTTTTGACAAGGCAAACCCCCATTCACCAAAAATAAATATTTTTTCTCCTCTTTGTGTGTTTACAAATTTGTAGGTGAAGAAGGATTGAATATTGATCAAAAGTTCAATTTTGTAAATTTATCATCAAAGTTGTCAAGTCACGGAAACTCACTTGCAAAATTTATTTCTGACTTTCTGTCTGTGGGACCCAAAGAAATCAGAAGTGTGAATCTAGGAGCAGACTGTCAAAATAGATTTTGGATCCCTGTAGCAAGACCAATTCACCTTAGGGCGAATTTGTCCCAGGAGGACACTCAACAACAACTTTTTGGTGATTGTTACACATCCACTTCCCCTTCTCAGATATGTCAAAAGTTGATTGTTTCTATTGTTGTTATGCTTTAAATTGATGATTCAAGTCTTAATTTGCATAATTGGATTCATTTAGTATTTTTTGTTTATCTCTCAAAAGTGCATTTCAGGCATATTTACCCTATCCTCAATCATAAGGAAAATAACAAGATTTCCATTAAGGTTGACTCACCTAAGGGTTGAAAGTCAATATTATCCTAGGGGATCTCTTTTTCCTAATGAAATAGGGAATATAGGTGCATGCCCCCATTCTATACCCATTCAAAACTCACCCACCATATTTTCACTTTATTTCAAATCCTACACACCTTTAAAATGAAGCATCATATCTCTTGTGCTAATAATTTTTTTTAATTTAATGTCCTAGTATTCATAATTTGATCTTATGAAAATTTATCAAATCCTTTGTGAACCTTTAGATAATAAAAACCATTAGAGGATTTTTTATAATTTATTTAATTGGGTTAATGATGTTGTAAAGGACCACAAATGGGTGTAACTTCAATGATTATTAACTATTTTTCTATCTTGTGATGCATCATATAATTCAACTACTATAAATAGAGTATGACTTATAACCATATGAAACCTACATAAATTAGTATTTTAATGGTCAAGTCTACAATTATATTTATTTATAGGTTCAAGTTTTTTGTATTGTCTACTAGCTTATGTTAAATTCAAATACCTATGGGAACACCTTCTTGAACTCGGCAAGGCTCATAGTGAAAAATACATTTATCCACCTTTTTTTTTATGGAACTTTCTAACCCTTGGTTTGATCTTATTTTTATCCCTCTAGATTGAATAATCTGATCCTTACTCTTGAACTTGGTAGGGCTCATAGTGAAAAATACATTTATCCACCTTTTGTTTGATGGAATTTTTTAACCCATGGTTTGAGCTTAGTTTTCTCCCTCTTGATTGAATAATTTGATCTTTACATTTGGATATTATGATGAGTGCCTTAGAGTTGGGGCTATTTCAAAAGAAAAGCTCAACAAAAGTTACTATATCTAATTTTTTAGTGTGGACAAGGACCAAATGAATGTATTAATGATTGTGTAATAATATGTATTTCCTTGTACTCTATGTTTCATCATCCCTTATATGATCTTGAGTTTTGAAATATTAAAGGGATTGCTTAATCCAATTGATGATAGTATGTATCTCAACATTTTGACATATTTTATGGATCTCTATATACATGTGAAAAAAATTGAATGCAATCTAGTAGAATTAAATTTATTTAAATATGGTTCATCATCTCAATGTTCATACTCTTCAAAATTTTAAAATCCAAATGAATTTTTATAGGGTAATAATTCAAGGAAAATGTTAGTCAAGTTGATACCACTTCCATTTTTTCCTTCTTTCAAATAAAATTCTTATATAATATTTATAAAAGTACAAGGGTTTTTGGATGATACGCTTAAGAGCATATTGAGTGCTAATCTGATCAATATTCCTCATATTCATCCATTGGATTATAATAATCCACTTCTAAAAATTTATAATGAACAAGAATCTTGTAATTTCATAGATTTAAATGACATATACACAAGGATGCATGTTGTTAAAACATAAAATGTAAGATCTCATTAATAACATGATATAGGTTGAAGGTATTAATGATGGTATAAATCCTTTAGTTGTGCATACAAATAGGCATTTGGAAATTTATTCTAATCAATTTCCCTCTTATACCAACAATATTGAGGTTCAAATTAATATTTCTATGAATGATATGTATGAGGATGGTGATGGTATGGATAATGGTCATGTTGAATGTCAATGTTTATCCCATTTATGTACTTTTTTGGGTATAGATAGAATTGATGTTAAATCTTATTCTCCTACTCCATTGATTAAACTACTATACCATTGTATGTAGTTAGATATTTCAATTTTTCATCAGCTACTCAATTTATTATTGATCCAACATTGCAATATGACATTAGCATTGGAGAGAAATTATGCAATAATCATATTAGACATCGAGGGTTTATATTTTGAATATGGCTAATTGGATGTTAATCGATACATTAGGATGCATTATTATACTTTTCATAATAGGCCCCAAAGAACTACCAATCTAATGTCATGTGATAACATATTTAGAAGTTTTTATTGTATTACTTAGATCGTGGATAAAATAATGTAAGGTTGTTTCTTCTATTTTTCATCGATGTGTTAAATTTTTACATGAACACAAAATGGTCAAATTTGAAAAAACTCATTATAAGCTAATATATGATGTTATCCATTTTACATTAGGTATATTTATAAAACACCAAAAAAAATTATAATGAGAGGAATGATATTCTACATGATTTATACACTTATACATTTTGATCAATTCTAAAGAATTCAAAATAGATTAGACAAAGATTTTCCAAAACCTAAGGATCCTCAAGTTGTATAATCTATAGTTAATACGCATAAAGACCTTGATATGTGTGTGTCTTCTATTGATCCCCATGATGAACCAATAACTTATGTATTGAGGAAGGATACAAAAGAAAAATTAATACAAAAATAAATGTTCTCACACATGAAATAATATATACATTCTAAAAATGTGTTATGATACATCAAAGCCCATTTTTTTCTTAAAAAATCGCCATCAAGTCTAAGAAAGAATGGGTTAACAAAGAAATTCCTTATTTTCCACCATATAAAAATTTATTTATAAGAATTAACATTGAATTTTAAAGAACACGTCATAAAAAAGTAAGTCATGAAGAAGAAAATTCAAGAATCAATTAAGAATGTTACAATGACATACAATGGGATGAATATGCTCTTTTAGAGGATGATGATGATTCTCTAAAAAAATTCAATGATTCATGAGCATCCTTGTGTATTATATATTTATAGACATATATTTATATCCTTTCACTTTATCTTTCTATTCATTTTTTTACACTAACTTTTTATTATTATGCCTTATTTTTTGTGTTTTTCCTTTCTACATCATGTTTTATTACCCCTACTTAGAGAGAATATTTCTTATTTTACTTGTTACATTGGCTTCCATGCTTTCTTATTTTTCCTTCTTTACAACTATATCCTTACATCAATTACTTTACCCTTAAGATTTACCGTGTTTACCACCTTAATTATTCATTTCCCTCTTAGTATCCACATTTATGCTTACTATCACCTTGTGCATCCTTATTCTTATTGTACTCATCATTTTGATTGATCTATTATTGTCATGTTTTTATACCTATGATTTCATATTTCTAATTTTCATCTGCATGTTCACCCATGACCTAATGGTTGTGTTATTTTTATGCTTTGCTTCCATATTTATGTCTATTTATTTATCCTAGATATTTATGATTCTTATCATATATTATTCTTCTAATATTATATTGCTCATATCTTTTGATTGTAATTACTTGTGCTTTCATTACCTTGAAATTATCCTATCTATCTACTACTATGCGGTTCTCTATGCTATATTTTTGTCTCACTAATTTATCATGATTCTAGAGTTATCCTTGTTAATGTTGATTAAAAGAAGTGAAAAATACAATGATAGTATATAATTATGTTTCAAAATAATTTATTTTATGTGATAAACCATTATAACTGTAAAATAGAATATGGAGAAGCATATAGGAATTAAAATCAATAAATTGAAATTGAAAAGAATAGTAAATAAACACATGACATTGAATGTGTATGGAGAAACCCTTTTAGAGAATACTCCACTATAAAGGAAATTTTGTATTAATCAAAAAAACATATATTGGTGACTAGAGAAGTAGGACCCAAACTTCTAAAGCTAAATATTTTCCCAAATGTTAGAGGTGTCAATTTTATAAATAATACAACACATTTATGATCAAGTTTGGAAAAATAAGAACCAATTATTAAGGTGGGTAGGACCTCCTTCACTATTTTATTTTCTAGACTAAGTGGGGATTCCCTAAGGCACCGAGTTAGATGAAACTATAGGGAGTGGTTTATTTTATTTTAAAACCATACATGTTGCATAGTGTGCCCTATTTTTGTTGTCACTTCATACTTGTATTCTTTTTTGATAATGCAAGGTTTTTAACCTTCACTAAAATAGATGAATCCCTACCATGGAAACTTGTTTGAGCATATAGATATAATGACACCTATTTTTTATATATTCTTTCACACATGAAAGCTATAAATAGATAAAACAACACACCAAAAATGATGATGGTACTTAGTTTGTCTTTAATGTGTTGAGGTGATGGAAGGAGGAAAAAATGATAAAATATTTCATATATCTAGTTAGGCATTATATTTTTAGGTTCATACAAAAATATTTAAAGATTCAAACTATGTTGTGATACCTTAATAAAAGTATCATTGAAGAATATGCTTCTTAGAATACATAAGAAAACTAGGTTCTACACATGCATTCAAATAAATAATAGAATTTATAGACTACCAAATAATTCTACATAGAAATCCATGAATAAACATTATATTTCTTCTATTGTCTTGAAAATATAACATGTAAAATCTTACAAGGTTTTTATAGTCACCTATTTGGCTAACTAATCATAGATACATCTAGAAATGAATAAAATAAAAATAGAAAAAATCACTTGAGTTTGATTCCACACTTTATAATCATTCTTTAGAGGTTGAAATAAATTTATTACAAGTTTGGGATAAACCTAGATCATCACATTACCAAATTTTAAAACCTAGAGCTAGAAAATGGAACCTAAGGGTTTCCAGCAAATATTGTTTCCTTGTTTTCTCTACCAATAATCCTTTATAAAATTTCCGTTCAACCACCACCCTAATGAATATGAAAAATGTGTCTTTACACTCTTGAAAAATTTCCTAGTTTTGGGAGTTCCTAAGTTATAAGAAACTCTTGAAAACTCACAACCAAAGAGTAGGGCATGTAAATCTGCATTAAACCTAAAAATCCTTCAATTGGTATGCAAAAATATATTCCCATACTTATTCAAAATCTTTTATCTATGAATCACACCTAAAATCGTGGCCTAAGACATCTATTTTTACCTACAACTTGTATGGATGGATTCTCCTTTGTGATATTAAAGTATTCTCTACATAGATGGTGAACTAGCTCATGGTACACTTAGGCATAGGGAAATTCCTCAAAAAATATATATGTATACCTAGGTGTGAGAATTAATTTTGGTAGATGGATCATCTTGGAGTGGGGGTGGGGTAGGTGAAATAGTTCTATAAGGAGGGGTTTTGAGTTGAGATGAGCCTTTGGTGGGGTTTTGGGTCTAGAAGAGACCAAGGAATATGGAGAATTAGGCCTGAAGGGGCAAGGTGAAAGGAGTTGAGGAAAATAAGGGAAGTGGGTATGAGGATAAAGAGTGAAAGAGGGATAGGGACCTCAAGAACTAGGGTGATACCAGGACTAAGGACCTTGTAACTTAGTTCCAATGTTCTAGTTCCACCTTGGGACCTGCAACCCCCTGCTAAAATATATTAAAAGAATTTGTACCTTCTAAAATTTAAAATTTCTTTCTTTCTTTCTTGGTGATTTGTTGAACCATGGAAGAGGTTCAACAAGTTCACAAACCATTGAACTTGTCTATATTTTAAAATTTTCTACTATGCCTTGCGTCAAGCTATTAGGGTTTTTTGTAAATTTTAAACCTTTAAGGTTTTAGGGAATTTAGGAACTTTCGAGCCCCACAGAAACATGTCACCTTTGCATCCATTAGATAGTTTGTGTCTTATTGAACTATGTCAGAGGTTTAGGGATTTTAGGAACCTTGGAACTCCTTGACACCTCATCTTGTTTGCCTTCTTTCCTTAGCTTGTCAATGTTTTTGCCACATTATGAACCTTGTTTGGGATTCAAAGAGTTTATAAACTGAAACATATGAAAAAAAGGTTGTTAAAATGATATGAAATGGAGTGAAAATGGGGTTCCCTTCCAATCATAAACCCACATTTTCCTATTTTATTAGGAAAAAGGATAGTGCCACAAGAGATCAGAATTGATTTACAACCCTTAGGTGAGTCAAATCCAAGTTTTGGGACACTATGTGATCTCTGCTTCCTTATGATAGAAAAGTGTAAAATATGACTGAAATGCACTTAGGAGAGAAAACTAAAAAATACTAAATGAACTCAATTATGCAATGTGAAACTTGAATCATCAATTTAAAGCATAACACAATCAGAAACAACAAACTTTCAGTAGATCTGGGAAGGGTGAGTTGATGTGTACTAGTCAACAAAATTTATTATTGAGTGTCCTCCTAAGATAGATTCACCCTAGGTTGAATGGGTCCTACTACAAGGATCAAAAATCTGATTTCATAGTCCTTTTCTCCTATATCTACACTCTTGATTGCTCCACATCTCATTGTTGAAAAGTTGGAAATGAATTTTGTAGGTGGCTTTTTGTATCTTGACAACTTTGATGATGACTTTGACAACTTTGCAAAATTTCACTTTTGATCAATCTTCAATCCTTCTTCACCTGCAAATCTGCACATACAAAGAGAGGGAAATTTTGTTTATTTTTGGTGAATAGGGGTTTGCCTTGGTCAAACCTCGTTTTGGTAATTAAACCTTGAAATGAAATCATGATAAAAAGAATTAATGATGAATGAACACTAGCTTGTTGCAACTCACCAAACCCTTTAATTTCTTCCCTTGGGGGATTGAATTCTAACACATCTCTCCAAGGATTGTATCTTGCATGAAATTGTTTGATTGGATGCTAATCTTAATGCTTGAATGCTTGAAACCTACATCATAATGCTAGCTTCAAAAACATGCATATATGCAAATAAATTTGACATGATGCTTGAGATATTGAATGTTGATGTAGAAGATTGATAAATCTTCTCTTGAAGGCTCTTGACAATAATATTTTCTATAGGAATGCTCTTGTAAAAAAATTAGCATTTGAATTGATAAAAAGACTTTGTATTTATAGGTAATTTTCTAGTTTCTCGATAATTAAACATCAAAGGTTGACAAATGCAAGTTGAATTTGAATCATAAAAATACCACCAAAAACATATTAAAAAATGCTGCCCTAAGTCTAAGGAGGACCCATTCGCCCTTGGGTGAATGGGTCCTAGGCCCTAAACCTAAGACACATTTTCCAAGATGTGTAATTTGATGCTTGCATTTGTTTAATGTAGGTTCTCCTTTCGGGAAACAAAATTAATTAGGCTATTAAATGCATAATTGGGTCAATTAGAGGCTTAATTAAATCTACTTAATTAAGGGTATGCAATTATAGTGTGAAAATGTAAAGGAGTACATTTTTCATCACTACATAAACCATTAAACTCTTTGACACCATGTTTCCACTTTTATAAATGTCAATATTTTGGCTAGTTCAAGAACTTTAGAACTTAGTGACATCTTGAAAATGGAAATTTCCATGCCTTTGTCAAAGTTCACAAATTTTATGAACCTTGGAAATTTATAATGTTTTTAATGATACAATTAACACCTATTTATTTTATTTGACAATATCAAGAAATAATATGCAAGGGAAGTCATTTATATGAGGTGCAAGAGAAGGGAGGAAAAAGGGAACACATGGACTAGGGAGGTGGGGGAAACAAGGAGCTTGGAACTAGTTTTTAAGGTTTTGATTCCACCCAAGGGTCTACATGCAGTGAGAGAAAGAGAAGGCATGCAATAAAGAGAGGACATGGGGGATGGAGTGTTGGGTGGAATTGGCACTGAGAGATCAAGTGCTAAGGTCCAAGTTCCATATGTGAGCATAAGGCCTAATAATAAAAAGGGTAAAGAGTGGGAGTGTGAGCCTAATAAGGAATGAGAGGAGGGAAAATAATTTAGAAGGGAAATGGATGAGGTTCTGAGGGAAATTGGAACCCCAAGACCTTCTGCATAAGTGCACAAATCTAATAAAGGAATAATATACACACCACCACTTTATTACTTAGATAAATTTGACCCCATGAACATACCCTAAGAACTTTACTATGAATTTTTTTATAAGAATGCACCAATTGAGCATCCTTAGGAAAAATATAACATGTGGAACCAATGAAATATTTTTTGGATCAATTATTAGCGGTGGGTGAGATAGGATTAAACACATAAATGAGATTAAAGTAGAGAGCAATTTGACACATTAAAGTAGGGTGTCAACAAAATTGGTACATCCAAACTTCTCATTTCAATCTAACAACATTCTAGCAACACAATGCTTAATCTACAAAATTCCATGAAAAAACTATCCAAGGCATCCAATTATAAAGAACCAAAGGGGGGAAACTACAAATGGATTCCCAAAACCAAAATCACAAAAAAATATGGTAAAGCAAAAACTGAATGCCCCCTATGTGAAAAATATTCAATTGTTCCATGAATATCAATAATAATAAAAATATCTTTGATTCATGTGAAGATCGGGTACACATTCTAAGTGGTCAATTTATGTGGACCTCACCCACCATGTCAAAATATGCTCCACTCTCTCCCTATAGCACCTAGAATCAAGAAAGTATTCTAGATACTTTCCAAACATTTTTTAACTACCACTACCATAATCCATGCCCATTATTAATGCCACTACAACCAATATTCATGTTAATAAAAAGATATTAATTAATAAATAATTCACCCAATCACCCCCTAGGCATTCATGTACCCGTTCACAAGGTGTTTGAGACCAATGATAACTTTAAGAACCCGCCCTCGGCGAAGGTGTAAAATCTTGGTGAATGTTGTACACTTCTCGATAAAAATATTAATTTTATTGGTGAATTTTTTTCATTTTTCAAGAAAAAATAATCTCAATTGGCGAATCTTTTCTAATCGCTAGAATTCTATGGAAAATCTTGGTGAATTACAATTTTTTTTAATCCAATAAAATATTCTCATTGGTGATTAAAACTTTTTTTCAAACCAATAAAATATTTCCATTGGCAAATAAACCTGTTTTCAAAAAGGAAAAATATTTTTGTTAGCGATTAAAACTTATTTTCAAACCAAAAAATATATTTCATTGGTGAATTAAACCTATTTTCAAATGAATAAAAAAATTTGACGAATCAAACATAATCTCAAACTGATAAAAAAATTTAGTAGTGAAATAAACTGGTATGCCAATAAAAAATCATACTGTGGTTGGTGAAAATATCAAATTCTAGGACAAATTTTCCGCACATTCAAATTCCTTCATAAAGTGTCCGAAATGGGGACAAGTGTCAACATATTTATTATGTCTGAAGCTAGATGTCAGCGCAAAATAATATAACCCATGACTGTTCTATGAATTTTCGATGGACGGTTGTAGTTGCATTCTTGAAGCAAATCTTTGAAGCACTCGACTTGCAAATTGAAACCTCTGGAATAACACTAGATTTCCAAAAATAAATGGTTGAAATTTTATTACTTATTAAATCACTTAAATTCAAGACAACCAAAATAATATTGTATTGTTGATTGGCTACCGGTAGTTGAAGGTCACTTAATTTATGACTTAATCCTTTGGAGTCATCATGGTGATCGGCTCCTCGACCTAGGAAAACAATGGGTTTGAGAAATGAACGGTCAAGATAGGGTGACATGGGTCAACCTTGACCTCTCCCCACCAGCTTACAAAGGACCCACCTACATCTCTCATCCCTCAATGGGGAGGTGGGGAACTACCACCTGGAATGATCAGAACCAGCGAAGGAACTATAGCAAGGTGCAAAATATTAAGGAAATATCAAGGAACTAGTGTTAAAGCCTCCACTACTAAAGGAGCCTTTTAAGCACATGTTTTAAAGGTAATCAAGACATCTTAATCTGGTTCATCCATCTAGTCTGAGGGCTATGCACAGGTGAATGGTCTTAAGGTAAAGATCACACGGATGTGAAGTGCTAGATTTAATCTGGGCCACTCCCTGCCTCCTTGTTGTTGAAAGTTGCACAGGTTAAACCCAATGGGGAAGCGGGGAAGCCGAAATGTGGATTTTCTTGTTGGTAACTTGGAATAATATTGTCATAATTTTTTTGAAATAATATTTTCACATCGATGATTAAGGATTCAAGTGGTGATTTGAATGTTAATTGTCACATCAATGGTAGTGGTGAATTAAATGTTAAGTGTGAGTATTTGATGTCATTTTCTTTGTTCTAACTTCTATATATACTTCACCAACTTGATGTTCTTCATATCATTTCTAATATATTTGGCTTTGATTTATTTATTTTCTATTCTCAATTTAACTGTGATATTATGGAGTCTTCATGGCGTGTCATGCTACCCAAATATTTTTGGGAGAAAAGAAGGGACAATGCATATGATAGATGAAAGTTGGGTATGGTTTTTACAATTCCTTGTGTGCAGTTTGAGGATGATATAAGAATAATTGTGAGTAGGGAACGGCTTCAAAACAACCCTTGTGCTCTATATTATGAAGTAGCTTCGGATTTCTTGTCCAATTAGATGGACATTTTGCTCAATAAAGATTTGGTGAAGAGGTTGGCAATATGTTATTTGTAGCCTTTCATTTACTCTATTTCTTTGTTGGAGTTGGCACTGGAGCATTACAATTTTGAAAGTGGGTTAGCGCATGTTGGTGGAATCTTTCAAAAAGTGGAATTGCATGCTTCTACAGTGCAACCTCTTTCCCTGGTTAATATGATATGGGGTCTACTATGTGATATGAAAAATGAATCATTAAAGAGTCTGGAGTTTTGGAGGAAGGTTTTGGGTGATTTTTTTTCTTCTTTGTTGTTACTTTGTTAAATTTGATTCACCTTCTACTCAAAAACCTAGTTGATGGCCTTAGCTAATGTTACAAAAAAATTTAGTAATAAATTGTGTGAAGTGTCACGTATCTATATTTTATTGTGCAGCATAACAATTCTTTTAATATGTATTTTGTGATTGGTTTTTTGTCACGATTAGTGGCTTTTTGGCCAGGTTGGCTATGTACTTCAATCTTTAGCAATAGCTACTTAAATTAAAATAATTTTCATGGCTCCATTCTTGTAAATTATTTTTGCTTTGATCAATATAAAAATGTGGCTTTTAAAACTAATAGTAATTATCAACATATAGTTCTGATCATAAGTGAGTGAAATTTATTATGACTTATTAGTGGACATTGATAATGATTAAGGTAAAACAAGCCATTTAATTCTCTCTTTTCAATGTGTCGAATTACTCTACCTTTCATTTATTCAATTCTCAATCTTTTTGAAGTAAGTGTGGTTGTAGTACTACAAGCGGTGGCACAAATTAATTCCATATGAACATCTAAAGTGATTGATTGGATAGCTTTATATTGAAAACTGCATGATGTAATGTAGAATCGTAGATAATGATGTCATTATTCCAGTGATCTAGTGAAATAATATTTGTAACAATTTCATATCATTTGAGTGGCACTGGTGATTTTGACATCTTTTCATCTTGAGGTACAGTTTGCATGAAGCCAGACGTCAATCAAATTAAACATTTTAATTATACATGTAAGGCTTAAGTTACACGAATTTATTAAGTTGGTTTTTTGGTTTGTGTGAATCGTGATTATCATTATACCCAACCTCACACATGACTCGACTCATAAGTAAACAAGGATCAGGCAGGTAGTAGCACTGGTGGGCCATAAATAGGGATAGTGAGCACAACTGAAATCATTCGTTGAAGGCTAAAGGCTTTATTATTGAGTGCGATGTTCTAAATTGTCATAAGGGTTTTCATTTTGTAGGGTTAATAAGGATTCGGGAAGAAGATTATGTGGTATTATTGGGGATACTCTAAATTCTCCTACCTCCAATTATGTAGTTACAGAGTAAAAGACCAATTTCCTTCAAGTTCAGAATGGGTAGAATTGGAAAGAAGTTGATTTGCTCACCTAACTTTTGAGGCAATTTTTGAACCAGGATGAGGAGCTCTAATGGAGATAAGTGTTATCCTAGTGCATGGAGGTTGCATGCAAAATATGGGAGCAATTTTACTACCCCTCATCTTCTACATGACTCTGGTTTTCAATCAAAATAAATGCATTTTGTATCTTCACAGCTCCCATTTCCCAAGCATGGTTCACCAAGAAAGCCCCATGCATTTGTATTTCTAGAGCCACATTTTTATTTGAGAGTGCATGGTTGCCTAAGCAAGTCTCGGGCATTTATTTTCAATGCCCATGGTTGACCGGATAAGTTCCATGCATTTATTTCAGAGCGTATGGTTGACCCAACAAGTCCCATCACCATGCATTTATTTTTAGAGTGAAATTTGTATTATGTTGTCACCAGCAATCCAGAAGAAGCTTGGTTCTTACATTTGTATTTGTATTATTTAAATAACATATGTTATTTATACAAAGCAATGAGAAATCTGAAATATCCTCGTTTGTTGACCCTCTCACTTAAAAATAAAATCACTTAGCACCTAGCAATAACAATAAGAATCAAAATCTAGGTAAGTGAAAGATAGAATTCCTACGACTACATTTCAACTTTCATCATTTCTTAAAATCTTTTTTTTTTCATTTGTCAAACTTTGAAGTTTTGGTTTAGGGTTGAGAGACTTAAGAACTAAGAAAAATTAAGGAGGAATAAGAGGGAATTCACAATTTCACATTATATAAGCATGTCTACCAATAGTACCACTAGAGCAAAATCAGATCAAAAAATACATTATGCAAAATTTCTTAAAACCCTGGGTTTAACTAATGAATACCATGATATTTATGATCCTAAAATCTATGCTAGGCATACCTCAGAACTTAGATTTTCATCTCAGAATAAGGCTGCAAATAAAATTCTAGTTAATAGTAACAATGCACCATGGGTAACTAGATTAGGGCGCATGATTTTACATGAGGTTTTCCCTTGCCCAAAATTATGATGATAACAAAAGAGCATTTTTTTTTTTAGTCAAAAGGCAAACAACCTGTATATATATACATTATATAAAATAAGAAGCTTACATATTTGCAGAGTTCAAATTCTAAGATATATCTAAGCATGTTGACTATTCAAAATTCAGCATATTTTTCCAATACAATTATTAGACTACCTTCAGATAACCACTTCTACATTATAGAACTAACCATACTATTACCCCAAGATTATCATGACTAAACCCTTACAAAAAATAGATATGCTATATTTCAAACCAAAAAATCCCACAGACTGCAGAAAGCCCTAAAATACTAAACTATTGTTTCATAGAATCCCTACCAAGTACTGAATTTTCATCATGCATTTCCATACCCTCTATCAGCTGCAATCCTCTTTCGAACAATCTTCTCCCTCCATTCGATGCACTTGGAACCTACATACGTCAAACCAATGTTGCATTGGTATTGTTTGGATTCATCTGATAGTTGCTTACAAGATGAACATTGTGTACAATTTGCACATATTCTTGGCCACGAACTGGAGAATTTACCCTAAGTTGCAGGTCCAACTGAAGACTGTTACCTATGGGAAGTGCAACATATGCTCGAAGAAATTTTAGAGCATAATACTTCTCTTTAATGTCAATCTCCAACATAGGGCAGACAAACCAATGGTTCTTCCTCAATGCTCGCATGAGAATATTGCCATTCTTGTACTGGAGGGCCAGCCTAATGGCATCAAATGTTTCTTCAAAACCTCAGCGACACTACAAATACTCCCTAGGAAATAAACCATCGATATACCCTTCCCCATTAAAGATATTATATTATTGCACTACTCTAAGTATGGCATTATCCAATAGGAACTAAAAATTGACAAGCTTTCTGGCGAGTTCCTCAATTTCACACAAAGATTGAACCAAATCCAGAGCATTCGAGAGGAATATGGATATCACCTAAGATGGGAAAAGGAGACGTCGAGCTCAAGGGTTGGTAACATCAATACCCAATACGGTTCGAATGCAGTCCTCCACTCTAGCACTGTCCACTTTGAACATCTTCTTGAGAGCATCCTAAGTCACATACTCCTCAATTAGCTTTTCCCATGGCTTGATTGGTAAGGACTCCTTGAGATTCCATGGTCTAAAATCCATTTCGTTTCCTCCTTAATATGATTCTTCGACTTCCTGGTTGTTGCAACCGACAAAGCTTTCTGGAGCCCTCCTTGTTCTGAAATTGTTTTGTACAAAATGAATTTTTGATTGCCTTTTTATTGCCATCTTTCACCAATGACATAATGTATTGTCATGATGAACAAGACTGTGGGGTACTGAGCATTAAAACCAATCCATCTCACTTAAATGTTGACTCATGTAGAATAGAGACCAAAATATTTGATGCAAAAAATTGCACTTCAAACCATGATTATAATGTACCTGCAGGACATAAAAAATGTTAGGCCAATATGAGGAATGAAATGATGTGACCTAGGTGGAATATATGATCAATTTCTAGCCTCATCGAATGATAGATGAATTTCCTTTGAAGCTGATGCAAACACCCACGTGATATAAACAAGCATCATTACAGTGTAAGCCCTTGTATCATATGTCTTAATTCCACCTCACTATTAATTTTTCCATGTCATAACTACGATGGATAATATCTTGCAGACAAATGAGAGATTGTAATCCATTTCGGTATCGAAACTATTTGTGCAGCCTCAGTTAGATATATTTTAGGAAATTCTTGTTTTGTTCCTTCACTAATGAAGTTAGGGGACACTTTCACTAGCTATAATTTCCTTTAATTGTGGGAAATCCTCCAGAACCTGATATTATCCAATAGAAATAATTAATTTTTATCACAATCCATATTTACTAAATAGTCTACAAGTTTATTACCTTCTCTATATACATGTGAGATATGATAACTTTCAAATTCTTCTAAGAGGTTCCATACGATCTGGAAAACATATCTTATAGACCAAGTGAAGCAAGATTTTTGTTTGCAGACATTTATCACTATTAGAGAATCACCCTCTACATGAATGGCTTTAATCTGAAGTTGTTTTGCAAGTAGCAGACCTTGAAGTAGTGCCAAAGATTCTGCCATATTATTTGACCCTAAGGGAAGGATTATTGATTTAGCTACCTTGACAATCAATTTTGAGTCCCTAATGCAAGCTCCTACTCCAAAAATGCCAGGATTACCCCTAGAGGCTCCATAAAAATTTGGTTTATAGTATCCTTCCATTGGTGGAGACCATTTAATTGTACCCCTATCTACCTTTGGAATGTGAGGATGCTTCATACTACCCTTAAATGGTAGTACTATATATTTCCAATTGTTCAAAATGTTATTATCCCAAGATGAAAATATTGCTCCCAAATTTTTATGTTCATGAACCCAGGAGTTTACTACTTCTAAAATTGACTTTTCTAGCAAAACTTGAACATTTTGTATAGAAGATGAAGACTTTTTGAATATCTATTTGTTTCTCACCCACCATATAGCCCATACTACCAATGTTGGGATATATTTCCAGATGCATGCAAAGAATGAATTCTTGTATAATACAGGCCATGTAGAAAATAAATCCCAAACTGAGTTTGGTAAAGGAGAAGAAATTCAATTTTTCTAGAAAAAATAACCAACAGGACTGAGCAAAAGGGCATTGTAGAAATAGGTGATCATGAGCCTCAAGAACTTGATTACATAATATACAATTAAAAGGATCCACAATTCCCAATTTAGCTAACCTTTCACTTGTTAGTTCTCTCTTTCTTATTGCTAACCATGCAAAACTGTTTGCCTTTGGTAAGACTACATTGTTCCAATAGAAATAAAATGCTCTTTGATATTGAGTGGTGTCCCCCCTGCTAATAATTTCCTTGTACCCTTGCTCGATTGAATAAGAACCTATTTTCGATGGATCCCATATTATCCGATTAGCCTTCCCAGATAAGAAAACTACTCTATTATTCATGATCTATTTCAGCAGATCTTGTTGATTTTTTGGTATGTTCCACTGAAAACTCTTTCCACACTACTCTCCCTAATGAAGGCTCCATTGACTTAACATAATCTAATAGCTTTGTTCCCTGCATCTAAGAAAACACTGGGATTGTTGATTGCATCTCTTGACAGTTTCCCAAAGGTGAATGACCATTCCATGAGTCCCTCCAGAAATTAACCTCATCTCCCTTATTGACCTCCCATAAAATATATGAAGTAATCACCTTTCTTCATGATATCATGAAGTTCCACATAGTTGATTCTTGAGGAGGATTAGAAACTGTTAAAATTCTCTTAGGATCGCTGCTATCAAGATATTTTTCCCTCATCAAGGAACACCATTTTGATTTTGATTTAGTGTACATTTGCCAAATGAGTTTTCCACCAAAAGCTTGATTACGTTTTGATATGTCATGCAAACCCACTACTCCTTTTAATTTTTCTAATGCCATACTATCTAATGATATTAGAGGGATTTTTTTGGTGTCATTCATATTACCACTCCAAAGGAAGCCTCTTATAATTTTCTGAATTTGGTCTACAAATGACTTAGGTGCCCTTAAAACTGAAATGAAATAATTAGGTATTGCAAAAGGAACGGACTTTATTAAAATAAATTGACCTAAAAAGGACAACCAACGAGCTTTCCAAGCACAAATTCTTTTCTTTATTCTCTCAATGATTTTCACCCAGTAAGTTGGTTTGTTGATTCCCATGAAAAATGATAAACCTAGATACTTGCAAGGAAAATCCGCTTCTTGGAAACCCAAAATTCTGATAATTTTCCTTTTTGTAGCATCCTTAGTATTGAAGACATAGATTTTTTATTTTTGAGCATTAATTCTTTGCCCTGATACCAGTGAATATTTGTCCAAAACCTCCTTTATTTGTGTAGCTTTTGTAATGGATTCTTTGCCATATAATATTGTATCATCTGCAAATAAATAATGAGTGACTGATACATCCGTTTGTGGGATAAGGATACCATGCCATAAACCCTTGGATTTATTCTCTTTGATAGCCTTGCTTAGAGCCTCCACCATGATTATGAAAATAAATGGTGACAAAGGGTCACCTTGTCGAATACCTTGCATTGCCTTAAAGAATCCACAAGGAGAGCCATTAATTCTAACTGAAAAATGTGCACCTAATAGACATGATAGTATCCACCTGCACCATTTCTTAGAGAAACTAAACTTATCCAAAACCTTAATAAGGAAGTCCCAGTCCACTCTGACATAGGTTTTTATCATATCTAGTTTTATAATAAATGATGATAGCTGATTTGATTCGATGGAGTGGAGTACTTCATGTGCTACTAAAGCCCCTTTTTTCATCTCTCTTCCCGAGAAAAAACCTCCTTATTCTTGAGATATGATTTTTGGAACTAGAAGTTGCAATCTCAATTAAATTTCCTTAGTAAAAAATTTGTAAATTGTGTTGTAGAGTGAAATGGGCCTGAAGTTTGCAAAAATTTTTGGTTCCTTTACTTTCGGGAGAATGGAAATATTTGTGACGTTGAAATTTTTTAGCATTGTTCCTGATCTGTGTGACTCCTCCAGAGTTGAAAGAAGGTCAAAACCCAATACATCCCAGCATTTCTAAAAGAATAGAGCTATGAAACCATCTGGTCCTAGAGCTTTATATGGAGACATTCAAAAAACCACTTCCCTAAGTTCCTCTAATGTGAATGGTTTAAGTAATGCTTCATTGTCACTTTGGGAAATTAGATTTGGCACTGCAGAAAGTAAAAAAAATTATTCTTGGCTTCCTTGAGTAGGACGCTTGAGCAGGGCAAGGAGGTCCATGAAAAATTTCACTCCCTCTTTCTAGATTTCTTCTGCATTGATTATTTAATTTCTTGAACTTATATATTGGATGGAAAAGATTTTTTTTGACACTCTTATGTTGAGCAAAAGAATGGAAGCATTTTGTATTGTGATCCCCATCTTTCAACCATAATTCTCGAGATTTTTGCTGCCAATACACTTCTTCTCATTTGCCCAATTCTGCCCACATTTTTTGAAGCTCCTTCTATTTTTCATATGTGATAGCATCCATTCCATTCTGACTAATGTGCTCATGAAGATCTACCAACTATTTAGCTACCTCTTCCTTCTGAGAAAAAATATTCTTAAAAGTGCTCACATTCTAATCCTTTATATTTCCCTTAACATATTGCAGTTTTTTGAAGAGTTGGGAAATTTATGTTACATTTTGAATTGGAGTACTTACCCACCATTGTCTTAATAGCAATATAAAATGAGGATGTCTCAGCCACATCTTCTCAAATTTGAAGGATGGTTTATGATTTGAGATTCATGTTGGCCTTGTTATGGATAACAATATGGCATAATGATCAAAATCAAGGAATGGAAGGATTTAGGAAGAAAAAATAGCAGATGAACAAACCCAATCTTGAGAGACTAAGAACCTATCTAGCCTTTCAGCAATCTGACAGAAGTTTCTCCTGCGATTCATCCAAGTGAACTGTCCTTTCTTTGGAAGAATATATCTCAATACATTATTTGATATGAAGCACCCAAAATCTATAATTGTTTTTTTGTGGCGGGAAAAATCCTCCTTTATTTTCATTCAAAGACATAATTGCATTAAAATCCCCTACAACAATAACCTTTTGGTTTCCCAGACTTTGAATTAGAGTTGTCAGCATATCCTAAATTCACTTTTTATCTAATGTAGTTGTTGGGCCATAAACACTAATGAGCTTAAATTGAAGATCGAAATTGTGTACATTCATAAGCTGCCAATTATTATTAGAGCTTAAAACATCCATTGTGACTATCCTTGGGTTCCATAAAGATATTAGACCCCCTAAGGCCCCTTGGGCCGGCACTGCAACATCTTTCCACTTGTTCCATTTAGAGACTGTTGAGTCAAATACTTCCTTTGATAACTTAGATTCTTGAAGTAGGAAAATTTCTGCCCCACTGGCATCTATCTGACGCTTGATGCAGGTTCTTTTGTCAAGGGCATTAATGCCCCTAACATTCCATGATAAAATATTCATTACACACGAGGAGATCAACAAGCTCTCCTTAGTCTTTTACTGATTGAGAGACTCTCATCTAATGTAGCTTGCAATCCTGATTATATTTCCTCTTTTAACTTATCTGCTTTCGATTTCCTTCCTCTTTTGGTTGGAGTCTTTTTAGCTAACACCTGAGAAATAGGTGTTTGGGCTAAAGATAACTCTTGTGAAAAATGAAAACCAGCTTCTGTGTCTAACTCCACATCACACTTTTCTTTAGTGCAAACCTCATTACAATGGAAATCTAGCTACACTATTTTTGCTCTTGAATCCTCACCCTCATGTATTATTTCATTTGTTATCTCCTCAAAGAGCTCATAACCTATGGATTCGAGCAATTTTTGTGTAATATTATCTAGTTTATCATGAGAGATTTGGTCCTTAGGCTGAGGGTCATTAGCAAGCCTATACAATTTATGCTTCTGATACTTAGGAGGATAAGGATTTCCCATAATGATTATCCCATGTTTTGGTTGTGATATTTCTAATTCATAACAAATACTTTTTTCAGGAATCTTCTGAGGATTCAAGATCACCATAGGAAAAGATTGACCCATTTCCATATAACCCTTGGCAGAGTACAGTACAAAGTGGATAAAGTTCTGAAACTGGATGAGTGAGAAGGAAAACCTAGACAATGTAGAGGTTTTTATATCCAAGTGATTACTCTTTCTGCAAATTATAAGGGAAGAGCCTTCCCTCTGTGAGTTTTTAGTTTTTTCCTCCAGATTTGATTTCCCCTGAGATTGCTTGCCATGATTCCCCCTTTCTTTGGAAGCATGGTTTGTGTTCTCTAGGTTATAGCCTTCATCATTGAAAGATGAATCTTGACTTATCTACTCTTGGTTGATCATTTTTTCTTCCCTACCACCAACTAGAGCTTTTTGTGAGTCCCTTCCCTTAGAGGATTTATCAATACAAGGGCAATCAACAACCATATGTTCTAAACTATGACATGTAAAACAATAGTTTTGGTTGTTTTTTATTATTATCTCTTGTTCCCAAATTTCATGTTTTGATTTAATATCTATCTGATTTTAAAATGGTTTAGTGGTGTCCAATAATATGCAAACCCTAACTGGCAAGGATGGGTTAGCAAAACACTCCTTGTCATGCTTGATAAAGATCCCTATTTGGTTTGCCATGAATTTTATTAAGTTTAGCTCTCTATATTCAAGAGGTAATGAATGCAACTAGACACAAGCTAGCATAAACTTCACCAAGAAAAGGCTAGACTTAAAGTTAGGCATCCATAAATTCATGCATAAACCTGATCCTTCATAGATCTAGGATCTGACTTTAAAAATTGCATCTCTTTGCTTTTTATTATGAAAAAGAACAGCAAAAACTCTCTCCTTTTTATCCAAGTAAAAATCTTTTGAGACCCCTTCCCATTCATCAAAAAACAAATATTTTAGAAGCTCAAATTTTGTCCCAAAACATACAAATTAGGGCCGGTGGTGGAGATCAAATACTTGGTTCTAAAGTAGCTCCTCTGAGAATGTTATGGAAACAACAACCTTTTTTAATAAAGATAGCAAAGAATATTTTTTATCCATTAATGTAGAATAACTTGGAAAAGTGTTGGGATTTACAACTGAAGAATTTGGAAATGTCCACATTGACCTAGAAAATCTTGTTAATGATTACGAAGCAATGGATGAAAGGGAGAAAAAAAAAATCATAAATAAAATAGTTATGGATAACATACAAGTTAGAAACAAATTGAAATGCAATCATAAGCCTCCTTATGATTTTGATATTTTTAAACCATGGGTTTAGGATACTATTTTCATGCTAGCATTTTTCCTCAAACTAGATAGCAATTGGGAAGTTAGTGCAAGCCTCCCTGAAATAGTATATAATATCCATTATGGTGTTCCACATGTCAAATAAAACTTTATTGAGCACATTGTAGAATCCATGCATAAACATTTTTTAATGATTAAAGGAGGTTCAACCAAGACATTTGAGTTCACAACCTACCTGTGCTATTTTTTTATTCAAATTTAGAGGAATGTTTTAGACCAAAAAGCTTCAAATTTAGCCCTATAGTAATGTTCAGGAAACGAAAATGGATCCAGTATATGATTGGACCACTAAGATAAGGATGCATGATTCTCAAAGGAACTACAATCATTTTGTAGACTAATTTTTGGCCCCATTGCATCAAGCAATTAAAAATACTCCAATGCCTAGATTGCCTATGTCATGTAGAAATTGCATTCAATTAGGAAAAGAAATACAATTGGTTGATTGGCACTTAATGGAAGTGTTATCTCTTAAAGTTTCACCCTGGTTAAGTTGTAAAACTTAACTTTTTGGAGAAACATGGGAATTTTTCCAAGTTGTGGGTCACCTTTTAATGGAAAAGAACCTTCAATGAAGGTCGTCTTCCTTTGGTACTCACCTAAAAACTAATCTATTGATCTGCTGAGGAAAAGGGTAAAAAAGATAACATAAACTAAAATTATTAAACCCTATGGTCATGCACCTAAATGTTACTTGAACTTGAAACCAGATTTGCATACACTTTCTTTCAGTAATAGGAATAAAAACTACACAACTCGTTTTTGTATATCTCTGCATAAATATTTCACAAAAGGGTCCTAATGTTCAAGCTCTTAGGAGGAAAAATAAATTCATAGCTAAAGGACTTTTTCATTTCTGACACGAATTGCAACCTACATTAACATACCTTATTGAAAAAAGGTGCTAAACGTGAGACAAAGCCATAAGGATAATAACAATACCTCACAAATAACTCAATCAATCAACTCAATACACACAATGAAGCAAATAAGAAGAAGGAAAAACTCCAAAATCATTGATATCCAAGGTTGTTTCTAATATTCATGTCCAAAAAATGAGTTACGAAAGTCTTGTCTTTTCTCCAAAGTCACAGAGCAGAATTAGAACAAGTGAGAACTGACTCAAAAATGAATTGCAAAAGTCACTGAGTAACCAAGCTCCAAACAGTTGCACCAAATAAGGAATTTCCAACCTCCTTGGGTCAGATGCCACAATAAGGCCTAAAATCTAGCCACTGTATTTTATCCAAAAGAGCTCCAAATGGGTGAAGAAGTCAAATTTGACTAGGTCCAACATGATGACTCGTGAAAAAAACCCTCCAAAAGCTCCCAAAATCAATCAAAACCTCTTAGATACCCTCCACATGTTGGTAACCACTTCATTAGGACTCCTATATGCTCTCCATGATCATAAAGTGAAACAAACCTTCATCTCCCCTCATGACTTGGTCATATTGACACATGATCCTATTTGTTTTACATGTAAAGGATAATGACTTAAATTAAATGATTTATACATCATCATTTAAATTTAAGCATTTACAATGTAAAACAAATGCAAAAATAAAATACCTCCACCTCCACGTATTCTAAATAGACATAAGCAAAAGTTTTTACTAAGTCAAAATGTGACTTAGACAAGCCTAAGTCAAAATCCACATTTGAAATGCCTTAGTCACAAGAAGCATGAAGTATAAACAAGGCATAAGACATGAAGTCCTAGCCCGCGAGGTATTAGTTGAGATTAATTTTCATTAAAAAGATGGCAAGAATGCCAAGTCTCTATCGGCCAAGCTAGGGTTATGAAACCCTATACAAACCCATAGCTATCACATTTCATTTCTTTCTTTTTTTACAAACTTTCTTTGGTCTACAAAACATGTAGCCATGGATGAGGGTTTCTGAGCTTTCACGGGTTCATTCATGGGGAAATTATGAATGCAATTTCTATTAGAAAATGACAAGAAAAACCAAGGTAAACTTGTGGTTGTTGAAACCTACACTTTTCTTTGTCTTTCTATAGATAGAATGACCATTTCGAGCTGCAAAAAAAAAAAAAAAATGTTTATCTCTTGTGTATACTTGGTATTTGTGAAGCTTTTCTTTTCTATTTCATAACATCCCTACAATTTATAAGGACATTTCTTAATTTTATGGTGGCAGCCATGTCTATTATAGGTCTCCAAAAATTTTGTCCTCCATTCATGTCACTTTCTATTGTTCTCACGCATTCTTAGTATGATATCTCTTTAACAAACCTTAGTAAGAAGTACGAGGCTTTCCATAGTTTTTTTCATTTCTACACTTGCAAAGCTGAGTTTTGGGTTATCAAAACCTGTGCCCTTATTCATATATTTTGCAGGCCATGATTTCAAATTCTATGCAGGCATTTTGGGAGCATCTTTGATTTTCTATTTCATTTTCATTCATTATACCATGGCCTTTTTGCTATTTTGTGGATTTTCTATTGTCTCCATGCATTTTTTGTGTGACAATAATTTGATGAAATATCCATGTTTATCATAAAACATGCCTTTGATAGATACCCTAACAGTACATATAAATGGTGATAAGCATTAATTCATTTAGCATCACCAATAATCTCCACAAGAACATTATCCCTATTTAAAATGATGAAAATGTCTCATATCTCTCACGACAATTTCTTATCCAACAATCTTGAAGATAAATCTCATTGCAGTATGACAATCAACACATATTCAAAGGTTAATAACACACCCACACACTTGTCAATAACAAATTCCACTTCAGCCTTGCTAATGGGGCCAAACGCTAGAACTCTGGTGAGACTTAAAATATCCCTGGAATCTCCCTATTTCAAGGTTTCTTCATCATACAAAGGATTTATAACTTGAATGTTCCAAAAGACAACAACCCTGTATAATTAGTTGATCCTAAAGATGTTGATTCCTCACAACAAAGTGCTCCTTGTGCACTAATTTTAAGACAAGTGATGACCATTGCATATGCAATTCCTCTAAATCCAATATGTAAGACAAACAAGCATTGTGCTCCTTCAATAGTTGGTGTTACCATACTATACACTGAAAATCATCAACCTTGTATATATGGGGTGAATATTTAAGTATGCGATATTTTCCCAAAAATAGACCCATTGCGAGCTTTCACAATAGCTTCCAATCCAATTCTAATAGTTGTTCCATGGGGTGTATTTAACAAACCAAATGCAATTGCCAATTTTTCACTATGGTGGTAGAGAAAAACTCCTTTCCCTCCTCCTCCACATCATTAAGTAATTGTCTTAAATTTGGAAAATACCCTGCCACTTTTATCTCCCAAGCCAATTTCTCCAACATTGCAAAGATTTCCTATGTTTGTGGATGCGGTCTATCTCCTACACAAAAATAATGTACTATTTTATGGCCTTCAATCCAACTACATCCAATGATCTTATTAATTCCTCTATCATTCAGTTATTGAGATCCTTTCACTGTTGTGACTCAATTCCTTCATTAAGTTTGGTGTATATGATTGCATTCCTACCATTGTGACCTGATATATTAATTTTAATAAGCATTCATGCATCCTTAGGTCTTCAAATACTTGGAACAATGATTTTTGTTGAATGATGCAATGTATATTACCATCGTGTCATACCTATTAACCAATTAGAATCACTGAAACCACTATCCTTTAATGGGAAAAATGATATAACATCTTATATACTTCCACTATTATAGGTTCTTGGCATTCCTTGCATATCATGTGTTGCTCCTCCCTGTTTTCATGCCATTGTTAGCTATTAATTTTTTTGAAGACCTATTATTCATTATCAAATAACTGTTGTAGCAGCAATTTTTGGCTATTTTTAGCAGGATGATCTTTGTTACTTCTTATACAATGCCATTTGCACCTATGTTAACATGGTTTGTATCATTTATACTATAAGATTCATTATGGCGGACCTTTGTTCTTTAACACTAACCATGCTTTTTTTCTTATTTCAAAATCATTAAGAATGCTACTCCTTTCTTGTACTTGAATGCATCTTCCCTGTCATGAATATGCTTGTCAGTGTTCCTATCACATTCTCCATTACTAATGCTTATCATTTTTGTGCTTTAATCTCCATATTCATGGCACAAACATCACCATATATTGATTTTCAATTATTTTATCATTGCACTCACTTCAGATATTACTGTCTTGCAACATGCATTCATTGTTCTTCTTCTGGTATTATAACTATCATTGTCTTGTATCCAAAACCAAGATATATTTTCCTGTGACTCTTGATGTTATTATCTTTTATCTACACTCTGAACTTAATGGGTACCTCCATTTTTCCTTTCATGACATTATGGTTCCATTGAGCATCAGTTTATCATTGATATTAGTGAATTCAAACTTAACTACTATGAATGATGAATTCATCCTTGATTGCATCACAATATTATGATAGGCTTTAAAATCTTATCCTGTCAAAACTCAAAATACTAGCACATTGGGCTCAACCCTTGAGGGATCCAAATTTCATCCCACATGTTGTAATTATGAACATGATGAAACAATAATGAAAAATTTACCTGTATCTGCACACTAAGCAAACATGTTAGACCAAGCAAATGTAGATGATGGATATGTTTTGTAACCCTGTTGCTTACTTAGACATCTATGATATGCTTGCTTATTTAATGTGCATTATGATCAGATTATATATGTTCATAGGTATTTGTGATGGTATTGCAGGAGACTTTTCATTGCTCTAACAACATTTTATCTAACAGATGCAGGGACTAAGACAACACAGGAGCTAAGGTGGACATAAGAAAACTCGAGGCAACTCATGAATCGGGATAACTCACCAAGAACTAGTCATTCAAGCAATGACTGGCCTCTTTCTCTACATGTGCATTTTCAATTTTACCTATCAATGTATATTCTTTTCTTCATTTAAATTGAATGAGTTAGTCTCATGGCTTGTGTGAGACAAATATGAACTTTTGTATTAATAAAGATTACTTTTCAGAAAGATTTGTGTAAATCTTTTTCTATGTTATATGCAATTGTATAAATGCAATGATTTGTTACTATAATATTTTTTATTTTTTCCTATGCACTTGAATGTAATGTAGGAAAGTATTAATAAATGTACCTCTCTTTTGATTTTAAAATCGAGAAGATCTACCTGATTGAGTTGTTAGTGAAATTGGGTAACAGGAAGAATATATTATGCTAATATTTTATGGATCGAGAGTAGAGCCATAAAACTTCCAATTCATGTCATAGAAAGGGCTTTTACATTGGAATATGTAAGGCAGATGAAGAGTACAGATGAACTACACTTTGTCAATCAACAAAAGAAGACCTTATTTCCTTCTTTACCTTTTTTATGTGGAGGGTTCACATTCGAGAGAAAAGCATTTAGTGTGGCACATGATCTTTTGAATTTTTTTAATTTTGATGTTGTCTATCACTGGCAGTATGATCCATTTGACACCATTAAATCAATGGTTATGGCCAATAGGAATGTTGCAAGTATAATTCAACATCAAAGTAAACCCTTGCTTGAAAACTTGAGAAACAAGGATTCTTGGGATGAGGTCAAAATAGCAATGGAGAAAAGTGTTGTTGAGAAAGGTATTTCTATTGAACAATTGTTAGCAGAAATTATGGCATCGCATCAAAAGACAATCAGTAGGTACAACATTTTTTATGAAATAAGTGATAAACCATCTAGTAGAGTAAAAATGTCAGATTATCTAGATAAGGAAGATACAACTAAAAACTGGTCATGATAAAAAATTATTGCCTTTTAGTCTATGAGAAAGGAGCCAGGTGATCCAAGATCTCTTGCAAAGTATGGAGATAATGAAGAAGATCATGAGTTTAGAAAATTGTGGAATATAGAGCATCCCAATGAACATGAAGATCAAGAAACTAATGATGAATCTAATGATGATAGGGAAGAACAAATCCATGTCAATTTCAAACTTGGCTTAAGTGAGGCCAAAAAAGAAGCATATACTTCAGGAGAAACCATAGATGAAAAAATGGGTTATGAAGGTGGTCCTTTTTGGTCCCAAACACAAGGCCCTTGGATGGTAACAAATTTAGAGCATAGAAAACTAGTTGATAAATCTAGCCTTGGAGGTGAAAAATTATACCAAGGGCATATACGTAGAGCCAAAATAATTCAATTTGTTAGAGCTTCAAATCCTCGTCCTCATGGTCAGATACAATCACAACTAGGACATGCCCATGGTGGAGAGCTTAGTGCAACTAGCACTACCACTAGTGGCGATGGTATGGGTAGTAGTACTAGTAGTGGTCAACATGTGCTACAACAATAAATTACACACAAGAGGACAACAATACAAGATACCTCACAAACACCAGGTGATCAAGGCATATAGAAGAGGAAAAGGATTTTGACAAGTCCAAGTCACATTACCAGTGGACCCACCACAAATGAGTTATTTATAGGCACTCATCCACTACCAGTTAGTGTGTCTATGACAACATTATCAACTGAAATTACTCCTATTCCTTCACCATTCAATCATTTCATTGTTCTTGCATCCCCAGGTTTTGGTTACATTGAAGAGTTTAAAAAGAAATCAGACTTGTATAAAAAAGAAAAGAAGCAACTGATGGAGAGTGTTTCTATTGTAAATTCAGAGCCTACAACAATCATGGTATTACCCAAATTTGACACAAATAAATAAATCATGGAGTGCATAATTGTTGTTCCCATAGTTCAAAATAAACTAGCAAATTAGATGGGTTGATCTGAATTTTAGGTGAGCAGTTTACAATTGGATTTTTTTGGACTCAAAAATACTGACAAAATTAATGTATCAAAGAATACAAATGAATTGGTGTACACATCATTGCTAAATCAAGATAGAGAGAAAAAAAGGTTGCAGACTCAAATAGGAAAGTTATAGGCAGACCTAGCAAATGAGAAAGCAAAGAGGAAAGTAGCAGATAACTAGAGCAATGAATTAGAAAAAAAGAATATAAAAATCTACCTCTACATCAACAAGTAAAGAGGATAAATAAAATGAGAGAGAAGTGAATGAATTGAAGCAAAGGATAGATGAGAGCAACAAGAAATATGATGAGGAAAAATCCACTTCAAAAAAATTAAGACAAAGCATTGTGAATGGAAATTCTATATATACTTCAAAACTTGATGAGTATATTTGGATCAATTTAATTGTGATATTATGGAGCCTTCATGGCATTATTATACTGTTTTGGGAGAAAGAAACAACGAGGCATATGAAATAAAAGATTTGGGATGAAATAATGTAGAGGATTGATCATTTGTGTGAATTGTTTCAATTGATTGATGCTATAAGACTACATTATAAGAAGCTCAACAAATATTTAGTGGACAACAAAAATGTGTTAGCATTAAATAAATCTACAAATCAAGTTCAAAAAACAATCTACAAAGCCAATGACAATGATTTGAAATCAAAAGGGATTAATAATCGGCTTGTTGCCATCTATCATTCAAAAGTGTTTGAGAATACATGAAACAAAGGAATATGTGAGCCCGGATGGAAACAAGATGAAGAAGCTAGATGAAAAGGTAAGGAACTTTGTAGAGCTTGGTTTTCCAGAGGCTTTTGACACAAATGACCGATTCATTGGAAAGGATGATTTCAGAAAGAAGACGAAGGTTGCAAGGAAGATTGATTTGGACTAGTTTCCTCAAAACCCAGATGTGGTGAACTATTTGGATTCCATCAAACCTTTGATAACCTTGAATGAAAAATTGACTAAAGAATTCAAGACAAGTTCCAATTTCAATCATGATTTTTTAACAAATCTTCAAGTCAAACAACATCAATTAGAACAAATGACAATTCCAACACCTGAATAGTGGAAGTTGATAGAAAAGGTGATACAGTGATTTGATATTTTATAATATGAGTTTCCAAGTTCCAACTCAGCACTATGCAGAGTTGTCTTTGAGCAATATTTTGAACTGTCAATGCCTCTATGTACTCCTTCATGTGATGTTTTGATGTTCAATTATCTGTATTATTTATTTTATCATTTGAAGAAAAATTCAGGTTTCAACTACTAGATACACATTAAACGATTATTGTTGTTCATTGTTGTATATGCTACTATTGTTAATATTTTATTAAGCATTGATTTGAGTGATGAATCATTGAGTACATGTTTAATTTTTAACAAAATTTAAATATGAAATTATTAATAATATGTTAATTTAGTCATACAAACCTATGATTCCATTAGAGAATTTTAATTAATTATTTGAATTAAAGCATAGACAAAATCATACATTCAACCAAAATGATTGAAGACCAATAGAAGGATCCTTGATCATTTTATTAATAATTCATATGACAAAATGCAGGAGGAGAGAATCTATTCCAGAATATAAATTTTCTCATTCAAATGTCATCACTATTGTAAAACCATTATTTTTATTACAAACTTGAATTCATACCTAAGACTCGACACTATATTTTTTGTGCTTGAATTACAAAATTCTCTTACATGAATTCAAAAGATCTTTCAACCAAAAACCCATGCAATTGGCCTTGAATTCCTTTTTATAAGAACAAGGGAGCAAACATGCTTTGGGCCAAATTACACATTTAGTCACATTTACATTTGACATACAGTTGAATTTTAATTTCAAAACGTCCCCAAAGGCAATTACATTTACATTTCCAAATACGAGGGAGAATTTCATATGAGACAAAAACCACTTCCATTTGCTGGTGAAGATTCTCCCACCTTCCAAAAGGATCCTTTAGTCGGTGCAAAGTGATGGAACCCCTAAAATTCTTTGTGTTCTATCTCTAAATTTTGTGAAATTTGGTTAAGTTTTATTTCTTGGGCCTTAGTGATTTGTTCAATGTCATTCATTAGGGTTTGTGTTACTAAAACCCTTCCTAAAAACCCCTAAGTTTGATGTCTTCGACAATTGTTATATTTCTTCATTGACCCCTTCTTGTTGGTTCTCGGTTAGTTAAGTTGTGACTTGTGCCTTTTGGATTATTCTATTGACCGGCCCCTGAATCTTAGGAATCTTGTCATCACCTATCATCTTAATAATAATTTTCCTTTATAATATGTGGGTAACAAGTCAGCAAAATATTTTCTAGGTATAAGGTTTCATCTTTAGGTTTTATGTCTTCGCCCAATATTCACAGATTTCATGTTTTATGAAGACTGTTTAATCATCAAGAAATCATCTTGGTCGCTCCCTGTGCCCCCGTTTGATTTTTTTTTGCATTAAAATATTATCACGGGCTAGCGAGTGAGTGCCATGTATCTTCTGCATGAGAGGGCCTAACATCATTGAAAAGTTAGCAAGTGATGAGATGGAGCACATCAATGGTGGTGATGAAATGATGTGGTTGCATCTAGAGCATTCCCTGCCTCCCCCTTTGAATTATTTTGGATTTTAAATAATATCACGGGGTAGCGGGTGGATGACGCATTTCCCATTGTTAGAAGACCCACTGAGCAATGAAGGAAGCAAACATCCATTCAGATGAGATCAACGGTTGAAGGTGGATGATGTGGGTTAATCTTGACCACTCCCTACCATCCCGTGGGGGACCCTCCTCTACCTTCCATCTCTCAACAAGGAAACGCGAGAATGCCACATGTCATCACTTGAGCTAAAAAGGAAACATTAGAAAATTAATGAAATATTTCACCACAGATTAAAGGTGTTAAATTTCTTGTTACTAAAGGGAATTCTAGAGGCACGTGTCGTAATAACAAATGATCTTTTAATCATGGCCATTGGTTGTACCAAGGGATCATGTGCACGAGCGGGTGAGATTGTGTTAACACACACATAGGTTAAGGATGGGAGATTTAATCTTATCCCTTCCTTGTCTTCCCATTGATTGAAGTTGCATGAGGATTAAGATTCATGAGGAAGTGGGAAAGTTGACGTGTGGTTTCTTTCTTCAACAACAATGAAATGGTGGAGCCCGTGGATCATCGAGAAGTGGTTCCACATGGCTAGTTTTGGTTGGATGATGGAAATGGTTGCTCACAGTTGGCTTTTTCAAACCAAGATGACTTAATCTAATCTGGTGGTCTTTTCATCTCATCATGAGATCAAAAGAAAGTATTTAAAGTTAAAATTGAGGGCAAGTGAGTGGTTCTGGTTTGCGCGAGCAAGCCATAATGGAGGATAGGACACCGAGCTACAAAATTTAGAAGTTGTAAGGATTTTAAAACTTGTTTTAAAGCATAATTAAGAATTGGTAAAATTACTCTATGCATCCAGGGAAGCTCGTGTTGCATTTTCAAGCCTGTTCAATGCCAAAGTTAAGATTTTAAAGATCACTCCAAGCTAGTAAGTTGATATATTATCCCGCCTTTGAAACTATTAAAAACTTGCTCAATTGTGTTTTCTTTGTCATCTTGTCACTAGGGTTTTCTTTTTTTTGCATTTCTTTTAAATTTTGACATTCATTTCAAATAATTTGGCAATTCTACATTGCAATTGTTTGCGTCAAAATTTTTCTCAAGCTGTAGGTTTTAGTTTCTAAAACCACAAACCCCAGTTTACAAAAACCCTTGAGTCATGGCTCCTAAAGTGAAAGTATCTTCATCAAAGGGGGAGGCCTTTGGCTCTAAAAGACCTTTGAGTAAGGACCTAGTTGACCAACTGCCACCCTCAACCAATGAAAAACCTAAGGGTCAATTTCTCTTCCAAGGTCTAAAAGTAGTAGAGGGCTTGATTGACAAGCATAACCCTATTAGGGATGTCACATTGCCTTGCACTGGGTGGGAAATGTTTAGTGGCTGGTTTGGAAATATAAATTGTGGTGTTCTAGTTGGTAACCCTTAGGATCTTGACTTGGGAAAATTGACTGTACCAAATGTATACCTGGATATTGATTTGTTAAAACTAATAGCTATCAATTATGACCTAGTCACTAGGACTGTGAGGTCCTTTGACAAAATTGACATGGTTAAAGTCACTAAGGAGGAGATTGCTCATGTTTTCAGGCTCACTAAGTGGAGTGAGGACCTAGTTAAGATCACTGAAAAGGATCTTAGAGAAGAATATGAGAAGACTAGGCATTCATTCAAGGTCCATTTATTACCAAAGTATCTAGCAAAGAATAAGGGTTGAAAGATTACATTGGGATCATTTGATACAAAGCGCTTTCTTATTAACTATTTTGTCCCTTATTTCCAAAAAAAATTCTACTCCATTTGTCAGATTATTGGTTACAACCCAGTCAGTGGAATGCCCATGGAATGGATTATATCGCAGCCCACATCCAGCACCCCCATTATTTCACAATTTATGATTATGCGGGGTTTCTTGCAGAGAAAATTCATGAGGATTTGGTAAATTTGTGAAGGGTGAAATGAGAGTAAGGTTCAGCTGGTATTCATTATTCATGCACATGTTTTTGTTCAAAGGTGCACCTTACTTTGGATAGAATATGAAACTAGATAGGGTAGAGGGTAATTTGGATTTTCTTGTCCAATGTTGGACCACAGTCCTAGATAAGGATGACAAAATTTTTGACTATGTGATATTTCAGAATCTGTTTGCCTCTGAGTTGATAAGAGCCCTGGTTATGAATGTGCCAAGAATTCCCAAGGCCTTGCATGATCTATTGAGACCTAAAGATAGGAAGCTTGAATTGGGGGTTGATCATAATCAAGGAGATGTTATCCCTTATCCTGCATATACTGTTTTGAGAGTGTATGGTGCTATTGTCTCACCTCGCTTGCTACCAAAATGTGTGCCAAAGAGAATTGGTTTCCTTTAAGTGATGTGGCAATTGGGAAGTGTGGAAAACAAACACTTGTTGGATCAAGGAAAAGGAATGTTTTTTCCTTCATTCATATGCTTTTTCGATTTTGTAATGAAAAAGGGAGGCTGGAATAAAATAAATTATATACTTAAAACTTTTCACATTAAGAGAGCAAGGGCAAGGGAGTATTATGATCTTGAAGGCTTCATAGCTTGGTTAAAGTTAAGGAACCAGAGCTCCAAATTTGAGCACATTTTCCAGTACCCCGAGGATGTAATAAGGAATATCTTTGATCTTTTGGAGCAAGATGATATAAAAGAAAAATTGATTTCTTTCAACAAAATACAAAGAAAGGTAAGAGAAAAGGAACTTGAATTCACTACTCTTGCAAAAATCCCCAATATAATGTAGAGAATGGAACATGTTTTCTAGAATTTTGAAATAGTTTTTGGTTGCCTTGAGGGTGAAAGGATGATTCAAGATAAAGGGAAAGACCTTATGGAAGAGTAATAGGGTGGAGGATAAATCCTTGTTATGGAAAAAAGGCCTACATATCAGCCTCCTAAGAAGTAGAAAATAAAGTTTTTCATAAGGAGAAATAATAAAGCAAAGAAGGATGATACAGTTGTTGCTTCCTCTCAAAAAGAGGAGCAAAGAGTTGATTCTCTAGTGCCACCACCATCTCCTCTGAGGTCAACTGGGCCTGAAATTGTAGATGTTGATTCCCCATCACAACATGCCTTGCCACCAAAAGAGCCACCATTGAAAAAGAAAAAGGTCAAATCAACAAGTTTGGTGGATTATGATGATGAATAATCGGATGAGGAAATTTGGGTATCTGAGCAGGAAATACAACAGGGAATGCCTTTTGCACTGACAGTGATTGTTCCACAAAAATTAGGTATGAGGTTGAGCAAGGCTGACCTCATTGGGATAAATAACACTAATGATGTCCAAGTGGAAGCATGCTCAAGATTCAAGGATGATCATTCATTTATGAAATCACAAGCTTTCATGGAGTTTTCCTACAGGGCTAAGAAGGATGAGTATGTTACTATTGTGGCTAAGCAAAGAAGTCTTCATGTAGAGTTTCCAAAGGCAACTATTCAAGCCCATATCCTAAAGGAAATGAGAACTAAATTTCATGGAATGATTGCAGCAGAAGGTAGAGAACTAGTAAGAAATAATGGAGTCTTATTGTTACCAGAATGGGATCTATCTTTTTCCATTTCTTTTGATACGATAAAGAGGTGTGATAGACCCCTCTATAATTCAGAAGAGGAAGCTACAATTACACTGCAAGTTTTTTCCCTTAGTGAACAATGGGATACATTGGCTCTATGGGCCTTAGCTCTAAGTACAATAAATCCTAGCATTGTAGGGCCTACACCAAAATACAAGGAAGGATTGATAATAAAGAGAGTGTCAAAGACATTAGCTCTTGAGGCAGCAACAATGTTAGTAAATTTTCCTCAGTTTACAAAAGCCACTATAGAGTTAGTAACTATAGAGAAGGAGTTGTTTGGATAGTAATACAATGACTTGTTGGTTGATTATGGAAACACTAAACAACAAAAAATGTAGTTGGAGACAAAGATGCCATTTTTAAGGGAGATTACAAAACTTTCAATCAGGAGAACGAACGCAGACTGATGTTGCCTCCCCTACTGCTTCACCTAAGCCTACACCTACTGATTATACCCTTTAAATAAGTTCCTCATGGGCCATTGTACCATACAACAAGGGAATTGTACCCATTTCAATGGTGCAACCAAACACATCAGAAGCACCACAAACAAAGGAAGGTGCTAGCAAGGAGGAGTTGCTTAAGTAGTTAAATGATTATAAGGAGAGATGTGACAATCACAATAGGGAAATATTTGAGAGTAATATGAATATTTTCATTGTAGTCTTGGAGAATTTAAATAGAGGGGTTAATAACATATTGGAAAACATTCATGCCATTCTTCTATGAGATTTTCTATAAATAATTTTGACAATGATAAGGAGAAGGATATTCCACTTATGGAGACATGGATCCCCAGGTTGTAAGAGCTGATAATGATGTCTATTGGAGCCAAGAAAGATGTTAATTCCCTTGAAAATATTAAGCCCACCATTCAAATTATAAATGAAATTCAAGAGTTTAGGGGAAATATAGAGCCTTTGGAGACCAAGATAAGGGAATTGGTTAAAAAAATTCATGAAACACATCATGGTCTTTTGCCATCCATTTTAAGGGATGATGATAACACCAAAACCTTGCAGGATTTGAGAAAAGAAACTAATGAAGTCATTTCAAATCAAGTTGCTTTGATTTATTAGGGACATGATATGGGTATGCTAATGAAGAACATGGACATGTTGGCCCATGCTGAGATTGTCTTGGTAGAGTTTGATAAGGAAGCCAATCGGGTTGTTACTAAATATTCACCTTATAGGAAAAAGGTTGATAGAGTCATGAGCTTCAATTGGCCCACTGAGGACAAAATCCAAGCTTGGAAGAACAAATACTTGGACATATTGGAGTAATGACTTATAGTTGTGGGATGGTGAGTGCAATTTTGGTCCTGAATTTTGCAATCATGGTGATTAATAGACAGGAGAGAAATAATGCATAGCCTGAAAATAGTATACATTAGGCTATTGTAAGCTATTTGATAGTACATATAGGATATTAGGAAATATTGTAATTTTTCTCTGTAATAACAAAAGATGACTCAAATAATTAAGTGTATTTCTTTAATTTTGAATATAATATTGACCTATCTTGCTCTCTAGTATTGTATTCACTATCATCTGACTCAAAATAATCAACGATAATTTATAAGTTATGGATGTTGAACTGTTAATTTCTATTCAAGGAATGGATTAATATTACTTTCAGTTATTTATCAAATATTGTGTGAATGGCAATGCAATAGGAATTTATAATTAGTGTGATGAGTGTTATTCTTTAAAAATGATGCAGAATCACATATCAATTCAATACCATGGAATACAATATAAAATATCACAATTTCATGGAATACAAAATAAAATATCATCAACTACAGTTTGGAATATGATTCGTGAAGTGCAATGATTCAAAATTTCATGGAATACAATATAAAATACCATCAACTACAGTTTGGAAAATGATTCATGAAGTGTAATATAAATACCTAAAATTTGTTAATTCACTTCCATTTCCCAAATGGAGTCAGGGTATTGAAACTGATGTTCAACTTGAGATAAAGTTAAAGAGTCATCTTGATTATGAGTTTGCTCTTCATTTTCTTTGACATGCATCTCAAATTCAACATTCATTGTGTCACTATCATTTTTCCCATTGCCACTATCATTTCCACCAATACCAACATTTGGAATTAGAGTGTTGCACAACCCAGTCCCTCTTCTTTTGCATGTGGACCTCTAGATTGTGAGTGCCCTTTCAAAAGTAAAATTTTTTACATTACAAATAGTTCCTTTCATCCTCAAGAAATTTTCCAAATTCTTTTCTAGTTTGTTTCTTAGCTTTGATTTCAAAAATGGAAATGAATTGAAAACTCTCTCATCCTCCACCGACCCCAATATCAACTTGACATAAATCAACAAGTTTGAAATATTTTGATATCGTATCACATAATATTTCACTTTGACCTAAGTTTGTCCAAAAATTTATTATTGATCTTGGTTCAAAGGCCCTCTCCATGCCCATGGAATCATATCCCTCATATTTATTGCAAAATTCTTACATTTTTGTCTAAGCTTATCTGCATTTAAAATTCCTTTTATTGTCTGCTCATTGTATGTTACACTTTTCAAAAATTGTTCGATCAAGATATTTACTTTATCATGAAAATTTTTGGGTATCTCGTTTTACCCAAAATTGAGGAGACACAATACCAATGGCTTCAAGTATTTCATTTCGAGGTAATCTTTCATGAATATCTGAGTAAAGATATTTTTCAATTTCCTTCAAATTATCACTAACAGATTTAACAATGTCATTAAAATCTTCTTCTTTAAAAAGTACTTCTCTGCTAGAGTGTCCGGTTGTCTTACAATGGTACATTGTTATCTCATATCTGTATACACAGATACATAAGCGCTCACTTACATTAAACTGTTAATAATTATCAGGCTTATTCAAATCAATAATTTTCTACCACATGAAATAATTTGGGATTTCTTGTGTTAGATATAGATATAGATGAAGATGATCAAGGGCCATGCATGTATGTCTACGTAGTTTGGAATATTCATAAATATGCATAATTCTATCTTGGGCTTTCTTCACAAGATTGTTCATTTCATCCAATATGGGGAGAAAAATAGATAAATTCAATAGTGTCTCTATATTTCTTAACCTGTATAAGAGGTCAGGAGTTTTGTCTACTATGTTGTGATGCTCGTACATTACTCCAATCAAGGATTGATATTCTGAAAGAACTCGTTGCATTGGTCCATACAAGAAGATCCATCTGGTATCCACATCCTTGAGAATCTTGTTTCCTATTGTTATTCCCTCAAAAAAAAATTGAAATTTCATGAAACGCTTTTAACTTCGACAGAAGTATGCATAGATCTCATGGACTAGATTTTCAACTTTTGATACTATAGGAAACTTGATTACAATTTTGAATGCTAAATTCATTCTATGGGCCATGCAGTGAATTCCAAGCATGTATGGTGCACAAGTAGCTTGTAACTTTGTGCAAACACCACTCCTTTGACCTTGCATTGCTACAGCTCCATCAAATCCTACACACCAACTTTTTGATAATTGTCAAGTCATCCATACCTACAATTTCATTCAAAAATTTCTTGACTAGTTCAAATAGATTTTGTGATGTTGAATTGTCCTTCATTTTATGAACACGAAGAAGATGGGCTTGGTAGACATGTTGTTTTACAGTATACACATGCATACAGACCCAAGAAGTATTGTCTACCATATTAACTTCATCTAAACATAATGCAATGAAGTTTGACTATTTTACTTTCTCCTTTAAATCTTGCTTTTCCACTACAGAAAGATAGTTTTCCCATTCCCATCTAGCGTTTACCGACCATTGTGAGCCAGGAAAGTGAGGAACACCCAACAAAGAAAATAAATTAAAATATTATGGATAGTCTATCATAGGATTCCCTCTGGACAAAATATGAAAAACAACACTCATTTGAACAATTTTTGAGAGATTTGCTCCTTCCATTGCTTTTCCAAATTGAGCCTCGAATGTACCTTGACATGAAACAAGCTTCGACATTATTTTCTTATGCTCTTTATATTCCATGGCATACTTAACATGAAGACATTCTTCCTTTGATTTCCATTGTACGACTGATTGTTCTTTTCCGTCTATGATTTATTTTTCATAAATTTTACCAATATGCTTTTCTATAGTGTCAAGCTTTAGCTACAACTTCTTGTCTCTTTTACATTTCCAACTACAAATTGTACACATGCATTTTGTTGCAGTTTTAACATTGTTTTCCCCACCGGTACAATGAATGGATACTTTGACAAGCAACCAAGATGAAAATTCCTTGTCATTTCCCACTCGCACCCCATTTTTTATTTGCCTTTTCTTTTCTTGCTACCAACATCATCTTGATCCAAGTCAATTATCTCATTCTAGCTAACCAAAGTATCCCTTGGAACATATTCTATTATATTTCCATCCTCATTTGACATATTTAACTCAATGAAAATCTCACCTTGACCTTTTGGTGGTGGTGAGGTATTGTGAATGCCTTCTTCATTAATATTTGGTGGAAGAGTTGATGATGTAGCTCCATCTTGATTTGACAAATCAGAAGCATTGCAATTCCAAAGTAAGGCTTTATGGTACCTCTATATTTTGGGTGTTTTGATGGCCTCCCAGTCCCTTCACCACCCTAAGGAGTCTTACCCTTGCTACTCAACATATTGATCTCTCACTTTGAATAAAAGCTGGAAAAAAATGTCATATTGTTTAAAAAGGACAAAGAATATAGATCCCATTCCCTACTCAATATCATCTTTAAGATTGAAGCAGGAATGGAAAAGAGATAAAGAAATCTTATAACACTACGAAGAAATGATCACTCACTTTTAAGTTTAGGTTTTTGTTGACTTGTCATTTGTTAATATAGGAATGCCTGTGTTGTAAGTTTGTAACTTGCCTACAATCAACTTCAAGGTTCCAAGTCCAACTTCTAAATCGAGAACTGAATAAAATGTGTAAGAATAAATGACAGTTTTGATTGTATTTATATCAATCTATATTTGGCGAATTCCGTGAGATTTTTAAATGGTATATTAAAAATTTGGAAAATCCCACGTGCTTATACAAAGATACGTTGTAATTTTCAAGGTGATTATTGCCCTATGATTAGCATGGAGGTGTCATGACAATTGGAAAAATGTGTCCTCAAATGTAATTATTTTTTAATGTTATTAGCGAAATGGGTCCTCATAAGAAACTATTTGTAAATTTTAATTGGCGAAATGGGTATTCACAAGCAACTATTTATAAATTTTAAGTGGTGAAATGGGTCCTGATATAATGTTTTTTTAATAGTATTGGCAAATATGTAGGTGTTTTATTACATGCTTCTGAGATTCCAGGCGAAAATAATAATCGGTCCATTTGAAATGTTAAGTTTGTTATGGTGAATTTGTTGTTTAAATATGCCTCATAAAAAAATCATTGGTGAATGGACATGCATTGGACCAATAATTCATAAAATTTGGGTGATTTTGACACCCTTTTGGGTGCGATTAATTCACCAATTTTGACTTGGCCAATTTCTAAAAATCTTCAATTGGAAAAGGTTTGCCACTAAAGTTTTCCCTATTCGAGACACACGAAGTACATATGATTTGCAAGATGAATAACACTTTAATCCTATCATTCTCCCCTTGATATTATACACTATAGTGACATAAATAGGAAACATAAAATGAATATATTACAAGATGCAAGGCTCATGGTCTCCATAAAAAAAAAGAGAACTTATCCATGTTCATGGTTTTGTTAGTGAATAGATATAGCATTATCCTAAATGTCAAACTTCTAAATCATGACCTTAACACTCTACCATCTCATAAAAAATTGATGGTAAAAATAAATTTACTTTGTAAAATCATGGTACATGGGGTTCCTAACAAAAGAAATAGCACTTTGACTATCACATATAATCTAAACCAACCTATAATAAAAACCATCTCAAGAAAAAAATCTCTATAACCAAACTACCTCTTTAAATATTAGTGGAAATATACTCTACTTTGGTAGTGTAAAAACAAGCCACAAGATTCCTCTTATCCAATTTTAATAAAAATTTCAAATAGAAAAACGCATAGGCACTACTGAACCTTAAACTATCCAAGTCACTTGCTCAATCTACATCAGCAAAGCCTTGTATACCCAATAACTTAACCATGTAATTATAATATAATAACATAAGTAATAATTATAACTTCATCAAAAATGTTTAAATACCCTCTTAACACAAGTCCAATGCTCTCTACCAAGGTTAGATATAAACCTACAAAGAACTCTCACTATTTGGACAATATCTAGTATAGTACAAACCATTGCATACATTAGGCTACTAACAACACCAATATAAGACACATTATACATATCCACAAAATAATCATCCAAATTAGGACACATATCCAACAAATATTAGTGTCTATAATTAAATTAATACTCATTGGCTTATAATTATGCATAGAAAATTACTGTAAAATAATGTCAACACACTTAATTTAACTTAGCCAAAGATTTCTATAAACTTATTCCGTGTTGATTTCCATTCCCAAATCTTATTTTATACCCTAAATCACTCATATATAATGCACTATAAATTTTAGTTTTAATCTCTTTAATCATCATATTTATGTTACCAATAAAAAAATATTGTCAACATAAAAGATAATTTTTAGAATTTGATCGTCAATACATTTAATGTAAGCATAGTGATCCTCTTCACTTCTATCATAACCTAAATTTAGTGTAAAATAATTAAAATTATAATACCACATCCAAGTAAATTATTTCAAACCATACAATTGCTATTTTAACATAAATTAAATTTATTTCTTTGTTACCTTAAACCTATTTGGCTATTATTTATAAATTTATTCCTCAAGGTCCCTAGGAAAGAAAATAGTTTTTAGATCCATTCATTCTAATTAATAATCACAAGATATAAAAATAGAAAGTAGGATCCTTATGAAATTCAACTTACCAATAAGAGAGATCACCAAAATTAACTCTCTATAGGAGTAGCCCTTAGACACTAGTATAGTTGTATACCTCTCTAACTAAACATATGCTCTAAATTTATTCTTAAACACTGAAGAAATTCATAATATCTTAGGTGTCACATCTATCTAAGGCCATCATATTCTCTTTTATGGCTTCCATCCAATAATAAAACTCTTATAAGAAATAAATTTTCTAAAATATCTTTATTCATCATTAATACATGACAAAGCAAATACACAATACAAACTTGGTGGGACATACCTATAAATTGGTTATTTGGGTTTCATTTTCTCAAGGGTCATCTTGAGGGTAGAGTAAGGAACTCTACCTATTCCTCTCCACACACAACCTACTTAGAACTCTCACTTGAATTATCTTCTTCCTCTTCATCCTCTAATCCATCATTATGCTCTTCAACATGTGCATATTTTTACTTCTTGACCTTAGTCTCAAAATTCATTATTTATTTCCTTCTTTTTCTTTTGGCTAGATAGGGTTTTATAATACTCTAATCTCATTGAAGATAAAATAATTATAATAAATTATTTTTAAGGTTGGAGGATTTTGAAGCTTATTAAATTTTACATTCTCACAATAACCAACAAAGGTGTATTTATGTAGTTTCATAGCCAATGTAGATCATGTTTCCTTAGGCATGTGAATAAAATCCTCATAGATAAATACCCTTAAATTTGAAACATGGGTTTTCTTATTTGTCCATAATTTTTAGTGAGTCTTTTCTACAATATTTGATCATGGAGATCAATTTATCAAGTAACAATTTCTACTCACAACCTCTACTTAAAGCACTAATCTGAATGCATACCACTTTCCATTAAGGTTCAATCTATCCTCTTTGAAATATCATTTTTTTAGGAATGTAAGGGGTAATATTTTTATGAAAAATACATTTACATAATCATCAAATTCCCTCAAGCAATATTCACCACCATTGTTAGATCTCAACTCCTTTATTTTCTTATCTAGCTATTTATTCACAAGTGCCTTAAATCCTTAAATTAGGAGAAAAATATAGATTTAGAACAAAATAAGTAAGCCTAGGTGTATCTAGAGAAATCAACAATAAAAATAATATAATAAGAAGATCTACCCATTGAACCAACATCCACTAGACCAAAAATGTCTAAGTAAATGACTTCAAATGATATTTTTTCTATATCACTTTAAATAAGAAAGGAAACTCTATTATTCTTGCTAACACAACATGCTCACATAAATCAAAATGATTATTAGAGAAAATAGAAAGAAAAAAATTAATTATATTTTTATTGATTAAGATCTAAATAATTTTTTGAAAATATTTCCTAAACGTTGGTGCCAAAACATACATGAATTTTTAAAAGTGGCAATTAAACTGGTAAAATCATAAAATATAGAGGAATTGTGTATAAATAAAGTCCCACATCATGAACTTCTCATTACTCACCAACCTAAAACCACACTTATCAAATATCACATCCACTCTATAATCATTAAACTTGGATACAAATAGAAGATTGGTCGAAGTCTTAGAATATTCAAAACACCATAGAGATTTTTCACCCTCTAATCATTGAAACACAACTATACAATTCCCTTATCAATAACTTTATGTGTATTGTTATCATCAAGAAAATATCTCCTCCTTCTCAATCTTGATATGATGGAAACCACTCATTGTGAGGATTCATATGGTAGGAAAAACCTAAATCAATCAACCAAGAGTCATCAATAGCAATATTAACATAAATAAATAATTAATTGTATTAGAATTGTCAAAGGATTTCTTTGTGATTGAATCATTAAACCTCTTCTTAATTTTGTATTCATTCTTCACATGTCCTTTTTTATATAGTTTAAACACTCTACTCTTCTCCAAAGTTTTGAACCATCCATTTTACTTTTATTTGGATTTCTTTTATTTCCCTTTAGACCCATCTTTTTCCTTAGGATCCTTGAACATACATGGCATCCTTAGAACCTTCATTATTAGAATTTATTCTTATCTCTTCACTAAGAAAATAATAATAAGGGAGTCCACATTTGGGATTTTAGTAATAATACTAATAGAATAATTAAGTTCTCCCAATATTTGAGTAAAGAACAAAGAAATAAGGTGCATTTATCTTCCTCATTATGTTTAGCATTTACTAAACATATTTGACTCAAAATCAAATTAAAGGAATTAAAATATTTTATAATAGCATCTCCTTCCTTCATTTTCAAAGACAAACTATTTTGAGATAAAATTTATTAGTCAAATTTTTATTTTGATGGTTATCACATATCCTCTTCCACATTGTAAATATGGTATCCTCCTCTAATACATTCAAAATGATAATCTACAAGACATAACTAATGGTTCCTCTTGATAAATTTATTAGTCAAATTTTTAGTTTGATGGTTATCACCTATCCTCTTCCACATTTTAAATATGGTATCCTCCTCTAATACATTCAAAATGATAATCTACAAGACATAATTAATGGTTCCCCATGTTTTATTGTATAACTTTTTCCAATCTTCATGAGACATTCCATCAATTTTTTATTCATTTACCACTAATCTATATTGACCCCTTTCTTATAAGGCATCCTCCATCTTTAAATTGCATATCTTGTACCTAAAACTACTAGACTTCTTAATTCTTGAAGAAGTAGATGTTTTGAATGCAACCATAAATATATTATTAAAATTAACTAAAATTAACTACTTCCACTAAAATTAAATACCTCACAACACTTATAGAAGGTAATCCATCTCTGATTATAACCATAAGCTCTAATACTAAATGTTGGTTAAATAGGTGAACAAATGTTTGGATTAATCCAATAGGTGCACATCAATACATCTAAATTTCTCCTTCAATTTGATATCATTTTTATAGTATGACAATGCTCAACATAAAAAGAACCTTGAAACAACTATAAAAGGCATCCAATTTTTAGAGAATTGAAGGGGAAAATTATAAATGGAATCCCAAAATTGAAACCCATTTTATGATAAAATCCAACTACCCTCGTGTGACAAATATTCAATGCTTCTATAAATTAAACCCATACATATTTGACCCATGTGAAGAGTGAGCACGCATTCCTAAGTTGGTACTCCAAAATAGAGTGGCCAACTAATGTATACCCCACTAGGTGGCATATCAAAATGTGTTCCACTCTCTCATGCAATGCCTAGAATCAAGAAAGTTGTGTAAATGCATTTCAATCACTTTCTAACTACCATTGTCATAATCCACCTCCATTATTAATACCAAAATTTGCATACAATGAAAACGAGAAAAATAAAATTAAGGACTTGAAATATATTTAAACTAGCATTAACAAATTAAATTCCTATTTACCAATCTCACTATAAATATCGAGATCAAGCTTGTGTATGTCAACTTTTTTGTTATGAATGTGGATAAAACTCAATATCATAACATTATATTTAATTGATATGGATTATGAGTATGATTGCATAAAAACTTAAGATTCATGAAAATGATGAGAGGATGAGGATATTTATAGATTCTTCAAAAAAATTAAGTGGATGGATGAGGATGAGATCAAATAATTGAGTTAACTAGATAGGATGTGAAGTCAGCTCAACTAAATTTGAAAAAATATCGTTTTGAAATACTAGGAGGATAATACTAAAATATTAATTTATTAAATAGATAAATGAGAAGAAGAAGTTTCTAATTAGAAGATTAAGTTATCTTATGAGAAGATAATTATGAATTTATTAATTTATTTAATATATTTTCAATGAGAAAGTTGTTGATTTGAAGAATGAGTTAATTGATGAGGTGAAAATAGAAATTTTATTTATTAAAAATGGATAATTAGCTCTCATTTAATCAAATAATAAAATATAATTAATGAACCACCAAAAATGAATGCAATTAGGGAAAGAGGATTCCCCAATGGGCTCCTAGGGTTTTTCACTAGGAAATGGACCCTCTTTCGCACTAAAGGATTCTTGGTGAGTTCATTCAAGGGTTAGGGGCTTAAAGTGATGTGTGTGGGATTCCCTAAATGTTGGAAATGGAAAATAGAAACTAACTATTAATGTAAAACCAAAGAAATGCAAAGCGTTGGAAAACATACAATGATATATGCACATGAACTAAGAAATGTAAACAAACGGTAACAGAAACTTATGAAATTAAAGGTGTGCACCTAGAGGCTGAAGAGGAATGGCATGGAGGTCTGGAAACCTAGAAAACCTAATGCAAAAGTCGAGAAGGACACTAAATCCATTTTAGGTGACCTAGTCCTTTTTTCTGTGAAAATCTGTCACGACCCATTTCTGCCAAAAGGGTACTCAGATCTATAGAAAACCATAAAATGCATGTATGGTGGGACTAGGTCACCATTAGTGGTGACCTAGTCCCTTTCATCCTTTCAGGAAGTCTGAAAATGGAATCTTGAGCTCTTGGTCTGCACTTTCTACTTCTCCAAGTGTCCGGATCTGAAACCTTGATTCTCGGCCTACAAGAGACTTTTAATGGATTTTTTTCCCTATCCAACAAGGTGTCTTCAACAAGATTTCAATCCACTCTCCAATTATTTTCAAGCTTCTAAGATACCTAAATCTGCAAACACACAAAGAAGGAAGAAGGAAATGTTGATTGTTAGAGTATAGGGGTTTTCCTTGGTCAAACCCATTTGTAGATAATTAAATCAAATGAAGAGAAAAGATAATAGAGCATGAAATTATGGATTTATTTACCTTGACATGATGATTTATCTTGTTTTCTTGCATCAATCAGCCCTTGAATGCCTTGGAGAAATGTCTTGATGACTTAGTATGCAAAAACCCTAGCTTGCTTGAGGAGAATAGTGGATGATTGCTTGAGAAGATTGAGTGAGTGAATGGGATAGAGAAAAATGAGACTTAGAAGGTGAAAAATGAGGGTAAAAACCCTTATTTATACAAGTTGTGCCCTAATTTCCCCAAAATAACACCATACAGGCCGACCTTAGGGTTTAGGAGATAAAATCTTGAAAGAAATTTAAGTTAAATTTAAATTGTATGCCACATGGGACTAGGTTGCCCAAGGTGGAGACCTAGTCCACTTGGGGAATTTTCATTGGTTTTTGGGAATTGAAGTGTAATTATTATTGTTTGTCAAGATTTTCTCACAAAACACACTAAAGTAAGGCATGTATGTGTATTAAGGGGTCATTGTAGCATAATAAAGGGTTGATTTAGTGATGACAAGCCTAGGAAAGTTTGAAAATGTTTTTCAACACCTTACAACACCTTGGCACAAGGCTTGGAAAGGGGTAAAAAGAGGTTGAAAAGGTCCAAAATCCATAGGCAAGGGTCCAAATGAGTGAAAAGTGTCAAAGGCTACACTTTTTGGTGACACAATTAATTAAATGGATAAAATATGATAAATGATTAATTAATTATATCGTAAATGGATGATATGGTGATAATAGGACAATAATTAAGGTTCAATTATTAAGAGAATAATTTTGGTGTCTACATTTTTCCCTCTTTGAGATAATGTTCAAAGTGATATTGTTTCAAATAAAATAAAAGTATATAATAAGAAAAAATAGAAGATGTGGATAAATTGATGGTATACCCCAATAAGGTAAGAAATGAAAATTTATAAAAGTGATATTATTGTTGCACCCTTGAGAGATTACCCATGCTAAAATTGCATGGGTGATCTCTCAAAAGAAGAGATGTAAATAAAAGTGTTAGATGAAAAATGGAAAAAAAGAAAAGAAAAATATATGCAAGAAACATGATGATGGATGAACTTATTGTGATGATGTGTTATGTTGACTTCAAGATTAGAAACCTGTATTTGAAAATGGATGTTATGCATTAGGGTATATAATACCAAGGTGATAATGTATCCAATACATGGATTCAATCTCAAGCAAAAAACAAATAAGAGGATACCCCAATTGTCATAAGGAATTTTAAGTTCTTGGTAGATTTGTGATGAGATAACCAACAAACATAAGGAGTTCCCTACACATCACAAGTTATGTGACCTTGGTGGGTCTTGTGAGAGAAAAACCATCAAACATAGCACACAAAAATAATAGAGCTTTCCCCAATGTATACCATTCAAAGTGCGCCATAATATGAAATGATCATGATGACCTTGAGTAGGCACAATATGGATCAAAATGTTGGAAACTTTCAGCCATGTAATGACAATTTCCACATAACCCAAGAGAGATATATGCAAATAAGTACTCAAAATCTACATTCAAGAGAATAAACAACATACCCATGAAAATATGACACAAGATATACCCTAGGAAAATCCTCAAGAGAGAAAAACCCAACCTCCAAAAGCATCCATCTCTCATGTATTATTCAGCAATAAAGATTACAATACATCTTCAGATTCTCCATGAACACCATTGAAACAACAAGCCCTCTCCAATAAATTTTTGAACAAGCATGTAACCACACATCCCATGCCATACTTCAAACCTCCACAAATGATAACAAGAGCTAACCTGCAAAATTGGCCAACCTAAAATAACTACCGTTGTGGTTTCTTTTATAGAAACAAGCTCCCACAAAACCACCAAGTGGTATTACACAAAACCATGTGATTAAAACCATGAGATTACAAAACCATGTCCCCACATTTATTATTGGGTACTTTATTTAATTATTTTCCCCAATATTAAATAATTACATTTTAACAATTTTAACCTATGTCCCAATGTTACATACAACATAAAGTGGCCCCAAGAATAATTACATTAAATACATTATGCAAGGTTTACAACACACCTTTTCTTAACATTATCCCACTTGTTGTATACATTGCATAAGGGGAACAAATAACCTCAAAACATGAATCAAATGAACAATCCATATAGCCACATATACCATCATGGAATCAAAGTGCTCCATGTGCTCCATCAAGATACCTGCAACAAGAATCAAAGTGACCACCATCCCAAGTATGAATTTTTTCATCCTCCATCATTCCAGTGCACAAAGATAATAATCCATCCAATAGAAAAGCCACACAATCTGTCACAACAAAGCATAAGTCCTGGTCAACTGATATCCCAAACACATACACTCAATCAAAAGGTATCAATATGCACTAGTAGCTGTCAAGATACACAAACCCATAGCTGAAATAGAACCTACAGCAAGTGCCAACACATCCAACTATCCATACCTCCAAGGTATACAAAACATAGTAAACTCATTCCATAAACATATACACCCATAAACTGCAATCATAAACTCCAAGTGTAAACCTGTCAAAGAATGACATACATATCCAAGAGCTCCCACTAAATGGGTAATGCAAATTTGAAAATTATCAAGGCATACCAATTCTACCACTAGCATCATATAGAATGTGTAAACAACATCATTTAGAACCAAGGAATCATCCACAATGATATGCAAAACTTGTAAACCAATGTCATGTAAGAACAACTCTCACCATAAGTCTCCATAGCTCTCCCAAGTTCTCCACACCCAACAAAGGAAAAAGATTAAGGAACCTCAATGTCATCACCCAAGAACATAAGTGAAAACACATTACCACAAGCTAGTGATCACAATAGCTCCAGCCAAACTTCAAACCAATGTAATGTGAAACCAAACATCCAAGAAGATAACCAAGACCAAAAAGAGAAACTCTACACATCATATACCTATAGAAAATCATTCTACATACACCTCTGAATGCCAACTGTATCAAGAATGATCTCCTACACAACAACCCAAAAGAAAATCCATAACAACACCCAACCATTCAATCACCAAGATCAAACATAACATTGTATCATGTAATCAACATGGATGTAAGCCTCTCAAGCCAAAGAAGATCAAACTAAAACCATTCCCAATGAAAGAAATAAGCCCACTACATCTCCTAAACTCAGCATCAATAAAATTAATCACAACAAATAAGGAGATAAACATGCCAACACTCCTCAAATTAACCCTCCAAAACCATATATCCATAGCTTAAGATCCATATGCATGAGAGGATAAAGCATAAACATAAAGCACATGAAAGAAACAATGGACAATACCTCTCAAGTGAAACCACCAAGTAGACCATGAGTGGGGAATGAGAATGATCCTCCAAGACATCCAATTTATCATGACTCATCTAAGAACACTCTCCTCATAGGTCCATGTTGAACTCACATCCAACCAAGGTGTAGGCTCATCGGACTTCGTGCTGAAATCTCATCAAGAGTAACCATCTCAACACATGTCTCTAACCATAAGAGAACTCAAGCCTCACCTATGTCAATAAGTATCCATGAGTACCTATAACCAACCAGTCCATTCCAAAATCTAAATGCAACATAGCACCATCATGAAGTAATCAATCAAATGATCAAAGTACTCGATACAAAGAGAACTACTACAATCAATGTCAAATCTCCAATCATGAATCAGGAACATAAACATGACAACATGATATATCCATCTCCTCCTAAGAGATCACATGCACCATAACATATATAAACATCCTGATCTCAAGAGAACATGTACCATTCCAAACTCTAAGTGCACATCAAGAGTAAACCATGACATAGTAGCAAACACTCTAAACCAAGAAAACCATATCACATGAAGATAACCATACCAATGATGCATCCACATCACTGCCAACAACTCCCACTAAACTATGGTACAATCTACACATGGCATCATGACAACCATCCTCTCCATGAAGATCATACAAGTCTACACACACAACTGAAAATGTTAGTAGCATAACAAGTAGAACCAAAATCTCCAAGCTAAGAAGATACCTACAACCACAAACAAACCACCATAAACATATCCATCACCGCCAATCCATCACTATCAAAAGCTCCCACTAAAAAGTGTAATCAAGATATCCATGACATCATGATAAAAATCTCCTCATGAAGATCAACCAAAGGCCCTCACACAATCAAATAACTCAAATGTAACAAGAGCTCCAAAAATGAAAAGTAAAACCATGTTCCTCATACCAATAAGATAAACCACCAAAACCATAATCAAGAACCAATCCAACACCACCAACAATGCACCTACATAAACCATCATGACATTCCAAAGTCTCTAAATCACAAGAAACATCCATGACACCATGATCACCACCAAATATACCAACAACTCAACCCAATCGTGTCCCACATATCTGCATAACATAGTCAACAACATAGGTCTCACATCATGACTATACCTAGTAATACCATCTCACCTCCTCAATATGACAACAAAACCAGCGAACCAAGTGACTAATCCAAGCCACCAAAATTGAAAGTGCATCAACACTGAAGTATCTATGAGCATAGACAACCCATATCCAATTCATAGGTGCAACAAGTATAGACTGCCTACAATGCTACACAACTTGTAGATACAATAATGAAGCATTCAAATCCAACTAAACTGATAACCATGTCAAAAAGAGAATAATCTGAGATGTACAACTGAGCATACAATGAATCCAACATCAAATCTCCAAGATCTGATCATCTATTAACTCATAGTATCACCATAGTCAAAGTAACCCATAAACAACTCAAGATAGAATATCAGCAAATAAATCATGTCAAAATAACTCTAAACCTAATCCACTATGTAGTTCTCTAAACAAGCTTTTCATCGACTATTCGAAGTCCAAAATTCGACTTTGTATGCTGAAGATATGCCCTCTCGAAGCTCAAGACAAACACCTGACTTCCAACATGAAAAACACTATCAAAATTGCAAAATCTCATAAAATCACTAGCACCACAACGTAGAACATCCAATCATCTTTCCAACGAGTCCAAGAAGAGAAAAAATGGACACCTTAGACACATGTTATCCCCCTAGAAAGAAAAAGCACAATTTCAGTATATAAGGGCAAAAAATGACCCCCTTGGTGGTAGAGCGGTGGTTCACTGATGGTGGCGAAGCCACTCGACGGCACCACCCATTCTAACTGTCGAACTCGAAAATTATTTCAATGTATTTTAATTTTTCAATATTCAAAACAAGGTCGGTGCTTTATTTTCCATGGCGAGATTTTTAAAGCAATGAAAAAATTTAATATAAAAAAAATTATTTAGTGAAGGTAGTACATCCGTCGGTTCAACGGTCTAAAACCATTGATCAGGGAGCCTGCGGCAGGTCGGAAGTACTGCCAATAGTAGCCAACAGGACTGCCACTAGCAATACTATTGGTACTGTCGTCAGCAGTCCGCACAAGGTACAGCGGTGGGGGGGTTCGACCCCCCAATATTTCTTTAATAAAAAAAAATTCATTGAAACTTTTTCAGCCCCCCTTTTCAAATTTTGATTTTATTTTATTTTATTTTCATTTATTTTGTAGGAATACAAAATTTTGACGGGTATTTTTTTTTTTATTTCTTAATGTGCAAATGCCCTGGACAACCGTGCAACCGAGTTGGGGCTAAAAAAAATTGTATCTTTTCATAGTAACAGAAATAGGTCGAGTTATATATCAAAATTTGTCTCTCGGCCAACCCAGATCCAACTATGAGATTCATTTTGTCCTAGAAGGTCATCTATAATTTTTCCCCCACAAAACCCTCATTTGAATACATAGCCAAAAAACCCTTTTCACCCAAAATTTATCACACTTCAAATATGCAAACAAACCATCAAAACAACAAACCCAAAACCCTCAAATATGCAATAAACAACCTGCAAAACCCTCATATCTTGCAATGAATTTCATTCTCTCATGCAATGCATAGATTCAAACTCAAACAAAAAATTTCTCAACCTAAAGTTATACAACCACAACCATGGCTTTGATACCAAATGTTGGAAACTTTCAGCCATCTAATGATAATTTCCACATAACCCAAAAGCGATCTATACAAATAAGTACTCAGAATCTACATGTAAGAGAATAAACAACATACCCATGAAAATATGACACAAGACACCCTAGGAAAACCCTCAAGAGGGAAAAAACCAACCTCCAAAAGCATCCATCTCTCATGTATTATTTAGCAATAAAGATTACAATACATCTTCAGAGTCTCCATGAACACCATTGAAATAGCAAGCCCTCGCCAAGCAATCTGTGAACAAGCATGTAACCACACATCTCATGCCATGCTTCAAACATCCACAAATGCTAACAAGAGCTAACCTGCAAAACTAACCAACCTAAAATAACTACCCTTGTGGTTTCTTTTATAGAAACAAGCTCCCACAAAACCACCAAGTGGTATTACACAAAACCATGTCCCCACATTTAATATTGGGTACTTTATTAATTATTTTTCCCAATATTAAATAATTACATTTTTACAACTTTAACTTATGTCCCAATGTTACATACAACATAAAGTGGCCCCAAGAATAATTACATTAAATACATTATGCAAGGTGTACAACACACTTTTTCCTAACACAAAATATAAATTTAAAAAAAAAGATCAAAAAGATAAACCAAAAAAAAAGACAAGAAACAATCGACTAACACACAATAGTATTATCTCATGCCAAGGTGTGGAAAGGACTAAAAGATGGATTTGGATCATTTTTTTTAGGGAATCAAGCATCCCATTTAAGAAAAATGATGGGTGATAGGATTCATAATAGCAAAGGATGTGATAATTTTTGTTATCAAGATTGATGCATATTTCTATGTTTTTGCATTGAAAGCACATATTTAAAGTGTGTGTTTTGAAGCTTTGAAATCACGTGGTAGTATTTTTTTATATATGGGGGTTGATATGTTGGGGATGGTATATATAATTGTTATTTTTGGAAAGGTGGTTGTTTATATGTGGGTTGATATGTTGGGGGTGGTGCTTATTCAATTCTAGCCCTTTGAACTATTTTGATCCATTAAATGTTGGGATAATGTGTCTCAACCTTGAAATACATTACTATTGATACATAAGGTATTGTTGATATTTTGACGATGGGGGTGGCATGGGGGTTTCCATTTATCATTAGGAAAATATATTTATATTTTATTATTGTGAATCTAGATCGTTCATCATTAGGTCTTAGATCTAACGATCGATATTTTATTAGCTTGAGTTTCCCTAGAAGGCAACCCTATTTTATGAGGGAATTATATTATAGTTGTGAATTATGATGTATTGTGAGATTTTGATAGTGGTCATGTTGCCTCTAGATCTCTAGTTTATGATACTCCTGTGACAAGATTTCTCTGCAAGTATATAGTAATCTTTGTGATTTTTGAATAATATATTGGGTAGATTTTGGAGTGTGGGGTTTTTTCTCGAAATGGTTTTCCCCATGTAAATCACTATGTCGTGGTATGCATGATATTTATGTTTATTTCTATTTAAGTTTGTATAATTGATAAAGATCTATAAAAAATTTGCATTATCCTCTTATTAAGATTAGTGCAAGAAGTTGTTCTGCTACCTTAGCTTCCTTATATTAAATTTCCTAAAATCCTATGTTTTACAAGGGTTTATTAAAAAATTGTATTAGGGCTTTCAAAAACCTTAATCCTTCATTAAAACCCTAAGTCATATTTGAATCCCTTGCAATTTTCTTATAATTGATCAATGATCACTAGTCCCGATTCCCTAGATTTTAAGTTATATCTTTGAGGCCTTTGTCTTGCCTATTTACTACCCCCATTTATTAGAAAACTGGGTCAGACTGTTACAGTTATATATTTTTTAATTACTGCTTAAACCTTTACACTTTATCTAGTCCCACAAGACATGCAACGTCATTTCACTAAGTTTCTTTAGTTCATGAGCACTTTCCATATTATCATTTTCTTACCATGAGATTGAAATGATTTTTTTCTTCCCAATGTCACTAATGTGTATGTTTCTTAAGCCAATCAATTCATGAGCTTTATTTTTGTGTAGTAACTTAAGTTTTCTAGCAAAGTCATTTTAATCATATGTTTATTGGCCCCTTTTTCCTAGTAACTTAAGTTATTCATTTGTGTACATGTTGAAAAGGGTTTTTTAAGTCACCTGAAGAGAAGCCTATCAAGTGTCCCACCTTAATCCTAGTCAACATAAGGTGTCATCTTGTAATTAAGTTTCTCTATCTATATGCATCATAGGACCCTTTATTCCAAATAATTTATCTTCACAAATAAGAGGAACACTTTTATTTTGTGCAACAAACATGGGCTATTTCTTTTTGTGCTATTAAACCTTCATAGAGTGATGTTAAGTTGAGCTTTTATTCCTCGAAAATCTCGAAATCATGCCACATGTATTGCCTTAATTTTTAAGTATTTTATGAAATAAGGCATTGTTGGGGAAGCACATAAGATATCCATTTTGTTCCCACTAGTCCCCAAAATGATGACATGTGTCTTGACACTATGCAAAAGAAAGAAAGTTTTCTCTTCGTAGAAAGGATTTTGAATCCCTATGATTATCATCGATCTGTGTAAAATCAATGGTCCACATTCAAAAATGGAGAACATCTACTATTGGTCGCATGTTCAAGAATGTAGAGACAACGATGGTAGATTTTATCTGTATCTACCAAATTATTGAGTGTATTGGCTTAATTATGTCTATTGTCATCATTCAAAGCACAAAGTGAAGACATCATAGTGAAATTGCTACAAATTTCCAAGTGAATGAGGGTTTTCACGATATTTCTAGGGCTTTTAACAAGAAAAAAACTAGTAAGTGAATTCAAACTATCTCTAAATATTTTGGTATAAAGGGGTATAGTTTTCTAGTTTATCAGACTTAGAAAGTGATTTATGGCTTTGGAAGGGTAGAGATTATTTAAAATTTTAAGAATATATTCTTTGAAGTTGTAAAATTTTAAAATCCCTAGTTTTACAAACACTAAAACCCTATAAATGAAATCATGATTGGAACATCAAGGGGTGTGAAAAGGGGATTGGACAATGAAATCATGGCTCAGTTGCCTGGGTCATCCAAGAGGCCTAGAATGTAACAAGGGTTATAGATTTTAGCTAGTATGGTTATAGATAAAAATGAGAATTGTAGAGACCCTGTCATTTCAATTTAGGGGTATGCTCTTTTCAAGAATGCTTTCAAAAAGTGCCTGGTCGACAGATCAATTTATAAAAAATGAGATTAGGGTTGGGAAGATTGGTGGTGCCAAATGTTTTCATAAATTTTTACCTTATCAAAGGGATTGCATGTAGGCATATAACCTTGAGAAGAGGGAATTGTTCACCATATGTGAGGAATTCTTGATGCACCTAAACAAGTCTTGCATTTGCAAAGTTTTCAATTTAAACCCTAATGCTCAATTGCCAATAGATTTGGGAGCCCTAACAAAATAATATCAAAGACATAGAGATAGTTGTAGGGTAAAATTGTTACCATGCTTTAGTCCTAGAGGGACAAATAGATAAGTAAGAAGGTTTTCTAATGGAGAGTTAGAACCATTTAGCTATGATGTTATTGAAGATTATTTTGTAAAAATATATTTCTCTCTATCAAGTGTTGGGCTTAGATTGTAGAACTCATATACCAGTGAATCTAATGGTGCTAGCAATTGATATTTAGAGCAAGGATGTAAATAACCCCTATACTATGTTGGTTATATTATTGATGAAATTTATAGAGCTTTGAGCTCTATCAAGAAGGACAATATCATATTCCACTTCAAATGGTATTCTTTGATATGTCACATTATTTTGTTTAGTGGCATAGACACTTCATCCCCCCATATGCAAATCATGGCCTTAGATAAACAAAAAAGGGTTTTACCAATATAGAAATGGACTTATATCTAGGATAAGGACTGTGAGAAGTCTAATTATTTTATTTTTGAAGAATTTTTTGAAAGGAAGTTCCCAATAACTTTAGTCAGCCTACGAACTAGAGATTGTTAGAGGAGGTGAGAATATTTTTTAGGTCAAAGGACCTTATGTTGGCAACACAAGGGTAGACAACTAAGAGGGGGGTGAATCAGTTGTCATAGAAATTATACTTATTAAACTTAATCTCAGATCTGATAAATAAACATGAAAGCATAAACCATCACCACATCAAAAACACACATAACACCAATATTTTTGTGTAGAAATCCTATTAGGGGAAAAACCACGGTGGAGTTTAATCCACAAGATTATACTCTATTAAAATTATTACAAATGGGGAATACACATACATTCAAGCACACTACCTAGAGCTCACTACTCAAATACAAAAGGCTTACTACCCAAAGGAAGACACTCTCTTATAGCCACATTCAGATTACATCCATCTAAGAGATCTTGAACTGAGAAGATAGCGTATGCTAATGTCTAATCACGGTTCTGGTTAAACACATGAACACTTCCTTCTACTCACTCTTCTTCACACTTTACTTATGCCTTCGAAAGATTATAAAATTATTCACACATAACACTTACACATATTCCTTCTTGCATACCATTCTCCTCAAAAAAATCGATCATATATATCCACAACTAAGGATAACATCAACTACATGTCATCCCAACAAAATATGAAATGTGTACAAACTGTCGGCCCAAAACAATTTATTAATGCAAATCAAATAGTGTCGGCCAGAACATAGAAAGGACCCAAAACAACATGTCTCAAACATGAAACACCTTAAACAATTAGCCCCGAAGATCCACAACACACTACAATCGCCCTATCGGCCATGATCATGAAAAACATGAACTCTCAAAAGAAAATCACCAATAGCGAGCACAATAATCGATGTTAAAAAACAACACAGCTAGAGCACGATCTAGAAACATCCACAAGCATCATGAATCACCATAGAAGCATTTGCAACAACTCAGATTACTAAAATCACGTCATCTTCTTTCAAGAACACCAGCTATAGTAACAAAACAACTATCGAAACATCGATACTCATAACTTGATCAAATATTCATGCAAACCTCTAAAAATTCAGGTGGATAAACTAGATATAATTTTCAAAAAACCCTTTAATCTGCAACTCCTTATCCTCAATATATTGAGCTAGCCATCATACTGAACTTCATTGCATCACTGATAACCTGCAACTTATTTTATTAATTTTTCTCAATATCCTCAACATATACAGCCTTAAAGACATTAATACCAATAGTGTTGACATCAATGACAACCACATATCAGCAATATCCAACAATCTCCAACAATCTCCCCCATTGGTATTGATGGAAACACATGATGTGAAAAACACCATGAATGATAATTTATCTTAACACTTTCTCCCCCTTAGGTTTTGACTCTTTTCTCCTTAACTCTTTCACATATTTTCACATGACTCTTCTCCCCCTTTGACATCAATGACAAAGGTACATATTATCTTTCTCCACACAATCTTTGAACCACATATTTGAACATCTGACTACTCCCCCTGAGTAGTAGCCACCACAATATCAATCTAGATCATAGGATATGACTATGAAATGCATAGACTGATGCAATTCATTGCATCTTAATTCTAATTAGGAGGGGTAATCACCCCTAGCTTCCCTCTGCTATACTCAAAAGTATCCTTAGGCAAGGGCTTGGTAAAGATATATGCAATCTATTCCTTAGTAGGCACATACTCCAATCTGACTTCCTTTTCACTCATCTTCTCTCTCAAAAAGTGAAACTTGATAGATATATGCTTGGTTTTTTAATGTAGCACCAGATTCTTAGAAATTTTAATTACACTTGAATTATCATAGAATAAAGCAATAGGTTCATCATACACAACTCTGATATCTTTCAACATTTACTTCATCCACAATACTTGAGTACAATTTTAGCAGCAGCAATGTATTTTGCCTCTACAGTAGATAAAGAAATGGCATTTTGCTTCTTACTTAAGCATGAAATCAGCTTCTTTCCCAATAAAAATGCACCACCACTAGTACTCTTTCTATCATCCACATCTCCTACCCAATCAGCATCAGTAAAAGCACTCAAAGTAAGGTCATCTTCTTTAGGATACCATAGGCCAAAATCAACTGTCCCCTTCAAGTACCTAAAAATCCTCTTCACATCTATCACTTGAGATTCCTTAGGATCATCTTGAAATCTTGCAAAAATGCATACGACATTCATGATATCAGGTCTAGTTTGAGTCAAATAGAGCAATCCACCAATCATGGATTTGTATCTAGTCTAATTTATTTTAGGAGATTCATCATCTTGTGTCAACTTACATCCAGTCACCATAGGTGTACCAACTGGATTTGAATAATCCATACCAAACTTCTTTAACAATTCTTTCACATAATTGGACTGAGATATAAAGATCCCTTTATCTAGCTGAGAAATTTGCAATCCCAAAAAGAATTTCATTTCTCCAATCATAGACATCTCAAACTCACTCTGCATCTCATCAGCAAACTTCATGCACAAACTATCATCTCCTCCAAAAATGATATCATCAACAATGAAATCTTTATCATAATTAATCTTGAAATATAAATTACTATCAACAATAACTTTATTAAATCCAAGCCTCAACAAATACTTGTCCAATCTGGCATACCATGCTCCCAGGGCTTGCTTAAGTCCATACAATTCTTTCTTCAACCAATAAACCATATATCCCTGATCAGTTAATTGAAATCCATTAGGTTGCTCAATATACACTTCTTCATCTATTTTTCCATTTAGAAATGTTAGACTTGACATCCATCTGATAAACCTTGAAGTTTTTGTAAGCATCATAAGCAAGAAATAGTCTCACAACTTCAATCCTAGCAACAGGAACAAAAGTTTCTTCAAATTCAATTCCTTCCATCTGAGAATATCCTTTACACACCAGTCTTGCTTTGTTTCTAACAACTTCACCTTGCTTATTCATTTTGTTTTGAAAGACCCATTTAGTTCCAATTACATTTTTGTCCTTAGGTCTAGGAACTAGAATCCATGTATCATTCTTCTCAATTTTTAGTAGTTCTTCTTTCATTGCTTCCACTCAATTTTCATCTTTACATGCTCCATTGACATTATTAGGCTCATCTTTGAGATCAAACAGTATTCTTCTGCAATTATTTTCCTAGTTTGAACACCTTTGTTCTTATCACCTATAATCTGATCTTCTAAATGATTTATTCTTACATACCTTGGAGTCTTAGGTTGTTCTTGAAATTCAAGCTCTTGTGATCTTACTTCTGCACTTTCACTAGTTTCTTCCTCTTGATTTTCCCGATTTAGAGTCTGATCTTTCTTTCCTTTATCTATATTGTTATTCTGATCATCTGAATCATATCCATAGGTTTTGGATGGTCTAAATGTGTCTTCATCAACCTTTACATTAGCGATTTCAATTACTTTCCTTAATCTCTTATTGTAGCACCGGTATGCTTTACTTTTAGTAGAATAACCAAGAAAGATTCCTTCATCACTTCTAGCATCAAACTTTGCTATATTTTCATCTCTTTTGATATAGCATTTACTCCCAAAGATTTTAAAGTATCTAATAGTAGGCTTATGACCAAACCATAGCTCATAAGGAGTCTTACCAGTATCACCTTTGACATGTACCTGGTTGAGAGTATAAACTGCAGTACTCATAACTTCTCTCTAGTAGATATGAGGAACATTTCCTTCCAGCATCATAGTCCTAGAAACTTCTTGAATTGTCTCGTTCTTCCTTTCCACGACTCCATTTTGCTGAGGGGTCTGTGGGGTAGATAATTGTCTTTTTATCCTATGCTCTTCATAGAAAGAATTAAACTCAGTGGAAGTGAATTCACCACCTCTATCTGATCTCAGACATTTAATCTTCAGACTTGTCTCTGTCTCAACCATAGCCTTGAAAATCTTGAATTTTTCTAGAGCTTCAAATGTTTTCTTTGAGAAAGTAACCCACATCAATCTAGAATAGTCATCAATAAGTAACATGAAATACATGTCCCCTTGTAGACTTCTGACTCTAGAAGGACCACACAAGTCAGTATGCATAAGCTTCAACACTTCATTTGAACAATGTTGTTTGCTTCAGAATGAAACTCTAGTTTGCTTCCCTAACTGACATTCCTTGCATATAGTATTAGTAGGCTTTATCAACTTAGGAAGATCTCTCATTTTCTGAGTAGAACTTATCTTGATAATATTGTCAAATTTTACATGACACAATCTCCTATGCCACAACCAAATTTCATCAACTTGGACAATCAGACATCTTTTACTAGTAGTACTTAGGTGAAAGATATTACCTTTTGTTTTTGTACCAGATGCAATCACATTTCCATAACTCCCTAATATTCTACACTTTCCATCCTTGAATTGAAGATTATATCCCTTGTCAACCAATTGTCCAACACTTAAGAGATTATGCTTCAAACCTTCCACATATAGAACATCATTAGTATTATGCTTACCATCAAAAGAAATGGATCCTCTTAGATTACACCAAATTTTTCATCACCAAATCTTACAACACCACCATCATACTTTTCCAGGAAAAATTTACTTTTATCACCTATCATGTGATGAGAGTATCCACTATCAATCACCCATTCATCTTTTTCTTCAACTCTGGCAGCTAGAGCTTTCTCCACATTCATGCAACTAGTAGAATCAGTAGGTATAGAATTATTTTCCTTCATAGCAATAAATACACATTCATCCACACTTGCATTTCTTTTAATCAGATTCGTCATTTGTCACACCTTCATCAACCACAAAATAACACTTTCTTTGGAATCTAGGCTTGTCAGATCTTGGCTTAGGAACTCTTTCAAGACACCTTGAGGTAAAATAACCTATCTTATTGCAAGAAAAACATTTAAGAGGCAATTTCCCTGTATACTTACCTTCTCCTTTGGATACCCTCTTGACAAGAAGTGCTTCAAGCTCATCTAGTTTTATCGCTTCTTCTTCAATCTCTCTCATTTCCTACTCATACTTGGACATTTTTCTAGAAGAACATTCTCCTAGATCATATCTTTGCTTATCTTTTTCGAAGATAGTAGCTTTGAATGCAAATTTTATCTTAGGAAGAGATTCACCAAACTCACTTAATTCAAAAGCACCAACCTGACCAATCAACATGTCTCTGGTTAAATTTGTCATAGTTCAGATCTCCTTTATAGTAGCATCTTTGTGTTGTATACAGCAAACAAGGATCTAAGCACTTTAGCAACAATCTCTGATTCTTGAAGGGAAAAACTAGCAGGATCTAGAGACCCAATAGTGTGGAATACATTCCCTTAACACTAATACAACAAAGGAGAAGAGCATAAACAGGTTTCAATAGCATCTAAAATACTTGAGATAAAATACATGCAGCAAAAAGAGATTGCATCGATTGAGCATTCACAAATGACACGGGTATTTAACGTGGGAAAACCTTTCCAGGTAAAAAACCCACCACACCAAGCAAGGAATATTTTTTATTACAATAATAAAAATATTACATACAAATCATAGTCTTGCTTCTATTCATCTCACAGCAGCACTTTCAAAATTATCTCACTATTACAATGTTTATTCAACATACAGTTCGAATTCAAAAACTCCTCTCCTTATTTCAATATTGAACTCGACTTTCTTAAGTCATACGTTGCATTCAATTTTTTCAATCAACCGCCGATCACAAGGTACATGAATCTCTCATCCAATCGCACCAATGATCTGCCCATATTGATCTTCCTGCATCAAGCTACCCAGGTAATAACTTATTTACCCAAATCGAGTCTTGTCCACCACCCTGTGTCGACCTGCAATAACTATTGCTACGACTTTGGCCTCTAGCCAATTATCACTCTGACACTGAGCCATGTGTCTGCATCCCATTCGTCTATCGCTTCTGCCACCAAGTCCAACTCTGTCAACCCAGTCAACGAGCTCATTCGATCTCTCAAAGTCCTTACCGCGCTACCACAGCCCTACCGAGTTCAACCCATGGTAAGGTGGTGAGCTCAACCGAGCTCACCCCGACTTCACTGAGCCCAAACAAACCTTCCCACTGCGCTACCGCAGCTGGCATCAAGACTCACCACGGTATGGCAGTAGCAGTCCTAGTTGACCACTAGCGGTCTTACTGCGGCCACTGCAGTGAGTCTCTTGACTGTCTGCAGTACCACGGTAACTGCTAGCCAGACCCTTTGGCGGTCTTACCGCGGTAACCGCTAGCCAGACCCTCTGGCGGTCTTACCGCGGCTACCACGATCAGTCACTTGACTGTTCGCGGTAACACGGTAACCGCTAGCCAGGTTGCTGGCGGTCTTACCGCGGCCGCCACAGTGAGTGAACTCACTGACCACGATGATGGCAGTAACCGCCAACAGACAAGGACCACGGTTTACTGCGCTACCATGGTCACAGAGAGTAACCATCGTGGTATGGCAGTAAACTGCCAAGCCAAATGAAAAGATCATTACCGCGGCCACCGTGGGGAGGAAGGAGACCACACTCGATAACGAGGTAACCGCCAAACCCTTCACTGCAGTATGGCGGTAAAAGCAGAAAAAGAGAATTTTTTCTACCAAGTCTTTCTTCTGACAGAGGTTCAAGCTGGAAATTGAGGCATCATTTCTCAACAAGCTCCCACTTGACGAAGATTCCTAGCTTCCTCATAGACTCTAAAAAAATTACGATTGGTCATCGGCCCTAAGGCCCATCGATTTTGTGCACCATCTGAACTTATCTGTACTCACAGGCTTCATTAAAACATCTACAACATTCTTCAAGGTGTCCACCTTTTCCAGACTGACCTTGCCATCTTCAACCATATCCCTCACGAAATGATATTGCACATCAATGTGCTTGGTCCTGGCATGAAAGGTCGAATTCTTTGCCAAAAAAATGGCACTCTAACTGTCACAACAAATTGAAATTTTCCCAGCATTAAATCCAATGTCTGAATACAAATAGTTTAACCAAACAGCTAGCAAGCATGAGTTGTAGCCATGTACTCTGCCTCTATCATGGATAAAGCAACTATAGCCTGTTGCTTGCTCATCCAACTGATTGCTCCACCATTAAGCATGAAGGTGTATCCACTGGTGGATCACCTATTGTCAATATCCCCTACCCAATCTGAATCAACATACCCACGAATGTTGAGAGTCCTTTGTGATGCAACCAAATTTCCATGGTAACACAGTGCATAATCTAAAGTCCCCTTCAAATACCTAAATACTCTCTTCACAGCATCCCAATGTGATCTTCCTGGATTTTCCATAAATTGGCTTAGAACTCCCACTGGTTGGGAAATGTCTGGTCTTGTACAGACCATAGCATACATCAAACTACCAACAGCACTTGCATAAGGCACACTAGTTATGTCCTCCATCTCAGTAGCATATTTTGGACAGTCTTCAACAGACAGCTTAGTTCCATGCATGATTGGAACAAAAAGTTGCTTACAGCCATCCATGTTAAACCTCTCCAAAACTATTTTCACATAGTTACTCTGACTGACCCAAAGTTTTTTGATTGTTTTGTCCCTGGTAATCTCCATTCCAAGAATGTACCTTGCTGCACCAAGATCTTTCATTTCGAAATTTTCAGACAACTGAGATTTAAGATTAGAAATCATAGTCTTGCTATTTCCAATGAATAATATATCATCCACATACAGGATAATAACAAGCACATGATCATTCTTAGATTTATAATAAATGAAATGATCAGATTTTGATCTCACAAATCCAATTGACAACACAAACGTGTCAAATTTCTGGTACCACATTCTAGGAGATTGTTTTAAACCATAGAGAGATTTATTTAACTTGCAAACCAGATTTTGTTTACCTCTTTCAACAAAATGCTTAGGCTGGGACATGTAGATTTCTTCTTCCATCTCACCATGGAGAAACGTTGTCTTCACATCCATCTGCTCAATTTCAAAATCATACACAGCTGATAAAGACAATAAAAATTTGATGGATGTCAGCTTTGCTATAGGGAAAAAAATCTCTCCATAATCAATTCCCTCAATTTGAGAAAATCCCTTTGCAACCAACCTAGCCTTATACTTCTCAACACTTCCATCAAGGCTTGTCTTCTTTTTGAATATCCACTTACAGCTATTCACTCTTTAGGCAGTGGTACCAAATTCTAGGTATCATTCTTTTTCAAAGAATCCATCTCTTCATTCATGGCTTCCAGCCAAGAATTTGAATCAGCCATGTTGATTGCTTCTTTAACAGTCCTAAGCTCATTAGTGCTGGTAATTAAAGCATAAACACAGTTTGAATCTAACATAGAGAAACCATACCTATCAGGTTGCCTTTTTTTCTCGTGTAGATCTTCTTACAGACTGAGGTTGTTCTTCATCATCAGAACTTCCAGAGCTGCTTGAGCTCTCCTCAGTCTCAGGTACACCATGCAGCTCTTCCCTTTCTGGAGTTTGGGGAATCCCAACTGCATCCTT